>CM071946.1:19020000-19385000 GCA_036784905.1 Acrossocheilus fasciatus | reverse complement strand
GAGAGCTGCTTTATGAGGCATCAAATCTATCAGAGATTCCTGACCGCAGCTTTCAGTCCAACCAGCCTCTGATCTCAAGTGTTTTTCATTCAACAACTTTTGCTCTTTTAGATGATAAAACTCCCACTCTCTCTGCAGCCAAGAATGTGTGCGCTCTGAAGGAGCCATGCAGTCCGTTACAGAGCCACTCGTTCACCATTGTGTGACTTAAACCTTGAGCGCTAGCAAGCATATTTATAATTAATGATTAACTTACAGTGATATGAATATCCACACACTCCCGCTTATGCCTTGTTCATCACTTAATCTTATTGTTTCTTTCTTTTTTATATAGTGCTGTAACAGTTTGTTGACAATTATCAAGCTTTTTAATTAGGATTGTACTGTTTTTGTTGTTGCTAAATTATTTATTTCTAATCTTGCCACCTACAAATTGGTTGGTATTACAGTTTTTGAACAATCTAGGGTTGAGTGAATTTTCAACGGCAGTCTATCAGTGCGCACGTTAGCATTCTGTTAAATGAACTGAGCTAACCTTACCGGAGAACTCGGCAAACGCTGGCGTAGCAAAGTTCAAGTGCTGTCGCATGTGACAGCGGCATTAGCAATGTACTGTCAGGACCCAAAAGCACTTCACTTGAGATCCGTGAATATAATATTTCAGGGCCTGGTCCATTAGAGCTGTAATGTGTGTGTGTGTGTGTGTGTGTGTGTGTGTTCAAACGCTGTTAGCTTGGCAGACGCTAAAAAAGCGTCCACTCTTGACTTCACGTCATGCTGGTAGTTTCTGATACAGAGATGCTATCGTGGCCATCTAGTCTTTCTTTTGTTCTTGTGTGTGTTTGTGTTTTAATGTACGTGAGCGTGTAGGCATCAATCCTGGGCTGTGACGTTACCTTTATTAGTGTGTTTATGTGTTGGCTGGACTGTGTCTCATTAAATGGACAAGGTTTACCTCTCTATGGAAATTAAACATCTCTCACAGCCAATAACGGTTTATTTAAGTTCTGCTGACTAACAGAATATTTCTGTGGTTTCATGGGACAAGTTTGGTCTTCTCAGCTACTACCAGGTGATCTGGTAGAAGTCAATTCATTGTTTTATTGAGTGTTTGATGTCATCTTAATGTATTTGACTCCCATAAAAAACATGTGTGAGACATTTTGAGATTTAGAGTCAAGCCTGAGGCAACTTTCTAAGCCCACTCAGAACTAATATTGAGGACCTCAAGAGGTTTCACCAAAGTCCCTTTAAAGACACCATTAAATTGCTTGGCAAGTGCAGTTGTCTTTCCTGTTGAAGCAGGATGTATAGGCGGGACTTGTCCACCTGTGTTAGTAGGACATTTCCATTCTAAAAAGCATCTGATTGGACAAAAATCTGTGTAGTGCAGGATGAACCATCAATGTGTTTTATCATTGTTTTTGCTATAATTTAAAAACTAAGTCAGCACGATATTTTTAAAAGAAATTAATAATTTTATTCAGCAATGATGCATTAAATTAATCACAGTTGATGGTAAAAACATGAATAATGTGGCAAATTGCTGTTCTTTTGAACTTTCAGAATTCTTAAGAGAAAAAGAAAAACATAGTTTCCAAAACATATTAAGTAACACAACTGTTTTCAACAAGGAAATGTTTCTTGCGCACCAAATTAGAATGATATATGGAGGGTCATGTGACACTTCAGATTGGAGTAACAACTGCTGAAAATGAGCTTTGCCATAGAAAAGCTTCTCTTCTCTTCTCTTCTCTTCTCTTCTCTTCTCTTCTCTTCTCTTCTCTTCTCTTCTCTTCTCTTCTCTTCTCTTCTCTTCTCTTCTCTTCTCTTCTCTTCTCTTCTCTTCTCTTCTCTTCTCTTCCATTTATTCATGAAGCCTTGAAGGCTTAAAACAAGGTTGCAAGTTCATCAATTTTTCTTTTTGGCTAAAATCTGAGTTTTTCAGCTTGGCTTTAACAAATAAAAACAGAAGATTTGACTTCTTTACTTCTACTTTAAGTCTTCTCCGCTTATACTGCCTCTGGTTTCACATGAGATGCTCTCACTTCTCATATTTACCTACAATTCTGCTGACAAATAAACACACATGTTTTTAGGTTCTGTCCACATGGCTGACCTGGATTACTTTGATGCGTGACTGAAACTGACTCTGGTGCGGAGTCTCTTTGGAGAGATAGTGAAGAACGCTGGTAAATTATTGAGAGGAGAAATACAGAGCAGCTACACAGTCCCTCCTGCATAATGAAACAAAAATAAATGAGGAAAATGGGACAGGCCTTGTAACTAGAGACTGTGTTTGTGTGTGTTTGTTGATGCAGTCAGGTCATGATGCATCTACTTCAGCCAGATTTTTACTGAGCGTCTACAATAGTTTGAATACACATCACAAGCCATTCATCTTCTCAGACTGTGCCGACATTACGCAGAACACCAACCTTTGGAAAATATGACCTTCACAGGCCTTCCACACGTGCTTGAGGATATTAAACGGCGTAAGACGGAGAAAAGCAGAACCCGTCATGTTTGCACATCTGTGAGCAGAATATGATCAGAACCATATAGAAATCTCATAATTCATTGTCATTCTGAAATGACAATCCTTAGACTTTCTTTTATAGTCAGTGTCTGCTGTTGACGGTACACACATTTCCAAGTCCTTTGAGCTTTCTCGGCTAAAAAAAGCCCTGCATTATTTATGAATTTCCTGAAAATTGTAATAATAAAGTGAGATGTCATGGCCTTTCTGAACTCCTCCGTCTTTAATAAGCTATTTGGCGTATGACACGGAGTACCACAGAATAACTTTACGAGATTAAAGGCGCTGGGTTTCCATATGAAGTGGATTACTGTAATCTAAATTTATTGGGTTTTCTGATACTGGCTGACGAGGAGAGTCTTTTAAGACTTTGTAATGACATCTATAAAAAAGGGAAAGCGAGCTGTTTGAATTAGTTTTAATTTGACTTAAATTAATAACTAATTGGGCTTTATGTCGGTATCAGTGCAGTATCAACATATCATTTCAATTGCACTTTTTCAGCTCAGCCACATTCAGAGTAAAAATGAGAGTCATTTAAAAATAATTTAAAAATTAACCAGTGCTATTCCATTTTGCTTTACATATTGAATTATATTGGAAGCTTCATAGTCATGGGCTTGTCTAACTTAACATGAATCTAACAAAATAATAAGTACTATGGTGTTACCGTGTTTTTGCTTTGCTTGGACACTATAGTAATGTTTTGTTCTTGTACTATAGTAGTTCCATGGCTTTTTAAAAGTAAATATCGTATTCATTCAGTACCATAGGTACATTTTTTTGTAAGAGCTCTTGCACAATGTAAAAAGATGTCTATTGTGAGTCTCATTTCATTTTACATTTAAATGTAAGCATTTGGCAGATGCATTTATCCAAAGCTATTTTGCATTGAAGGTATACATTTGATCAGTTCATGACAAATAGTCAGACTTTGTTAATTAGATTTAGACTCACAAAACAACTCAAATGCATTACTGTCAGGTAGAGATGAAAACATGGTCACAGCCAAGTGAGAAGTTCAAACTTTTGGATTTGAACAATTCAAAGTGTTTTCGGAGAAGCATTAAAGATGCTTTTTAAGATTTTCTGCTGACTAGTTATGTTTACACTTTGTGTCAGAAGTGAGAGACATTGCTTCAGAGATGGAATAAACCAGGGCAAGAGACCTAGCTCAAAATCAAAGTACATGCAGTGAACTAAGTAAATATGCTGACTGTTAAATCAAAAAGAGATTCTATGAATGTAAATCAGCTCAGTGTGAGGCGTATCTCGTTTCCTGAGGGATAGACTGTGGACAGGGCGAGGGACGTATTGTTTGAGAATGAAATCTATTACTGATATGATTGTGGTCCGACTCGAATGAGCACTTCCAAACCGTACACACTTCTATGGTGACTCTTTTTGTGTTTACAAATGGTTCTGTTTGACCAAATACAAATGATCAAACGTTTGATCAATAGCGTGGTATTTAAACACTTTTTGATTGTGATCAGGTGTTTGTGAAAGACAGACTCGAGTTATTGTTTAGGCTACTGTCTCAAATATTTGTATGGTAAAGTTAGTTATGTGACGGATTGTTCATCAGCAAACCAGAATCTTAGGCTGACGCGAGCCTCTTCAAAGTGACAAAGAGTGGGGAATTCACAAAGAGTAAACTGCACACGGCAATTGCAATTGTTTATTTGCATGTGCTGTCTTGGTTTTTTGATGACTGATGGAATTGCGCAAATCAGGTAATGGCACAAACATGGCCAAATATTCAAAGCCGAAAGGAATTTGAACCGCACATTTCCCATTCTTGCAGGCTGGACCTTAGTGTGTGGTTACAGAGGATACAGCAGACTGCTGTGATCTGACATGCTTTACTGGGACTGGACATCACTACATGAGTGCACAGCTGAATTAACTCTTTAAAATGTTGGATGGAAATGTACTGGATTACACAACACATCTGTACAGTGTGTGTATATTACCATCATAATCATCTGATGAATAACTGCTTTTGTGATCAATGGAAAATACAGATAAGCATCTATTTTTCTGTTATTTACAGTTGCTAATTTTGTGAAATAATGTAAAGTAAAAGGCAAGTAAATATGTGTGTATTTATTTATTTAGAGTAATGCATCATGATGTCATGTTTTAAAAAAAAAAATAAATAAAAGGCTTATTTTCACAAAATTAGCACCCTAAAAATGTGACATTACTATGATGCATTACGCAATAAATAAATAAATAAATAAATAAAAAGTTATATATTTACTTGCTTTTTTGCACCAAAACATGACATAATGCCATTATATTATATATAGATAGCTACATATGTCACGATTGCAGACTGTGACAAAATGAAGAAAACTGGAGACGAGGATAAACTCTAACTAAAGTCTTTAAGAAATAATCCAAAACGGGGTAACGAGACAGAAAGACTCACAGAAACACAACATCGATGTTAATACCGGACACAGGACCATATAAAACACAGGGCTTAAGTAATAAACATAATTGAGATAATTAAACAAACACAGCTGGACACAAATGAACTCAAAATGAAATGATAAGGACAGGAACAGCAACAGAACCAAATATGGGCACACAAGAAATAAAACTAAGTCAAGGGGAGCACGAGACAGAGAACCACACACAGACAGTCCTAAGGCGTGACAATATATCTATATGTAATATACTGGCATCATAGTAATGTCATGTTTTGGGGCACGTATCATGGTAAATTTTGGGCATTTTTATAGCATTTTTTAAGTAAATATAGTAATCATTTGGTACAGTGCTATACAACAAAGTACATTACCATTGATTTTCATATGTGCCAACATTAAACTTTTTAAAAATTATTTATAATAATAATAGCAAATATTATAACAATAATAATTTGAATAATAATAATAATAATAATAATAATAACAAGGTGTTGTCATTTAAAAAAAATGAATATAAATATTTAATTAAAAATCTGCTAATGTCTTAAGTTGCATGGCATCTAAAGTTTGACCTTGTGCTTCAGCACAATTCCTAATGAAGGTCTAATCTAATCCATATCATTAGCATACTAATGACCATAACCATCTCCTCACTTCCTTCAGACATGACATCATCTGACGTGACTGTGTCAGAAACGTCTGTGGTAACACAGTCCAGATTTGTTCCTCACGCCAGCGTTTTTCAGTCGTTCCGGTCGGCAAAGAATGTCAGATCATCAGAGAAAATACCACGGTAATTAAACTGACGGATGCTTATATTCCTAGAGTGACTTTCCACTCCCATTTAAATATCATCTCTTTTAATATGGCCTCTCCGCAAAGCTGAAGAGCAGAAGGTTGGTGTTGATTTTTATATGTGGTTTTTCATTGCCCTCTCACCCTGGCTTTCTGCTTTAAATGAGGTGGAGCTGAAAAAGATGAATCCAGCTCTCTTTCATCAAGACGTGTTGATGAGTGTCTTTTAAGTGAATTAGGGTTGCTATTTTGAAGGCAATATTGCAGTACACATTAAGTTGTGGAGCCAAACAAAAATACATATTTACTAGCCATAACTAAAGATGTGTTTTTTTTTTTTGGAAATATTTCGACAACTATTTTGAACATGGTAATTTACATTCTTTCTTGTTTAGCTTAACTTTCTATTATTATTACTGATGAACATGATTTTACTAAGACTAGTACATTTATGCATTTGACAAATGGTTTCTACCCAAAAGGAGATATATTTTATCAGTCAGTCAGTTCATGCATTCCCTGGCAGTCAAACTCATGATTTTGCTCTACTGTTGCGGGAATTTTAAAGTGTTATCAGGTGCCGCTTTTATTCAATTTTACACACAGTAAAGAGAGAGCTGGGGCCATTTCTGGGCTTAAGTGTCTTACTCTTTGGGGCGCACTTGTGAGAACTCATCTCACAAACTCTCATTTAATTTAACAAGCAACCAAGAATATGGCTTGCGATCTTAACAGCTGTTCTACATGAGCAAACCAAAAAAATGTAATTGGCTCTGCCGTTATTGTAGGCATTTTGTATGGTTCTGTAATTTTTCTTTAAGAGTGTATGTTTATTGGGAATGATGTAACATATATTACTGTATTACTAAGCCAGATCTAGTGCTAATTCTGCATTCTAGTTGTAGATTCAAACCATCACTGATAAAGTCAAGTGCTCTTGATTTTAGAGCACACTCTCATGTTAATCTCTCATTAATGCTTGGAAATCCTTCAGATCTTGACTTCAGAATGATTTGGACACTTCCTTTGGTCCGCAGTCCTATACAGACATATTTGGGGGCAATTATTCCTCAGGGAGATCTGGAAGACATTATCCCACCGCAGTGAAAACACCACTCTTCTCTCTCTCCTTCTCTTTGCCAGCTCACATTTTTAGCTGGAGAACATTTAGACTGCTTGTTCTCTGAACTGTCTAGCACTCAACACATTGTGCATATTATATTTTGATTTCTTTTATTTACAGTCTAAATTACATCCATAAATCAGTTTAATTTGACTAAAAAAGTATTACAGGCACTTTCCATGAATAGAGTGTTGCGTGAATTTTTTATTTTTTTTTCTCATCCTTTATGAGAGTGATTTCTATATTCACTAACTTCATAATAAGATATAATTAGATATAATCTATAATTTCAGATAGATAGACAGACAGGGCACAATGATGCTTTGTTCTCATAACTATTACATAAACTGATACACTGTTATCTACCAAAAATTATTATTTTGGAATTTTGGCATGTCCCACCACAGGGGTATAAGCCTTTTCATTCTGACATCAGTTGAATACTGAATGTATTGAAATTTTTACTGAATTCCAAACTCAACCAATCCTGTTACCAAAGTTATTATAAGAAAAAAAAAAAAAAAAAAAAAAAAAAAAAAAAAAAATATATATATATATATATATATATATATATATGATTGAATTTTGTAATTGAATTTATTTTATTTTATTATAGTTTATTTTATTTTATAGCGGTTATCCATCTTTATTTCTTTAAAATATTTATTGCTATTGTTTTTAAATTACAAATCATATTTTAAGATAGATAAACCATTATTTTATTTTATTTTATTTTATTTTATTTTATTTTATTTTATTTTATTTTATTTTATTTTATTTTATTTTATTTTATTTTATTTTATTTTATTTTATTTTATTTTATTTTATTTTATTTTATTTTATTTTATTTTATTTTATTTTATTTTATTTTATTTCCATGATCTGTGCAATGTACCTACCGCATATTAAACAATATGATTTCATTATTTACTTGTGGGTTGTAGATCCTTCAAGCATAACTTTCCTAAATTGATACTAGCTGTTTACATAGTGATACATAGTCAGTTATTAAGTAAGAATAATAGATTCTTCTGTTATTACACCATACTTTACAACTAATCTCTTTGTAATTAACATGAAATATAATGCTTATTCTCAGAATGATGATATGTGTTTATATAAGTAATTTTAATTAATAACCAGCATCTCTTTCATGGTCATAATTAGCCATCGTTCACAGGTAAACATGTTGGTATTACTGGACAGCGAACACTCGAGTGGATGTGCTTTTGAAAATATACACTCTTAATGAACGGATATTTAAACCTCTTGATGAAGAGTGTTTAAGGCTTGACTCAGACTCGAGTGGAGAGCGTTTGAGTTACAGGCAGTGTGAGCGCGTGTGCACATTACATTAACTCATTTAGTGTGTCTAATGGGCTGTTGCAGGGGTCTCGCACACACCATTACACCCCATTTACACCCTGAACACCCAACATCCACACTCACACACACACACACACGCACAGGGCATCTGAGCATATGGTCAGTGTGACTGCATGCACTCTTGTGATTGACTGAACTCTTCAGAGACCAACCGACAGAGAAGTCCAGTAATTGCCATAACTTCATTAGCTGCGATCAGAGCACAAACAAACACTCACGCGGGCCGCCAAAACTAGAGAGAACGATCGTGATGTTTTTAACTGCGTCTTCACAGGGCAGAGGACGTACAGACATCTGTTTCTTCTCAACATCAGGGACACCAGAGGAATATGGAATTAGTGATAAAGGCAAAACAGAGGGAGAGCAAGCTCCTACTTCTCAAAGCGCTCAGCTGGCTTCTTTTTAGTGTGTCTGAGCCCCTCAGCGGCTCGACAGGACCACACATCACTCACAGACCACCACACTGGCTCTTCTTGATCCTAAACACTCGATTTCAAAGGAAGACTCGTGTAGAAAGCTTATAACATACTCCTTTAAAATGACCTTCTACACGTCTGAGGCAATGTACAAAGCTGTGGGAATGAATCCTGAATGTTTACTGAAAATTGATTTTATTGATTGATATTTTTTTATTACATTTGATTAGTTTATTTAGAGCATTACAAAGCAGGTTTCTAACTGTATTTGCATTACAGTTGTATATAACATAAATACAAATGAAGCAGGTAATATTATGTAGATTGGCCTCCTGAAGTTGCCTGTTAACATTTTCTGAAGGTTAAGCATTTATTTATTTACAATTATGCGGTGAGTTCCTTGTGTAGTGTTAACTACAGTATAACAGCAATATAGCATTTTGTGACTTGTCAGCCAGTAACATACAGTGCCAATAGTTGAACCTAGCATTTTGTTTTTCTTCTAAGAATTATTTAGCAATGTATTGCCTGGTTGTCGAGGAATGTTTTTTTTTTTTTTTTTTTTACCTGCAAAGCCGGATTCAGATGGGACTAGTTCTCCCTGACGAGGGCAGGTAAATTAGCATTTCACAGATGTACTTTGTGATTTTAATTCCAACCAAATCAAATGTTTTTGTATTTATCTCACGCATCCTCTGTGAAAATTATGAAACAAATCACCTACTGTTTTTCGGCTAATTTAGCAGTCTTCTGAGAAAACCAATCCCATCCGGACAGGACTGTCTCTGATTGCAATGTTTTCATTTATTTATTTATTTTAGTAAGCTAACTAAAGCATCTTTATTCTGGAACTTTCTGGGTAAAAACTAAATAATATTCGTGGAGTCAGGTATGAATTAATTAATTTCCTTCAAGTCACTGATCAGTTAAAATGAGCTAAATATTGCAGCTAACACAAAAGATGATGAACTGTTAAGTTCACACAGTGGAACGCAGTGGGCTCCAAAACAACATGTTTATCTGGACCAAAACAGTTGAAACTTTCTTGAAAATAAACTTTACATAATTATACATATTGATAGAATTTTACAGTATATTGGCTTTTTTTGACATGCACATCGTAACTCTCATATTTAACTGCAGTGTGTGTTCATGGCCTCCAGACACTGTATCTCATACAAACACTACTTTCATAAATGCAAATAAATAAATACACTAAATATGATATTCAGTCACAAAACTTCACACATAGCCAACGATTCTCTTCGATACGTTCACATGTTATAGAAAGTATTAGCTGCTTTTTGCTCTGTGAGGTTATGGAGGCTTTCAGGAGCTATTAAATCAAAACAGGAACTTAAAAGCTGAATCGGCCACAAAGGGTAAATGAAAAAGGGAAAAATGATAGAGTGTGAAAAAGGGAAATTTCCACACAAAACCTAATCACGCATAAAAGGCGGAACATTGCTAGAAAATTGCTGCTATTACCGAGCCACTGCAGGAGTCAAATCCACATTAGATCTGCCGGAAAATTTGTTACACCAGTGGCGCAGTTTGTTTTTACCTGATTTTCAACCCTCTCTCTCTCTCTCTCTCTCTCTCTCTCACTCTCTCTGGCTGTGTTTTTAAATGCCATACTACCATACTTCATCTGTTTTTGCAGGATGTATAGTATGCACCATATGCATTTATTCTGAATACCAGAGTCATCAAATGCACAGTTTAACACATTGTGCTGGATATTGTAAAAATGAACATGTCAAAGAGTTTGTTTTTCTTCTGAACAGATATGGAGAAATTTAGCATTACATCTCTTGCTCACTAATGGATTCACTGCAGTGAATGGGTGCCGTCAGAATGAGAGCCGATAAAAACATCACAGTAATCCATAATTCACATGACTCTAATCCATAAATTAACATCACATGAAGCTAAAAGTGTGTAAGAAATATAAATATTTGTTCAAAATAGCTAAATGGAGTATATAATGTGCAGTCTGCAGTGAACAGTAGAGTATTCTGTCATGATCATGGCTCTATCCATTCATGAATCCGGGAACTGTAGTTTGTTGGTTCATATGAACATTTGCATTTTTCTGCCTGTTGTAACTTTTCAAATGTATCTTTAACTTTATATCAGCACTAGTTCATCTACAACAGGTAAGTAACTTTTAAAACATCTATAACTTCATTTCAACTCCGTTTTTTTTTTTTTTTTTATGGCAACATTCATGATGGTGTAAAATCAATGTTTAATTAGCACAATGGCTTTTACACTTTTTTATGACAGGTACAGCAGGCACATTTTTCTGGAATAACAGGAGAAAGAAGAGAAGGGAATGAAGAGAGAAGTGAGAGAAGGAAGGTGTGAGATTTGGCTCGTGCTCTCACAGCTGTTTTTGAAGTGCTTTTTCTTTTCACAACTGAGAGTTTGATCATGGTGAAGAAATGCAGTGCCACAGAGAATAAATGGAGAAATGTAGATGTACACGACTCACACACAAAATGGAGAGGAGAAGTGATAATGAGAGAGGGAAGTTCATTAGAGAGGGAAAGGAGATATGAGAGGACTGGGAAAGATCAGAAAACTGAAACAGATGTAGGATCTCTGCTGTAGTCATCCCACCTTGACACACAAATGTGTAGCATAGCTAACTACACATACATGCACACACGTTTGCTATCGAAATAAGGACATACCATGAGTTTTGAACTAGTTTCCAGTTTTTTTCCAAATGCATTCACTCTGGTCAACTATAAAGTCAGGTTTGAATTGGTCAATTTGTCTGAAAGCTGCTGTTTTACATGGTAGGATGCCTTTTTTATTCTTTCACACTGCTTCCAATCAAAACAAAGCCCTTAAAATATAATAATTACTGATTTTTGGGACACACACTCACACTCACACTCACACACTTACTCACTCTCAGTGCTCGTGGCTTATTTGGGACAGGGCATGGGAAAGGCAGGGAAAGGCAGAAATGGATACAGACAGCATTCCTGCTTACCGATAAGCAAAAGTGAGAGGTCATTCATTTAACTGTGTGTGTGTGTGTGTGTGTATGTGTGTGTGTGTGATGAATACCGATATCTAAAGCTATGACTCAACCTAGAAAGTATCAGATCAGATCACTCTCACTCACACTCACTCACACACACACACACACACACACACACACACACGCACAGTTAGACAGAGAGAGATCAATGCAGCTTGTTATCGCAGCTGCTTTTCCTTTATTTATCCTCTTTTGACAGAAAGAAGGAAAAGATGGCTTGAAAGAATGCGAGAGCGAGAGAGAATGAGGCATCTGAGGACGTGTCTGAATACAGGAAGTTATTTTAGAAGATCTGGGCGGTGGAGGAGCGCTTATCTCGTTTTCAAACGTGCATGCTGGTAAAGTAAGAGACGTCATCCTGACTCTTGACATAACTTTATAGATTTATAGCTGAGACCGTTTACTCATCACCATCAGCACTCTTTTGTAAAATGATTATGCCATGTTCATTGCGGTTTGTTGTTTTAAACTGTTTAGCCAGACTTCTGACTTCCAGCATCAAATCTCTTCCAGATTGAAGCTCATTCTTGTCAAGAACTGCCCACTTATGCATCTTATTTTTAACGTAAGAGCAGGTGCAGCCAATTGTAAGTTGAATGTGCAATGCTTCCTGTGTCAGCCGCTTCAGGTATTTTTGGCAGTACCAAACAGCTTGTTACGCTGCTTGATATTGCAGACTGGATTTTCTTATCATATTATTTTAATGTATTGTCATAATTATAAACACACTGGTTTGTAGCACAAGTCATTTTAGTGTTTACTTCACTTTGTTATTCTTCTAGTTATTTATCTATAGCAACTTATGAATCAGAAGTCTTGCACAACCACAGAAAAAAGTACTTCCACATCACAAAATGAGGGGTATTCTTGTACAAATATGCTTTTATGGAAAGGTTTATATGAACTATTACATGCATCATTTCAGTTGTTGGCCAATGCAATATATCAATCAATATTTTTATTTATTAACCAATAATTGTGCAGCTCATTTCCCTGTTTTAAGATTATTTTTGCTGTCATGTAATATATATGTGATGCATAAATTACCTTGTAGCATTTATAATGATTGATTTTAAATAATTTTTAGTGCTTTATTTTTAATTTAGCTAGATCAAATAGTATATAATTATTGAATATGATTTTTGATTTACTGGCATTGATCTGAGTTTTGATAATTGTACCAGTCTCGTGGAAATTTTAGTCAGATTGTAAACGGCAATTTCTTAGCAGCTGTCTTTCTTTGCCACTGTTCTTTTTAGTTTGATGTGCAATATTCATCCATGAATGACTGTGTGTGGTCCCTGGGAGTGTTGAGTCTCAGACTATTAACAGTTTTGCTACACACGTTCTTATAATTGGTGATATTTTATCATTTGAAACAGTGATACTCCAGTCTAATTAGAAACACCAGTGCATTACAGATCACCATTTTGTTTTTATTTTTAAACCAATTGTCCTTGGCAGCCAATTACAGAGCTCTGAATAGAGTTCATTTGACACACACACACACACACACACACAGAGAGAGAAATCTTATAATGTGGCCTGAAATCTAATTTCTTCCTCTGAAGTGACCCGTGAAATAGTGTGAGCTCTTTGCTCCCTCGCTCTATGTAAAATCATCAGATTGCCTATTTCAGAATCCAATATGAGCCCTCTCCTGTGCTCTTTAAACACACATACACACACTTACAGTAATGGGCATTATGGGCCCCTCCTGACCCGTTAGATTACAGAGGAGAGGGAAAAACAGATACGAAATGAAAGACCAAAAACAGCTCAAATACTGAGGAGACGAGAGGATGGTGGAGAAAGAGAGAGCACAAAATAATATGGAGGAAGTTAGTAACGGACACAATGATCAAAGATCAAAGAAAAACAAAGGATCTGTTAAACAAGCAAGGATTGATCTGAGCAGATCAGATAAAGCATAAAGCTCATGACAAAGACGATTGTGTATTTGAGGCCACTTTGGATTTAAAGTATATGAACTGCATATGTCAAGGATTATGTTTATGAACTCTAAAAAAAAAAAAATACTATACAAGATACACTAATACACTACACTAATGGTTACTAAAGAAACCACAATTTGGGATTCATAGCTTAAACACATGAATTGCATCATGCTTGTTTTGTATATGTTGTAGTTCACTCTGCGCTATCCAGAGGACCAGCAAATATTGTCTTTAAAAAAAGCTTAGGAAAGGGAATTATTTCATAATATTCACAGAGGAGTTTGAGATAAAGGTCCACACTATTTCACCAAGGTCCACTCGCTTGAAGATTTCTGCTCTCACCACTGCTACTCATGTGACCCTCTTACATTTTATCTTGAATATGAACAGGTTAAGGTGATATCTTGTAATATCACACACAGATGAATTGGGATGGAGCTAACTGCATGTTTTGACAACCTTTCAGACTCTGTCTTCACCTTGGCTATGCAGGCAATAACAGGCACAGTTAGTTTGAAGGTAAACACACAACTACTCCATGCATAATTTAAAAATAATATCTGTTTTTCCACTGTTTACTAGTTTGATTCTAATTTTGGGGGGTGACTATTATCTTAACTACATTCTTCAGTGACAGTAGTTGATTTCATAATAGCATAGCTTTCCAGTACGAGCTAGTTTTTCCAAGAAGTAGCGGTGTAGCGTGACAAATCGCTACATTGCTGGACTGTTTCGTCACAGCTTTAAAGCTGAACGAGCTGAGGCAATAATCAAACACGATCTTCTAAAGCACGCTCATCTCTCATATGTTACATTGGAAAGTACAATTAGCTTAAGTGAATCGGTTTGTTCAGACAGTTCTTGCAAGTGAATGATTCACAGATTCCAGAGATTTTAGCCTTTTTAAGTGTTTTGTAAGTTTTTTTTTTTTTTGGCTGTATATACTACATTTTAAAAGGTTTGGGTTGGTAAGGAGTATCTTATGCTCACCAGTGCAGCCTTTATAAAAAAAAAAAAAAAAAAAAACAACAACAGTAAAAGTCATATTTTTTAATTTTCTTCATTTAAAACAACTATTTTCTATTTTAATGTATTCTAAAATATAATTTATACCTGTGATGGCAAAGCTAAATTTTCAACAGTCATTTCAGTTCAGTCTTCAGTGTCACATGACTCTTCAGGAATTATTCTAATATGCTGATTTGGTGCTGAAGAAACATTTATTGTTATCATTTTAAAACATTTTACCCCCTTAAGCAGCAACAGTGTTGTTGCTATTACAATAGCCTGTGTTTTTTTTTTTTTTTTTCTTGATAAATTGTTCAAATTATAAATAGCAGTTTGGTTTTACACTAATTTAAAATTGGCTTCGCTATTTAAATCCACTAAAAAAAACACAAATGAATGGCTTCTTTTGACCATGTCCATGTGGACGTATAAGCTTCATAATGGAGCTGCTCATAACTAAGTGTTCTGCATTCATTTTTATCACTCCATAGGTGCTCCAATCTCTAATTTAACCTTCCCCTGTGTGTCTTCCTTCATTCCATTAGAGACCAATGTGAATCACAGTGTACCCCGCAATCATCTCTGCTGCTCATTAACCAGAGACACACCTCTAAAAGGATGCTGAGTGCTTGTGACTGAAAGCTTGCGGCAGCTAGAGACAGAGGTTTGACAACAAAGAGCGCTTGTGACCCCAGAAGCCCTGAGCTCCTGTGGAACAGCCACAGTCCTGGTCAAAGAGACGCACAGGCAATAAAAGTGGGCAGAAATGATCCAAAATAAATGAATGCATGAATTAGAAATGAGTGATAATTAATGATTGTGCTTAATGAGCTTCAGAGAGAAGCGGTGACCTAAGGTCAGATCTGAGAGAAATTATGGGGAAAGGAGCGGGAGAGCAGACGGATAATGGATGACAGAACACGCATAAAATTGTCAAGTGCTTTAAATAAAAAAAGAAGAGCAATTGTTTGTCATTCTGATAGTTATACAAATATTAAACCATATGTTGCATCTTTATTCTCAACCTCTAATTCTCAAGCTTTTTAAACATGCGGTTTTCTATCGCTCCTCTGGGAAGAGTTTGACGTGTAGTATGTAGGCCTAAATCATTTTGCAAATGCAGCTGAATATGAATTTATAGCAGCAAATTTTTTCCTGTCTCCAGTTGATGTACAGTGTCAACTATTGCACTTTCAAAAGATTTGCTCTCTTTTGGTTTGAGTGGTCGGTCATGTCATCCGCCTCAGCCGATGGTGTGAGTTTTTGGATGGGGCTGCTGTACGGAACGGCAGCAGATAAACACTTTAATTTTTGCTAGTGATATGATTTTTTTTTTACTATTTACAATTAAAAGTTTTAAATGTACAACATGAAATCAGATTTTTTCATCAAAAACACATTAAGTGGTTGGCACCGATAGCCTTGTGGGCAGCACACGACATACAGCCCTGCTGTGCTATGAGCGTCCCGAGTTCGAATCCAACTCGAAGACCTTTCCCGATCCTGCCCCTTATCTCTCTCCCACTTTGCTTCCTCTCTCTTCTGATCTGTCCTATTGCTATAAAGGCAAAAAAGCCAAAAATAAGTCTTAAAAAAACACATTCAATATTCACACACATCAAAACTGAATGATGTTTAAATTAATGCTGTTCTTTTTAACTTTCTATTCAAAGAACCCTGGGGGAAAAAAAAAAATAAAAATCTACAAAAATACAAGGGTTTTTAATATTTATAATAATAAGAAATATTTCTTGAGCAGCAAATCAGCATATTAGAATGATTTCTTAAGGACCATGTGACACTACAAACCTGAAGTAATGGCTGCTGAAAATTCAGCTTTGCATCACAGGAATAAATACAATTTTAATATGTATTATATATGTATTTTATTGTATTTTAATTAAATAAATACCGACTTGCTGAGTATGAGACTTCCTTCCTTCCTTCCAAAAAAACCTAATTGTAGTGAAGGGTAAGTGGTGTCAGTAAATTAAGGCTTTACACAATACTAGCGATAAAGCTTTATCATTTTTGTGATACTTTGCATTAATAAGTGACGAAACAAAGTATGAAACATTTAAACAGAACAGAGAAAAATACTACAGCTAATATATATATATATATATATATATATATATATATATATATATATATATATATATATATATATATATATATATATATATATATATATATATATATATATATATATATATATATGGATGTTTCCAAATTTTGGAGGACAGTGTACACTATATTCTATGTATATTCTGTATGCAATAGTCATTTTTACAGTACAGCATGAACAACTAATTTCTCGCTATTTAAAAAGTTGAATATTTTGGACTACTCTTTACTGTATTAAACATTAAAATAAATATGTTATCTGGCTCTGACACACATTTCTCAAAGATGTTTAGTCAACACATTCAGCTCAGCCAGCAGCCCGTCAATATCTGCTGTAGTCCCGCTCCCTCTGGATTTCAGCTGCACTCGTTCTGTTTGGAGGACTGAAGTTGACGGTCCATGTTTTTTATTTTTTCGCTTCACTGCTCTCAGGAGTGTCCACCTGGACAATTTCTGCATCAGACATGTCTTATTTTACAGACTGATGTGTGAATTGCTCTTTATGTGCCAGATTCATACATGTTAAATATGGATGACAGTTTGAGAACTGACAGACTAATGACTAGATTAACAGTTATGGAGGAATATAGAAACTGGTGGATTAACATGTGGTAAACATGCAAATGCAGTGTGGATAATGTAGTGTGACTCACAACAGCTCAATATGCAGATGCAGAATGTGTTATGTGTGTGAGAAAGAACACTTTGCCTGAAAGAGAAAGCAACAAGGGCCTTCTGCCATCCAAAATTTAAATACCCATTAGAATTTGACTGATATTTAATTCAGTAATATCAACTATTATGTCCATAAATATATATAGGTGCATCTCAATAAATTAGAATGTTGTGGAAAAGTTAGTTTATTTCAGTAATTCAACTCAAATTGTGAAACTCGTGTATTAAATAAATTCAGTGCAAACAGACTGAAGTAGTTTAAGTCTTTGGTTCTTTTAATTGTGATGATTTTGGCTCACATTTAACAAAACCCCACCAATTTACTATCTCAACAAATTAGAATACTTCAAGACCAATAATAATAAAAAAAAAAAACATTTTTAATGAATTGTTGGCCTTCTGGAAAGTATGTTCATCTACTGTATGTGTACTCAATGCTTGGTAGGGGCTCCTTTTGCTTTAATTACTGCCTCAATTCGGGGTGGCATGGAGGTGATCAGTTTGTGGCACTGCTGAGGTGTTATGAGAGCCCAGGTTGCTTTGATAGCGGTCTTCAGCTCATCTGCATTGTTGGGTCTGGTGTCTCTCATCTTCCTCTTGACAATACTGCATAGATTCTCTATGGGGTTCAGGTCAGGTGAGTTTGCTGGCCAGTCAAGCACACCAACACCATGGTCATTGAACCAGCTTTTGGTACCTTTGGCAGTGTGGGCAGGTGCCAAGTCCTGCTGGAAAATGAAATCAGCATCTCCATAAAGCTTGTCAGCAGAAGGAAGCATGAAGTGCTCTAAAATTTCCTGGTAGATGGCTGCGTTGACTGTGGACTTCAGAAAACACAGTGGACCAACACCAGCAGATGACACGGCAGCCCAAATCATCACAGACTGTGGAAACTTAGCACTGGACTTCAAGCAACATGGATTCTGTGCCTCTCCACTCTTCCTCCAGACTCTGGGACCTTGATTTCCAAATGAAATGCAAAATTTACTTTCATCTGAAAAGAGGACTTTGGACCACTGAGCAACAGTCCAGTTATTTTTCTCCACAGCCCAGGTAAGACGCTTCTGACGTTGTCTCTGCTTCAGAAGTGGCTTGGTAGCCCTTTTCCTGAAGACGTCTGAGCGTGGTGACTCTTGATGCACTGACTCCAGCTTCAGTTCACTCCTTGTGAAGCTCTCACAAGTGTTTGAATCAGCTTTGCTTGACAGTATTCTTGCGGTCATCTCTGTTGCTTGTGCACCTTTTCCTACCCAAATTCGTCCTCCCAGTCAACTTTGCATTTAATATGCTTTGATACAGCACTCTGTAAACAGCCACACCTTTCAGTAATGACCCTCTGTGACTTACCCTCTTTGTAGAGGACATCAGTGATCGTCTTCTGGATCATTTCAAAGTCAGCAGTCTTCTCCATTATTGTGGTTTCAAAGAACAAAAGATACTGCAGGAATAGTCATTAATTGAAACTCAAATGTAAATATTCTAATATTTTGAGATACTAATTTTTGACTTTCATGAGCTGTAAGCTCTAATCATCAAAATAAAAAAAAAATAAAAAAACCTTTTGAAATGTTTTACTTTACATGCAATGAATCTAAAATATATGAAAATATCACTTTTTGAAATAACTTACATGAAAAAACGAACTTTTTCACGACATTCTAATTTATTGAGATGCACCTATATGTCTTTAAACCCAAATATCCTAATTTAACTATGGACTAATCTTGGCTTAATCTAAGATCTATCTATGAAACCAGGCCTATATATATTTGATTAACTTCAGTCTGACTACATTATTGCTCTCTTGATATGTAGACACACTTTCCTTGCTCTCTCTCTCTCTCTCTCTCTCTGTCTGCGTGTTTGTGTATGTTCTATATGCCTCTCTCTTCCTTTGAGCCTTTGGGCTCCTCAAGCACAGAGTTTGCAATTAAAACTCCTCCACCTCGTTAGGTGTGCAGCTTCCTCTCAACCTCTGCCTTTCCTCCTCTTTGCCGGCTGTTTTTCTGCTCGTCTCTCTCTCTCTCTCTCCCTCTCTCTCTCTCTGAGGTCCGGACAGAGCCGAGATTTCTCTGAATGAGGCGGCTGATCTGAGATCTGTCAGATGAAAGTGTGATGTGAAGCCTCTTCTGAAGGCCCCCTGTGTTTGAGGGTTGATGGTTCTGTGTGTTTGTAAAGGTTTGTGTGCTGATGAATCAATTAAAGCATTTGTAGAAATACAAGACTGTGAAAAAAATAAATAAATAAAAATAAATGATGCAATGAGTTTTGACAATTTTTGACAATTTTGATAATAAGTAATAATGATAATTAATAAATAGTAATAATAATAATAATAATAATAATACATACTGCTTTACTTAAATAGTAAGTTCTGTTAATTTTAGTTTAGTTTACTTCAGTTGGATATTTAAGTTATCTCAACACATTTTAAGTTGTTATAACTAATTACAGCAGCATTTTTTTTTTACTGTGAAGAACATGTATAGAGGTATAAAAAAAAAGAAAAAAAAAGAGAAAGTGGGTAGAATCTTGCCAAGTCTGCACAGTTTGATACATTGTTGGAATCTCTCCTGAAACTCTCGATAAGACAATATAGATTAGAATGCACTGATATTGAAATTCTGCCTGATACTGATATGCCAATAATCATTTTAATGTTATGATAAATAAATAACTCTATACTGTATTGTATAAACAAAGCCTAAACACTAAAATCAATGATTTCAATTGAGTAGGTTTTGCCTTTACAAGATTATAATATTTAAAATATATGCTAATTTGAAAGAAAAAAATAAAATAAAATAGTAAACTAAATGAAAATGTTAAATTCTACATTGGCAACTAACTGAAATAAGTTTAAGAACTTGACTGAAAAAATAATTAAAACTAAAATTGAAATTCAGTTAAATTATATCTTAACATTAACATTATAAAAAATAAAGAAATTAAAATGACAAAATCCCATAAAATTACTGTAAATTAAAATAATGATTTTAATTAAAAATAAAGGTTCAAAGTATGAATATATTAATATTAATAAAATATTCAAAACATGAATAAAAACTAAAATAGTAAACAGGCAATACTAAAACAACACTGATTTGTATATCTTTTTCTGAAGGAAAAAAAGGTCCAAAGCAATAAATCTCCATTAGATCTCCTTGTAATCTCACAGCTTGAAGAATGATGTTAAAGAGATCTTTCCTACTGGTTGATCTGAATGGCTTATGGCTTTCTGAAAAAGCCCATCGAAGGGAGATCTTTCAGATAAACACGCGAGACCCCATGCTTTTGAGAAAATTATGGGATTGTCATTTTCTAAAAGTCTGTGTCAGAATGATTCTTGTGTGTCCATATAATACATATTTACATTTGAATACTGTATGGTGTGCTTTAGGTGTGCGTGTGTGAAACTGAGTGATGTAGAATTAACCGTAACCGTATATTCTGTGTGTGGCCTTGACCCTTTAACACTCACGTTTGTACTGAGAAATCCACTATTGATCCTCCCGTGAGCCCTTACCAGCGATCAATGGCTGCTGAGTGTGTGTGTGTGTGTGTGTGTGTGTATGTGTCTCTCCACTGGCTAAAGTTGGTTTATCCAGGGAATTGAGTGTCTAATCACTGTCCCTACAGTATATGATGGAATCAGAGAGAGAGAGACGCTTGCCAAGAGTGTTGAGTTATTAATAAAGCCGTCTGTCCCCGTGGAGATGAGACAGCGATGTCATAATGGGTTGTGGTGAGGCAGAGGGCGGCAGTCACAGATGGTCGCGTGGATCATTATGGCTCTGTGGCGTTCTTCCGAAGGTAGAGTCGCGTAGCAACGTGCCGTTTAATCGCTCTCTTACGTGTTTTGCTGCTCCTTAATGCATGCGTGTGCGCGTTTGTGCACGTCAGTGTTAAATAGATGGGAAAGACAGATGGGAAATTGATGCTGAGGTGGTGCGTTTAAAAAAAAAAGGGCACAAAAAAGCATCCCAAGCAGGTGTTAAGGAGAGGGGGCTTTGAGGTGCTGAGACAAGGTAAAACAAAACGCTGTAGAGTAACACAAGGACACACACACACACACACAAACTTTGTGATGTTCCTGTGGAGGGGTGGCAGGTGTTTTCATTTTTGGCTTGAGCCAATTGCAACCCTGAGCTCTTGTCAACAGTGGTGTTTGAAAAGTGCTGACATGCATGTGTTTGAAAACACTAGACACTTTATTGTGATGATGTAATGATGGTTATTCTCTGAAAACAGCAGATACCACACATGCACTGCAGTCGTTTGTCAGGGAACTGCACAGCTGAAGGTCAAGCATGTTTCCGCCACACAGTATTCAAAGCTCCAGACACTTAACTGAATGTTAAAGAGCTCATAGAGTTACTGTTGGGGGTTCAGTCCATGTCTGTTCGCTTTTTTTCCCCAACAGAACGTTTTAGTAAATAACATTATAGCAGTTTGCAAATCAGGGTTTGATCCTGGCTAAAATGTAAACTACTTTCCACAGTAAGTATTTAACTAAATCATCCAGCTTCAAGATAAATGACAACATTTGATTTTAAGCAAGTTAAGTATAGAAGTATACATACAGTACAAAAACGAAAAAGACAACAGTATGTCTGTCTAACATCTTTTATAAAACAATGTGCTATTCATACATTAAAATACTGCAGATTCTAACTAAAAAAGCAATGACAGTAAAATGTTAAAATATTCATTATAAATCACTGATTATATGTATAAAGTTGAAATTATTTAAATATGTACAGTATTCACTTTTCAGCCTCATTCATTCATTCTGTCTGTCTCCTTGTGTTAAGGACATTGGTAGATTGATGAATATCTATTTACGATTATATATATATTACCATTCGAAAGTTTGGGTTCAGTGAAGTATTTTTTTCTCAGCAAGGATGCGTTCAATTGATCAAAACTGACAATAAAGACATTTATAATGTTACAACATATTTCCATTTAGAATAAATTGTTCTTTTGAACTTTACATTTCGAACGAATCCTGAAAAAAAAACGATACTGCTGAAAATTCAGCTTTTCCATCACACAAATAAAATAGAACACAATAAATAGTGCAAATATTTTTGCTATATATTGCTATATTTTACTGTATGTTAGATAAAAAAAAAAATAAGTATCTGTGTGTATGTGTAAGTCTGCTAATATAAGTTTGTTGTGAAATTTCAGTACATTTTTTCTAAAAGCTTCACTATGCAGAAAATGACTGATTTTACTTACAGTCCCAGACTGTTGCACTATTAGGGCCACATTTACTGAACAGGGCAAATTAGCGTTAGAGTGCAATTTCATAAAAGCGCCGATGGGAGGGAAAAATTCTGTGGGTAATTTACTGAAAATGCACACATTAAAGAACAGAAAACCGCTTGATCATTTCCATAATGACCAGCACAATCTACCAAGAGCAGTGTGAAATACAGCCTGCTTTAGACATGCTTTTTTTGGGCATTAAATAATGGCGCAAATACCAGTAATTTGATGAGTGCAAATGTTTTGCACATTTTAATTAAATTCATTTTAGTAAATCCTAACAGTACTATTTTAACACCAAAAGATGGTTTGCACGGGCACAAGCTGTTAGTAAATTTGGCCCTTCATTTATAATAGGCTAAAGAACAAGCACTTTAATATGTCCCACCCCAACTTCCTGTTTCAATAGGAAACGCACAGAAAACTGTCTATATTATAACAAAGTTCAGATTCAGGGAGATATTTGGAACATTGTTACTTGATATCTTGCACAGTAACGTCAAAATGTTTACTTGTATTTTACATGTTGTTGTTTGTAAAGTAAAATAAATATTATTTTCTCCGATTCTAAGGAGTCTTTCTATTTGCAGAGATGTCACTTTCAGTGTCTTTCTACACGACAATCAAACTGTGTGTTTCTGTGACCCCTGTGTCTTACTGAAATTGTGTATTGTTTGAAGCCCATTTTCTCTGCTGTACTGTTAGAGTGTGTGTATGTGTGTGTTAGCAACAGATTATTCATTTCGTCCTGACAGTCCTGGTGAGAGGAGAGCCTCTGGACACATTTAGACTGATTCTGTACCTTATCACCTTCACACACACACACACACACACACACACACACACACACACACACACACACACACACACACACACACACACACACACACACACACACACACACACACACACACACACACACACAGAGCGCAAAAGACAGAAGAACAGACAACCACTCTGTCTCGCCGAAGTTGTTGAAGGAGAAAAAAGAGAGAAGGACGTTTTTGAGGAGAAAAAGAGGAACAAGAGGAGATAAGGATAGCACTGCATTGCAGCATGGGAGTCGACAGTGAAAAGACAGCGAAAAAGGCAAAGTTTTTAATGATGCCCTTGGCACCTTGACTAATATACATCCATAAAGAAAGAGTTGACTTCATCGTTCAAATTCATTAAGTGTGTTGGAGTTAATGATATCTCTCTCTCTCTCTCTCTCTCACGTGCTGTCGTCCGGTGCAGGGGTATCATTATGTCAGACAGTAATGTTCCACACCTCCACTGAGAGCTGATTATACATCACCTGTGCCACACATACACACACACACACGTTTACTGTAGGCCGCTGACAGTGTAAAGGTGTGTTCAGGGGGTTGGAGACCTTGAGAGAGCAAAGCTAATTACTCTCAGTGGTAATTATAACAGCTACAGTCACAATGACCTTCCGGTATGAGGCCGCTCGTGCGTGTGCATATGCAGCGTGGCGTGGATCTGTGAAGTGTTTGCTGTATTCCTGGGAGTATCTGAGAGATGCTGACCTGTGGATGTTACTCAGAGGACAGACATGACATGGGCTGAAGACAAGAGTACTTTTGTGCTTATACAGGTGTGAGGAGGGGTTTTATGAGTATCTCCTTGTAGAGACACTGAATAGTTCTGTTTGGTGGTCAACTGTGTCTGCATAATATTTGTATTCTTGGAAAATGTGTGAATGTGTGATAAACAGGTCATTGTTGAATGATTATCTGGCTTCATATGTTTTATGCATATGTTTTGGGTGCATATTTTTTGGATGTTTCTTGACTGTTTTTATGTAACTCTTCTGATGTTGATTATAGCATTCTGTGTGTAGCATACTGTAGCATGTATTTGTCTTTATATATATATATATGGGTAGTTGACGTATCAATGTGTCCTGTGGTGTGACTGAAAAAAACAAACAAACAAACTCTAACATTAAAGATAAACCTATCTCATGCTATTTGTAATTCTAAGAATGAAGATACATTTTTCTCATGTTATTTGTATGTTAAGTTTTTTTTTTCGATATTTTTGCTATGTCACACCATAGGACACAGTCCAATTTTTATTTGTCAACTACCCACATACTGTATATATGTGTATATGTGTATGTATTAGGGGTTGAACGACTTCTGTTTTTTTAAAGTCGACTTTTATGTGAAGAAAGTCGATTTGAAGTCGACTAGTCGCTGATGACGTCATTAATGAACAAATAAGTCTGGAGCTGTGACAAACACCTTCTGCACAGCTATGGCATATGACACAGTGCCGCCCACATGGCTATTGCTCCTATAACAGCTCATTTTTATCAGTTCTTTTGTCTTTATATTCGTTATATTTCTCACAGATTTCTGCTCGTTCTAAATCACATACTGATAAAGTTGCACAGTAAAGATTACATTCATATGAATGCATTAGTGAGAGCGATCGCGTGTGTGAATTCATTCTACCTGGCAGCTACTCTCTACTAGTAATGAAGTTGTGGGATTTAGTTATTAAGGAATATATGCTTGAACGTTTCAGTTTCTAAGCTATTTTATTGATAAATCGCAGAACATTGTTGACAATACTGTCTGAAGCCTATGTGTGTGCGTTACAGAGCAGCAGCGCATTATATTAGAATGGCGATTAACTGACCTGTACTATAAGCTGTTTAAAACGTGCATTCTCCCGTTCAATTTCGAGCATCCAGTAATATAATCACACATGTCTTGTGGAGCGCTTTCAGAGTATGCTTTTATTTGTCATTTTAGTTAGGAAACGGAGCTTAAATGTGGAAGTCCTTCAGAGATTTCTTATATTGTTGCGCCCTCTATAGGACCAGCGACTAGTCGACGTCAAGCTAAAAGCGTCGCGGCAGAGCATTAAATTCGACCAGTCGACTAGTCGACTAGTTGGTGCAACCCCTAGTATGTATGTATATGTATATGTATGTGTGTATATATATATATATATATATATATATATATATTATGGGATGTAACGATTCACTCAACTCATGATTTGATTCGATTCACGATTTTGAGTTCATGATTCGATTCAAGTCACAATTTTTTGCAAAATGAGATTTAAGACAAATTATAAATTTAATGTGTCCTTTTATTATTGCTTGGACAAAATGCAGCACATTTCTTTGTGAAATTGAAATATAACACTAAAATAATATACTAATATAGCACTTATTATTGATCTTTTGTTAGTTTTGATTGCTTCTATTGTCCTCATTTGTAAGTTGCTTTGAATAAAAGCCTCTGCTAAATAACAAAATTTAAATATAATGTAAATGTAAATGACAAAACTAAATTGAAATTTTAAAACAAGCTCCAAATCAACTAAGTAACAAAAATAAAATAAATCTCTTCATATAAACAAAATAATGCTTTGTCTGTGCTCTTTCCATTTAAAATTAGAGGCAACCACTGTGTTTTAATCATGATCCAAACAAAGATGCTGCATACACGCAACATGAACAGTTTTTAATCTAAATTAGGTTGTATATTTTCGAAATTTGAAGCAAAAACAGAATGGTCTGACTTCAGTTTTGTGAAGCTACTGTATACATAAAAAAATATCTGCATGAAATGAAACAGAAGATGAGCTGAATGAGACACAGATTCAGTCTCTGCCAGCAAGTGGCGCTTAAAGCGTTTCCATGGTTTCCGCTGTACACAAAGCAGTGCGGTTTCATCGGGCGCACGCGCATGGACCGAAGTTAACTTCCGGTATGTGTTTGTTTATCAGTCTGGTTAGTGGCGCCAGCTACAAACACAGTTAAAGTTAAAGTGATGAGTGATGTGTTTCAGAGATACGACTATTTGAAAATCTGGAATCTGAGGGGTGCAAAAAAATCAAAATATTGAGAAAATCTCCTCTGAAGTTGTCCAAATGAATTCTTATCAATGCATATTACTAATCAAAAACAACGTTTTGACATATTTACTGTAGTAAATTTATAAAACATCTTAATAGAATATGATTTTTACTTAATATACTAATATACTAATGATTTTTTGGCATAAAAGGAAAATCTATAATTTTGACCCATACAATGTATTTTTGCCTGTTGCTACAAATATACCCCAGCAACTTAAGACTGGTTTTGTGGTCCAGGGTCACACACACATTCACACACACATTCGTACTAAACACTTTACACAAGACAGACCAATTTATTCTTCCTCTCACAGCGGATACATTTACTTGGGTGCTCTGCCAAGCTGCCCACAGTGATAACCTGTACTCAAGGTCCAATATTAACACTCAACCAGTGCTAAATTCAGAGTTAAAATAATAATAATAATAATAAAATAAAAAATATTTGCTGGGTGGACTTTATTTGGAAGTATGTATAATTCTTGTTATAAATTTTCTTACTAATCTTAAATATCTCTTAAAGGGATAGTTCATGAAAATTATATCATTAATTACTCACCCTCGTGTCGTTCCAATACGTTTTGTGCGCAAAGAAAAAAACAACAACAAAAAACTTTATTCAACAATTTCTTCTCTTTCAGGTCAGTCTCTGCCACCTATTATGAGAGTAACACAACACATACAATCCTGTGTACATTCCTCTGCTTGTAAACAAGGTGCAGCTTGTGGTTCACTTATGGACTACTTTAATGATGTCCTTTCTGGCCAATAAATGACAGAATTTTCATTTTTGGGTGAACTATCCCTTTAAAAAGCAGGATAGGAGATTTAGTTCAAAAACATTATTTTGTTATGCTCGTTGAAAGTCTCTACACATTCCGATAGCAATCAATAATGGTGGTCTAAATTGCATTTATATACATCTGTGGAAGGCATATGACCATAAAACCTTCGTCCAATAATATCCTTCAGTCCGAGGGCTACGATAGGCTGTCCTACCTGCCTGTCAACCTATGTATTTGCATACCTCTCGCGCACTCTGTTTGCACAGACATTATACGCCATCTATTACACTCTTGCAGACCGAGCGAGAATGGAGGGTGTTATGATTCTATAGGCGTGGCTGTGGAGAGTGATTTGCAGGGAGGGTGGGATATTATGCTTTCAAAGCTAGCATGCTATTGCTAGCCTCTCCGAAATCACCTACCCTACCTTTAACTGCCAGATGTGGCAGAAATAAGTTAATTTTGGACCTTCCCTGTGTTACACATTCACACAGAAGTTACACATGCACAACATGTGTGTACAGTATACACAGTGCCCTATATTAAAGTCATTTATCGTTGCATGTCTGGGACCACATTCCCTTTCTAATGAATAATTTCAAACATGATAAAGTGTTGTTTCTCATGTGTCCAGTGGTATTAAATGTGTCTGAGCTTAGCTAGATGCATACAGTGCCTCTTGTCTGATAACCTTCAACAGCACCGACGACATTACAGATTGCTATTGTTCAGTTGTGTGCTTCTCTGGGTCACACCTGACATGCTGCTCATTTTAACACTGTGTTCTTGCCATGATAACAATCTTTCAATATAGGAGGATTTATGGATTTGCACACACACCTGTGATTGTCACACACACACACACACACACACACACACACACACACACACACACACACACGCACGCACGCACGCACGCACACACACGCACACACACACACACACACACACACACACAGGAAAATGGTGTCTCAGAGAGTCGACAGAGCATGCTAAAGTCATTTCACTGTTTTTCCCCTCACTCTGTCTTTCTCCATCTTTCCCTCTGATGCAACACACACTCTACACTTGCTCCTGAGGCAGTTTAGACACTGTAGCTAGGAGAAAACATGCTTGATTAGTCAGGGTTAAAGTGTAATGACTGCCTCTTTCAGGGGAAACAGCACAGCACTGAAACAAATCAAACTGAACGTTAGTGATTGTTTACCAACCCCTTAAGAGCAGAGACAGAGTGAGAAAGGAAAGAAGGAATGAGGTGCAAGAAAGTGAAATCAACGTAGCAGACTTTGGTCTCATGTTCCTCTTCAAACAACCTTATTAAAAGATTCAAAAATATTAGTGATATTGTTTTCCGTTGTATGTCTGATTGGTTTGCATACTTGTTTGAAGACCAGATATGTCAAAAACCAATGAGAAGACCGAGTGGAAGTTGGGGTGGGGTCAAAGGTGAAAGGGGAAAATCCCATGTGCTTTGTGTCTTCTTCTAATCCTTCTCTCCTCCCTCTATGTCTGTGTTTGACTGGTTAATCCTTCACTCTGTTCAGGCCTGCTGGATTCTGAATGGGTGATTTAAAACTGGCGACTGTTCTGTGTAACTGATGGACCTCCACCCTGTGGCTGTCTGTCTGCTTTTTACACTGGTTTTGGATTGTTGAATTAGGAATTGCAAGTTATGGCTTATGAAACGGAAAGTATACTGGCTCAAAGTTAACTAAAATCAAAGTTAAGCTACTATAAACTGGAAATATATGCACACCTGTCTCTGCACATTAGCTGAATTTGAGATTAATATGGCAAGTCTACATATCTACTATATTGACGGTTTCATCGGGCGCACGTGCCTGGCCCGAAGTTAAATTCCGGTCTGTGTTTGTTTATCGCTCTGGTTCGGGTGTGCCTCACACGTCCTGAAAAGTGAAGCTGTGGGCTCTTTGATTGCCCCCTGGTGGCTGGCTGCAGTACAGGTCATAAACCCCGCCCTCTCCATGTAAACGAATGGGACTTGAGTCAAAATAAAATAAAAAAAAATTACACTTCCAATAAATTTTTTTCGAAATAAGGTTTTGGTCATTTAAGGTAGTTGTTATCACGCTGATATATGTTCAATTGTTCGTTTTTGTGATAAGTTAGATTTTAGCTAGTAATTTGATGCTATAAAAACGGGCGTGTCGTTATGGTTGATTGGGTCTGCGACTGCGGGAGTTTGATCGTGGCTCCATTCTACCATAAATATATCAAAACTTAATTTTTGATTAGTACTATGCATTGCTAAGAACTTCATTTGGACAACTTTAAAGGTGATTTTCTTAATATATGTGACCCTGGACCACAAAACCAGTTATAAGTAGCACAGGTATTTGTAGCAATTGCCAACAATACATTATATAGATCAAAATTATTGATTTTTCTTTTATGCCAAAGGTCATTAGGACATTAAGTAAATATCATGTTCCATGAAGATATTTTGTAAATTTACTATTGCAAATATATCAAAACTTGATTTTGATTAGTAATATGCATTGATAAGAACTTCATTTGGACAACTTTAAAGGTGATTTTCTCAATATTTAGATTTTTTTGCAACCTCAGATTCCAAATTTTCAAATAGCTGTATCTCAGCCAAATATTGTCATATCCTAACAAACCATACATCAGTGGAACACTTTGATGTATAAATCTCAGTCTCAAAAAATGGACCCTTATGACTGGTTTTGTGGTCCAGAATCACATATGTGTTACAATGTATTCCTTCCTCACTGAGCAGAATAATAATACTGGCAAACATACCAACTCGTTTATATGCTCTCTTTCTCGCTCTCATTCAGTTCTTTTCCTTTATGTAACCTGCTTGTCACTGATGTGATTTGTACAAGCAACAAATCTCAGCAAATAAAACATGATTTAAATGTTTCTGTCAACACTGAGCCAGGTTCTGGGAGCACACAATGCATCTTATGATGAGGAAACAAATTTCGTAGCTACGAATGAAAGCCTTCGGTTCTGCCACCTGACACCAATAGAAACAAAAATAAAATCAGAGGAAAACACCCTTATACATCTTTTTTTTTGATTCACATAATTCACATTTGAACTGAAAAGAGAGGCATTTACAACAAAAATGTCATAGTAGAGTTCCCCCACACATTTGCACAGTACAGTAGAGCTATAAGACAGGGCTCGAGATGACTGTGATGAGTGTTTGTTAACGAAATTACCCCATGATTGCTTTATTTCTTACCAAAGCCTTTGGAAGCACATTAATGAGCTCAGTGCTTATCCACATGACCATCGGGGGACAAATCCAATTTCGCCTGTAAAATAATGACAGCCCCTTCTTGGACATCAAAAGAGACAGGCCAAATTACAGCCAACACTTGATCATCTGCTTCAAAATGACCATGTATTTCTCTAGAGGGAGGCTAAAACCAGCTTTGATAGTTTGCCTCCGGACAAGAATGAATTTGTGGTAGAGAAGTACAGATGCTGTTAATACTGTTTGTAGAGAATGCCCTACACTTGAGGATTTCCAGTTGGGGACTGGATTAAGGTCAGTGTTTATGATTTATGGTTTAAATATAAAATTGTTTGTTTACTACTAGTGAACTTTAACATGAGGTACCAACAGCTTTGTGCCTTTTTACAATTATCAGTGATGCACTGAGCAAGTACTGGGATTTTCTATTGATTTTAAACAATACATTTTAAACCTTGGTTAATTAAAAAAAAAAAGGTTTTAAAAGAAGTATCTTTTTTCACATTTATTTGAAAATACAGTAAAAACAGTAACAGTGTAAGTATTTTAACAGCTGTTTTCTAGAGTAGCTGATTATTTGCTATTTCAGCAGCATTGTTCCTGTCTTCAGTGTCACTTGATCCCTCAAAAAGCATTCAGATATGCTGATTTGGTGCTCGAGAATCATTTCTTTTTATTATCAATGTTGAAAACAGTTGTGCTGCTTAATATTTTATGGGGACCATACTGCATTTTTTTACTGCAAGTTCATTAGAACTGCATTTATTTGAAATGGAGATATTTTTGTAACAATGTAAATATATTTAATGTCACTATTAATCAATTTAATGCACTCTTCATGAATTTAAAGAATTGATTCCTTAACAAAAACCTCATTGACCCCAACTTTTGAACATTGCACTTAGTGCTTTATATTGATGGAAATCTGCTTTGTGTTGAGCTTCGGAACATCCCATAACTGTGGTAAATTCACCTCTTGTGACATATTACTTTAATATTCAGCACTGCATCAAACACTTTTACACCATCTCATGGCAGAAGAACAAATAAAAGTCATTCCACCCTTTTTGTGAACGTAGGCTTCAGTGATTTCATTTAAAAAGACATAATATCTGCCAGAGTAGGCTCTTCACATCAGGAGGTGAAATATGGCCCAAAACAGGGGTGAAGTAGATTATCTCATTAAATTTAACAGGTTAATTTTTTTTTCTTTTCTCCCTTCCTGAGATCTAATGGAGAGGATTCGGTCAGTAGCTTTAAGAGGAGGCTCTTCAGTCCTGTAACTGTGTTTGTGAGAGGAGGTCCTAATGGCAAAGAAAGAGAAAGACAGACAGAGGGAGACACATTTGTTGTGGGTTATTAACTTGTGAATGAGAGAAAGTGGATTGCTGTGTTTGTATGGAGCATTACCTCCCAATTATGCAGTGAGCGTCTCTGTGTGATCTATCTATCTATCTATCTATCTATCTATCTATCTATCTATCTATCTATCTATCTATCTATCTATCTATCTATCTATCTATCTATCTATCTATCTATCTATCTATCATCTATCTATCTATCTATCTATCTATCTATCTATCTATCTATCTATCTATCTATCTATCTATCTATCTATCTATCTGTCTGTCTGTCTGTCTGTCTGTCTGTCTGTCTGTCTGTCTGTCTGTCTGTCTGTCTGTCTGTCTGTCTGTCTTCATATTTTAAATCGTGAAAGCTACTTTGACAATATACAACTTAATAGCAAACAGCTAAACATACACTGTGGTACATACCATGAAATGATTTAACTGTCAGGAATATCTTTGGTAAAACTTAAGTGTACACTGAATGTGTTCTCAGCATGTGAGTGTGTGGGATGTTTCTAGCTCCGCGTCATATATGCTGTCACACTATAATTTAAGGAGCTAAAAGCCGAGGGCCAGCCGACTGTCTGAGAGGCCATCTAAGAAAAACCCTGCAAGCAATTGAGCTGCTATGAGTTCTGTGCTTTAAACTCGCTAAACACTGAATCAGCCAACCGCTTTTCTGCTTGGAAACCCAGAGTCTGACAGAAAGAGTAACCCAAGCACCTCTCCCCAGACCGAAGGCGTTAATTATGTTTAATTGTGGGATATTTCATAGTAACTAACTTTAATAGGTAACACTTGTCAAAGTCGGATCCTACTCAGTTGGGTTTTGGCATACAGTGGCAAATCTCTCTGTGTGTGTTTTCCCTCAGGAGGTCTTGCATCGTCTGAGAGAAAAAGAACTGCACTCTAAAAAAATAAAAACAGATACACATCAGGGCTCTAGACTGCGACCATTTGGGAAGAATGAGTCTAGAGCCCTGCATATATTACTACCCTTCAAAAGTTTGGGGTCGGTAAGATGTTTTTAAAAGAAGTCTCTTATGCTCACTAAGGTTGCATTTATTTGATCAATAATACAGTTAAAATGATAATATTCTGAAATTTTATCACAAATTTAAAATAGCTGTTTTTTTTTTGTTTGTTTTTGTTTTTTACTCTGATATATTTTAAATGTAATTATTATCAGTTATCAGTGATATGATCCTTCAAAAATCATTCTAATATACTCTTAAAAATAAAGGTGCTTCAAAAGGTTCTTCACATCGATGCCATAGAATTACCATTTTTGGTTCCACAAAGAACAATTCAGCCAAAAGTTCTTTAAAGAACCATCGCTTTCTTACATTTTTATAATCGGAAGAACCTTCTTTCACCACAAAGAACCTTTTGTGAAACAGAAAGGTTCTTCAGATGTTAAAGGTTCTTTATGGAACCATTTAGACAAAAAGGTTCGTCTATGGCATATGATGATTTGGTGCTCAAGAAACATTTATTGTTTTCTCAATGTTGAAAACAGTTGTGCTGTGTCATATTTTTGTGCAATTTTTTTTTTTTTTCAGATTTTGTTGAATAGAATGTTCGAACAATCATCATTTCTTTGAAAAACACATATTTTATTATAAAAGTTTGTACTGTCACTTTTGATCAATTTGATACATCTTTGCTGTTATTTCATTTTTTGTCCATCTTTTTCTTTATTTGTTTCTCTTTTAATCTATTGAAGAATAGTTCACCCAAACATTTTATTTCTGTCATTTGTTCAATCTGTTGGCATTGTAAAACTAAATTACTTGTGTTTTGTTATTGAACATTAAAAGAGAGGTTTAGCAAGATGTCAAGGCTGCTCTCTTCCATAAAATAAACCTGGATTGTGGTCAGGCACTGTCAAGCTGTAAAAAAAAGTTATATAAAACAATAGTCCAAATATACTTATGAGGTATTTTCTGTCTTCTGAGGTCTTCTGAAGTCATACGATCAATTTGTGTGAGAAACAGGCTGAAATTGAATTTAATGTTCATTAAAAATCTTCAAAAAGGTGTAGACACCATTCGACTCCATTGTATGGAAACAAGCAATATGAACATTCTTCTAAATCACATCTTTAGTGAGTTGCGGAAGAACGTTTTTTTTTGTTATGAGTATATTGTGGCAGATATTTTCACTTCATATTTAATTGAGTTTAATTCATGCTGTCTGTCAAAGTTCCTGCTTTTTGATGAGCAGCACATTAACAGTAGCCTCTGGCCTCTGTGGTCATCATGCCATGTGGTCTGAGTCCAGATTAAATTCACTTCCACTTGACTTTGCTCCTTCAGATCAAGTTTTAACGCACCCCGCTCTCTGTTTACACACACAACATTTCACACGACTTCAATTTGGATTTGAAATTTCAGTTGGCAGCGTGAATATTGACCTTGAGTCTCTTAGCACATATCAAATCATGCCCTTCTCTGGGTGAGTCTGGGCTTATAGTGACGATCTGCCCATAGGAGACAAGTTGGAAGGAAATTTTTTGTTCTGTCCGCGCCAAACTTATGGCTGACTACTTAGCAGCATCTCAATTTAATTACACCGCCCTTTCAAGTTTTCCTTTCACACATTCTTTTGTTCAGCCAGTGCTTTTAATTATCTCTGCTTGATTCCGGTATTATTTTACAAGAATGAAGACTTGACTGTGCCCTCAACCTCCTAATATTGCAGTCAATCCAAATGAATGTGCTATATTGGCATGGCACTCTCTCTCTCTCTCTCTCTCTCTCTCATTTCATCAGCCAGAGTATTCCCTCACTGTCCACCCTCGTTTCCCACATCAAACGTTGTAGTGCCACATTTCTCTCTCTTCACCCTTTGGGTCCAGCTGGCAGCAGCGATCTGTATGCCATATGGGCCACTGCTATATATAGACCAGCACATTCATGTCTACTGTAAACCCCTCCATGTACTCCACATCCTATGGGGCTGATGAAGGTCATGAACTTTCAGAACGTGCACAACAACTAGATGTCTATGGAGGTTAAATCCTAACCTGAGAAAGCGATACAGTTGGATTATCTAACCTTACTGTGCATATACACCTTTGTCAGTGGATATGACATTTTTTGAATGGGGCTGGGATGTGATTGAGCCATGCATTTTAATTATTATTATTATTTTTTTTTTTTAACATATAGTTTGGAGAAGAAAGCTGGAGTCAGATGGTTATCTTTGGAGTAAAGTTTTAATTTCCTGTGTTGCATGCCTATTGTCTGGGAATTTCGACCTGTTGAAGTACGGCTGCATTATATTTTGAAATATATTTGATTTTGTGATATGGCTTAGTGATTATCTATTTTATTTATTTATTTTTAGATGTGTGCAGCTCGATACAGTGTTGAACATCTCATGGCAGCTCAATTCATTTATTGTGTGTGTTTTTATTTGCCGGAAAACCGCCAAATAAAAAGTTGACGTTTTAATGTTAGAAAAGGAATAATAATAATACTAATAAATATTGGTATTGCTATTTTAGTTTTACTATTAAAGCAATTATACATTTTTATACTCAATTTTTGTATTTTACAGTATAATATAATTATTACAAGACATTTCTTATTTTGTGTAACATTTTTGGTAATAATCACAAAAGAAAACGTAGTAATTATTAATATTTTCCCACAAATTGTTTAGCCCTAAAATATTTTGCAGCTTTTTTTTCCCTATGCAGATGCATTCCCCATCAAAATCACCCCAATGGCTATAGAATGTTTTTACTTCTTCTTCTAATTCAAGATATTCAAGTAATCTAGTTAAAATTCCTGTATTTTTCAAAAAAGTATTGCAGAATAACAAAATAATGCAATGCCACTTTTTCCATTATTGTGCAGCCCTGTGTTGAAGTGTGTGTGAGCTTCGTCTTTGGATGGGAATTCTGTTTAATACCACATGATATACGACGATATTTAATAAAACCTTTGGGCTCTGCGTGGCAAACGTTTATTTTCGATTGGTTTGCTTTGTTATAAACGGCATAAGGATTGCTTTCATTCCATAAAGAGCGCCAGAGTTGCGTGCAGACAGGCGTGATCGGCTGGGTGAATCTGAAATGGGGCAGTGAAGGAAAACCATCAGAGATTCCATATATACTGATGTTCCACATACCACACGCACACACAGAGACACAGACACGGGATTCAGTAGGTGGAAAGATCCATTGGAGAAGCTGATATTTGTGCAATTATTTTTATTTTTATGAGACAGTGAAGTTCCTGTAATCTACTCAAGGAATTTTGTCTGTATTTATTTAGTGAGCTCAATGCCCATTTTCAGCACTGGCATGCTTTTGGTGGAAAAGGGCAACTGTGAACTATTAAAACCAAATAAAATCAATCACTGTAATCATAGAAGTCGGTAGTTTACTGCATGCGAATCTCATTTTCAGCATTTGCCTTTCTCTTTGATTTGTCAGTGATTTTGTTTGATGTATTGATTGATGTATTTGTACATATAGATTTTTCAGACAATGCCATATTTATTTCATTATAGACTTGTAACGCAGATCCAATTCAGCTGTCTATTATAAAGAGCACATTTAAGCAGACATAGAGAGAGAGAGAGAGAGAGAGAGAGAGAGAGAAATGATAGATGTCTTATTATATCTGCCGGTCTGTATTGATTAATCTGTCACCATCGTTTGCTCTGTACATGCACATTGTTAGTGTGGATATATGACAGGGCGGTTTCTACTCCAAACACACCCAGATGATTTGTGGGCCGGATTATGGTATATCTCTGAACTGTTCCCCTGTTGTTCTGTGGTTCGAGGCTCCACACCAACACACACATGGAGTCGGTTTGGAGGGGGAAGCATCCTGTCCACTTTTATGAGCTGACCCTGTGTGCCAAAAACACAGAACAGGCCTTCATTCTCCAGATAAAGGACATTACGGTCTCATGTTTATTTTCATGTCCAGACTTTATGACCATCATATGGCTTCATAAGCGTGGCATGGATGTTTATAACACTTTTACAGTACTTCTTGTTACAATAAATCACCATCCTTGTATGAACAAGTGTGCATCCCATCCACTGCTTCTTTTAGAATATACAATAATCAAATAATACAGGGTTTGGATGGGTAAATGAATACACAATATTCTTGCCTTTAAAGTCTCATATATGAGCAGCTCATCTTGGTAGGTGGGCAGCAGCTGGCATACGAGGACAGAGATCACAGCAGTTGTCTCTGGATCAAACACACTGGGCACAATCGGACTGAAAGGATCACGTTGCTTCTGCATTCCTCCAACTTTTCCAGAGGATTCGGAGCACAAAGGCAGATCTCTGTGAACTCTATAGAGCCTGCACACACACTTTTTTTTATCTATCTGTAGCACATCCCAGCGGTTTCTATTGTTCTTAAGCTCAATTTAATTTCTACGGTCTAACCCAAACTGCATCCCTCTAAAAGCTGTTGTTTGTTTTTTTGTTTTAGATTTAGCAAATTTCAAGCACATTTCATAGCTTTTTGTTGATATGCCTGAAACACACTTAGACTGTATTTTAAAGAATGAAACCACATAGTGCTTTGTGTTTATGATTGATGACGCAGATAGAAAGCTTGTCTTTTATCATATCAGACAACAGTGAACTCACTGAGGGTGCTTCTGAAATGAGAGATGTTCTAGTGCCTATTTAAAACTAGTATTATTGTGACAATCACCTAGCCTATTTCTATGGTGAAATTATTATTTATGCATTATCATTTAAAACTAGTAATAAGGGCATAGCAATGGTGGCAACAATAGGCCTGAATTAATGAATTAAATGTTGAGTGTTACAACTGAAATAAAGAGGAACTTGGCTCGTTTTTAAAATGTACTTGCATTTTACCATAACTTACTATTTTTTTAAATCCATGATTTCTACTTTTTTACCTTGTAAATTATGTTTTACTTAATTGGTTATATTTTCTTAAACACTACCATTCAAAAGTTTGGGTTTATTTATTTTTTTATTTTTTATTTTTTTTAAATATACTTGTATTCAACAAAGATGCATTAAATTGATCAAAAGTGACAGTAAATACATTTATAATGCAGCTTCCCGCAATACAAAGTCAATGGAGAGCGTTGGATTCCAATAATTTCCAAGAATAAATTAGATTTTAAAATATATTCAAATAAAAAAAACATATATTTTATGTTGTACAAATATTTCACAATACTACGGTTTTACAGTATTTTTGATCTGTTAAATGCGGTCTTGGTGTGCAAAAGCGATTTAAAAAATAAATAAATAAATAAAAAATCTTACTGACCCCAAACTTTTGAACAGTATGCAGCAAGCAATGAAGGAAGAAATTGTCTGCAACACTATAAATGCCACTTTGTGCATTTTAATGAGTAAAGTTTGGGTTTGACTGTTGATTTGACTGTCAAGATCAGTGGTTATGGGCAGCTTTATCCTGGAACGGCAAATAAAACTAGTAGGTAGTGGATGGAAGATTGCAAAATGTATGTGCAAGCTGAGATCATAAATCAAATGTCATGATGTGCATGTTAGAGGCATGAAAGCAGAATGCCACGACTGCAAATTATGAGGCTGAATTGCAAGATCATGCATGATTACTAGTGTTGATACATGGATTTTATATTTGTCCTCTGGGTCAGCGAAAATTGTTTTGCCAATGTGCGTTATTGCAATTTCAACTCGCAGGGCTCTCATGTAGAACCGGGCCTGCATCATGCATGAAATATAAAAAGAGATGGGACAATGTATGAAAGATGCATTTGTTCATCTCTGCTTTTCGTTTTCCGTCTCCATCCTGAGAGCAAAGTACTTCACGTGTTTCTGGGTGTTTTAGCCCACCTGCCTTGCATGGACACAAAAACACTCACACACCTGCTTCACTTATATATAATGATCTCTCCCTTAAGTGCTCAAGACCAACCATATACCTGCAGCTGCAAATCTGACAGATGGGATAAGAGGCACAGATCCAACACACACTGATTGAATTGCTTCAGGAGTACAGACAACAAGAAGAATAAATTAGACTTTACATTTAAAAAGATGAAAATCTTTGCTTTTCAACAGGCACAGTCTTAATATTCCCTGCTTCCTGTCTGTAGCATCACTCACATGAACAAATGATTAAGTGTCTAAAGTGAGAGTCAGTCCAGCAGAGCCATTATTACACGTTCTATGGAAGTTCAGAGCAGAAATGTGAAGCTTGTGTTTTTGTTAGTGTTCACATAGAATCCATCGTAAAAGTGATTGTTTTGATGCAGTAATTCTGAGTGGATGAAGTTATTACACCGTAGACAGAAAAGGCAGCTTAATTGACTAATCAGATTTATTGGATGCTAGCACATGGTCAGGATTTGACTAGTTAGCATAACCAGTTAGCTCGTATCTATAGAGGCCATAGCTACACCATCGTGGTTGCAAAACACCAATAAACATTACAATTCCATCTTGATGCAAGTCATGCCATCACACTTTTTTTAGGGCCCTACGATTTCTGCAATGTGGAAAACGCAGATGAAATCCAGTCATGAAAATGGAATTTATTGTATAACGTGGAATGTCACGGAATTTAAAAAAAAAAAAAAGGATAATAAATCAAAAGTACACTGTAATAAATAAATAAATAAATTAAAAAAAGCAGATTTTTGATTTTTTTTTCAACTTATTACAAAAAAGCTGGTTGCCTTAAAATTTTAAGTTTGCTCAACTTTTTTTTTTTTTTTTGCATGGAAATAATTTTAGAAGACTTGGTACTATGAAATTCCGGATGGGCTATTTTATTTTTTTATATGGTTTTGTTTTGTTTTCTTGTATGCATTACATTTTTTTGTTGTTGTTTTTGTTTACCAATGACATGCTTTCTGATTAATAATTTTTAATTTCACCTTTAAAAAAAAAAAATCATAATTTGGGAAAATAATAACATGGATTTCATAAGGCCCTGTTTTTATATATTTTTTGTTTTGCATGGAAATATTTTTAGAAGATTTGGTAATCCCTCCCAGAACCTTAAAAAAAAAAAAAAAAAAAAAATGGATGTCATTAAATAAAAAGTATATATATATATATATATATATTTTTTGAGCAAAGGTGCCAAAACTTTGTACTATAAAGGGACACAAATTAGACTTAAGTAAATGCTGTGTTATATCCAACTTTATCATCAAATAAAATGTAAAAACATATTTATTTTTCTAATCAAATTCACTTATATTCTCTACATTTGTAAAATGTAAAAATAAAACAAACAACCAAAAAATGTTAAAACTAAATGATAAATTACAAATGAAGATAGGCTTCAATGGCATCCCCCTCACTCCCCATGTGATATGGCATGGCACTGGCAGCCAAATCAAATGTTATCTTTGGCTATGGTTTGGGCATCTCTGCTTTAGTGTGTTGCCTACATTTATTTTATTTCTCAAATTTAATATAGTTTTTTTAAAGAGTATCTAATTACTTTTTCTCCACCAGTAGCCACTCTAATTTTTTCTTCTTATTATTTTCTTCACCAGTAGCCACTCTCATTTTTTTTTTCTTATTTTCTTAGGTATTTTCCTTGATTGCTTGATTTTTCTTAGTACTCCTTGCATTACCCTTATTTCATTTAATTGTATTTATTCATACACATTTTTGTTTGACCTAAGAAAGATATGTTAATTTCTGGTCAACCTACTGTGTGTGTCATGATCTGCTCGATACCTTAAAAAAATAATGATTTATGGTCTGAATAGGCAGTCGCTTTCCGTCTAATTAAAATAGAGTGCTTGTGTTGAATGGCCTATTCCATCTCTTTCTCAGACACACACGCTGAGAGAATTTATAAAGATGTAAACAACCTCAGTAAAGCCACATGACGTCTGGTTTGTACCGTACAGTACAGAAGCCTGTATAAATAATGTAAACGATCCCCTGACAATTCAGTGAAGAACTAGAGAACTGCTCATGAACTTCAGTCTCATGATATACTGGAGCCATTAATAGAAGTGTGTTTGAATGCATGTATATTGTGTGTGTGTTTGATGACGATTAATGGCCAGGGTTTAGGCGATCAGGATCAGGAGGGTTAAAGGTCACACATTCAAGCAGACTTGCAGATATTTTAAAGCTTTCTGACTATCCTTCACTGTGTTTCCTGTTCGTTGTACATTGGTGGCTCCTGAAATCATGCCTCTAGAAATCTGAGCTGAGCCGAGTGCAGAAATAAAATCATAATGGTGATTTGTCAGTGAAGAGTGTGTGTGTATGTGTGTGTGAAGGGACTGTGAACCCTAAAGGCGACATCAATCTAGATGAGACAACTCCCATTTGTTTTCATCAGTAGAAAAATGTGTGTGTGTGTGCTGACTCAGTCACATCAGCTCCTTTGAGGCAGGACCGCCGGGCTGTTTACATCACTGTCGTCATGACAACTCCTTCCCACCACACACACACACACACACACACACACACACACACACACACACACCGTCTGAGCCATCAATCATCTCCAGGAAATGAAACTGCGTGCTGATCCCCGCACTGCTTGACAGCATTCTCACACACAGGTACACTCTAAAACATGTTTCTAATTTAATAGAAACAGAGCGTACACTGCGGTAAAAATCTTTTAATTGGTTAGCTGTAAATAACCTTAGTGAAAAAAAATATTGGTTTTATTTTACTTTTTAATGTGGTGTACAAATGATACATTTTAGGAAATTGAGTAAATTATTGGTTTACAGTGAGTATTAATCATTTACAGTGTGTATTAATGTGTGGCTTAATGCCAAAATATTGTCACCATATTTTAATTTCTGACAACCACAACAGCCATTTTTATAATAATATTTAATAGGAGTTGTACGCTGACACAAAGTAACTGGAGAGTTCATTTGTTGTTGAAAAGCATTGGTTATTTAAAATGAAAAGTCTCTCTTTTTACATATAACTATTTGTTTCAAGGGCTTTTAAATGAAAATCAGCCTTGTGACAATTCAACCGTCATCTGATATGTGTCTGACAAGGACAAAAATAATATGACTTTGCCAGGAAATGTGATTTAATCAGATTCATACTATATTTTCCCTTTTAAATCACACATTTGTTTTAGCGAGTTCTATATAAAGAGGATGTCTCATGTGATCAGAGCAAATACCAGTTTTCTAAAGGAAGAGAAAAGGAAGGATTGTAGACCAAACAAGATTTTCAACCACTTTAATGTTCAAAAATCAACACAATTTTGCTATTAATGATATAATTATTTTGCACTTTTAATTACACTAAACACCCCACAACCATGGTTTTAAGTAATTAATTTTGTATCATCATCTTTCCATGCGTTATTTTCATAAAAACACACATTTCCTGAGTGAAGCAGCATTTTGAGAGGATACAAGCTGAAATCACTGATGCTAATGATTGCTCATTAATCTTGATACAATTTCTCCAAGACAAACTCCTACAGACTCAGAGAGAGAGAGAGAGCGAGTGATGAGAGATGGATTTTTCATTTTTTCCTATCATCAAATGTCATCAGTTTTATGTCTGTGTGATTGTTGTTATATTATATTTCTAAATATTTCATTAATATGTGACCCTGGACCACAAAACCAGTCTTAAGTCGCTGGGGTATATTTGTAACAATAGCCAAAAATACACTGTATGGGTCAAAATTATCTATTTTTCTTTTATGCCAAAAATCATTACACTGTAAAAAGTGATAAGTTGACTTAACTTAAAAAAAATTGAGGAAACATGTTGCCTTAATATTTTTAAGTAAATGATAATTAAAAAAAACAATAAATAAGTGAAGTGAATTGTCAAGTTTTTTAATTTTTTTAAATTTTTTTTTTTTATTATTATTTACTTAATAATTTTAAAGCAACAGGTTTCCTCAATTTTTTTATGTTAAGTCAACTGATCACTTTTTACAGTGTAGGATATTAAGTAAAGATCATGTTCCATGAAGATATTTTGTAAATTTATCAAAACTTAATTTTTGAAGTAATATGCATGGCTAAGGACTTCATTTGGACAGCTTTAAAGGTGATTTTCTGAATTAGATTTTTTTTTTTTTTTTTTTTGCACCCTCAGATTCCAGATTTTCAAATGGTTGTAACTCGGGCAAATATTGTCCTATCCTAACAAACCATTATTATTATTAATTATTCAGCTTTCATATGATGTTTTTTTCAAAATGTCAATTTTCAAAAAAATGACCCTTATGACTGATTTTGTGGTCCAGGGTCACATATAATATTTCTAAATATATATAGTAATATGTTTTGATACTTAAAAATTTAATTATGTCTACAAATTTCCCCATATAGGCCAGCACGTGTTTAATGAGCCAAGACTTTAAGGTATGTGCCTACAGAAATCTTTCTTGAGAAATATTCACTGGAGTAAAAAGGTGTGACAACTTGCCCCAGGCACTGATCTGTTGTTATGTAGAACACCAACTTAAAGTCATAAGAAAAGAAATTGTGTATGTTAAGATGCCAATATTCATGTAAAGACAATAATCTTAGACTAGCGGAGGCATAGATGATGGGTTTCAGTTTGAGCTGGAATGGACACACACACACACACACACACACAGACACACAGAGAGAAAGGAAGGCCCTTCCCATCGTGTTGGGGCCGGTAAGGAAACAGGAGATAAATGTGAAGGGGTTAGATAAACCGAGCTCTGGCACATAGACCAGCCTGAAGAATAATACTCACATAACATAGTAAACCCATCTCATAAATCTATAGAGAACGAGAAAGAGAGTGATAATATCCCAGCAATGGAAGCCCTCGAGAACATTACAGTGGCCAGTCATAGAAACGGGGAATCTGAGCTTGTAAAATCTCTCCATTTACTGTAGATTTAGTTGCTTAAGATCGTTCCGTTTTTCTTCTCCCGAAAGAGAAATGCTGAGCAAAGTCGTCCATTCATCAGCCGAATACCTTGTTTTGACAGATACTTTCCTTCCTCCTTCCTAGTGCAGTGTAGCGTGTGTGTATCTGAAGCAGTGTTTTCATACAAGTTATTTTTTTGGCTTCTGACCTATTGTTTAATGTAGTTTAATATCTCATAATACATATTGACACACTGTGTTTCTTTCTGTCATTTTAGCTGAATGTTCTGAGAATGAATTTCTCTCTTGAACATTATGATATTCTGGTTCATTCTTTCTGTGCTAGAGAGAAACCGAACAAAACACTCCTGCAACACGTTTACTACATTGATTAATAGCTTATGAAATCTGCAGTAAAAAAACTATCCAGAAAATAAAATAATTGAATAATGAGCAGATTAATAGTGGACACTAGAAATAACAATGAAACATTCATTTAGGTTTCAACAAACATGTCTGGAACGGTTTTCTATGTTATTATATAATAATTATCTACGTTAATATAATTCAGAAATCATTAATATGAAATAATCAAATAATATGCTGAATTGGTGCTCAAAAATCATTTATTGTCAATGTTGAAAACAGTTGTGCTGCTTCATTATTTTTTTTTTTTTCCAGAAACTGATTCCTTTTTTTTAATGATTATTTAATAAATGAAAAAGAACAGCATCTGTTTAAAATATATATTTTTTGTAACATTATACACGTCTTTACTTCCACTTTTGATCAATTTACTGCATCCTTGCTGAATAAAAGGATTCGGTAACACTTTATTTTAAGGTCAAATTCTCACTATTATGCTTATATTAGCATGCATATTACTTGCATATTGGCTGTTTATTAGTACTTATTAGGCACAAATTAATGCCTTATTCTGTATAACCATGTTCTAGATCCCCTAACCTGACCCAATACCTATAACTTAACAACTACTGTACTAACTATTAATAACTCTCTAAGACCCAAATATAGAAAACAAAAATATATATTTATATTCACCTTTTAAATGTTGTTTAAAAGAACATTATCACCTATCCCTCATACAGCAGGCAGATATGGGCAAACAAGCAAAGCCCAGAAAAGCCCAAAAAACAACAGAACCAGTTAAGTATATTTTCTAAATGAAAATATACAGTTAGTTTTTAAATACTGCCACACAAATATTTTCAAATTATGGAAGAAATGGTTTGTTCTTGGATAATATTCATTAAATCTTGATTGAAACTCAAAATGTTAAAAAAAGATGGTGTTAAAACTTGTGAATGATCAAAAACAGTATGTTTCTATTGTACCCAATGTTGCAAAATTACAACACTGACATAACAAGCTCATAATCTAAAATTATCAAACCATTCGACAATACCTTAATATCTACATAATGTAGACAACTCACTAATCACAGTTATATATATATATATATGAGGCATTTTACTTATTTGAATGTTGATTTATCCAGTTCAGTAAAGCAAGATGATGTGCTTCAAGGGAATTTCACAGATTGTGTGAGTTCATAGCCAAGTAAACAATAATGTTTTTAAAATCTAGTATCCAATAGCATTACAAGGCTGAATAATAGGACCTATTAGTTGTGTAAATGTGGTCTTAGAGAGGGGAAAAAAAAAAAAAGCATGAGCAGGTTTATTTTAGTCAAGCTAAAAACAATAAGACATAAGCAAGAAATTAGAAGTTTATTGAGTGGAAACTGTAGTACTCTCAGTATATAACATTTATGGTAACACTTTAGAATAGGGAACACTTATTCACTATTAACTACGACTTTTTCCTCAATAAAGTCCTAATTTGCTGCTTATTAATAGTCAGTAAGGTAGTTGTTAAGTTTAGGTATTGGGTAAGATTACTTTTGTTGTCCAGGGTGGAGCAACACTTTGTTTCCTAGAATGTCATTGTTTTAAATGTCTTTGAATTGTAGTTGAATTAGTTAATTTGATTTAAATTCCAACATATGAAAAAGGAAGGAAGCCAATTCACAAATTCTGAACACAGACAGACACACACACACAGACACACACACACACACACACACACACACACACACACACACACACACACACACACACACACACACACACACACACACACACACACACACACACACACACACACACACACACACAGATGGGTAATTCATATAGGCGGTAGCAACAGACAATCAGGTGTGAGTTTAAATGAAGACAGGTGAAGATGGATACCTGCCTCTCAGCTATCAGTCTGTGGAAGCAGAGAACAGAATGAAATGAACTTCCTGTGCATCACTCAGTGCTGCATTCCTCTCATTTCACTTCACTTCATTTGAACATCAGTCCTGCTGCTGCAATACTCATATATTACTGCACCATCTCTGTTGTTCTCTTAAATCCAATTTCAAATCCAATTCCAATTCTAATTTAATTACTATTTAGTTACTTTATACCAGTCTGGATTATTTTTATGGTGCTTTTATAGTGCTTTATTGTCACATTTGGAGCTTGAGTGCACCATCTGTTTTTGTAGTATGGAAAAGAGCAAAAGGACATTTTGCAGAATATCATCTTTTGTGTTGGCATATCATCACACTAAATGCTCAATAATTCTTTTGTACATTCACTCTGGTATGGAATGACTCTTACATCTGTGTTAAAATCCACACTGTGTCTTTTCATTTGTCAAGGGCATGTGAACATTTGTTCTTTAATAGATTGCCTTAGCCCTCAAAGGACAAAGCGCACTTTGTAAAAATCTGCCTGTTGTTTTAATGGCACATTTTACTATTAATATGTGTTGGGAGTCTTTATGAATGTATTCTCCACACCTTTTATTGGAACTAATATTACATCATTTCTGAACAGTCCTTCCCAAGGTCACCTCTAAGACTCTTTATGAGAGTAGTAAAATACATGGCTTTAATGAGAAAACAGTGTGCACATGAGAGTATTGCAGTGCAGTATTAGCCTTCTAGTGTTCATGTATGTGTGTGTGTACGGCTGTGTGTTGTTGTGTTGTCCTTGTCTAATAATGGCTGGTGTCACAGAGGACATGGTTTCAAATGGCTAAATGTTTGTTGTTGATGTTATTGGTGTTATCAAGGGCAATTGACAGGCAATATTTCTTTCTCTCCACAAAACACGCACTATATAACAAAATATTTAGTGCTGTTTGCTAATGTACTGTGGTTGATCAATTCTGTTTATCATTTATACCAGCATTAAACCACTTAAAATAACCAGACTGGATCGATGTAATTTAGATGAAATTTAGCAGGGAGGGGAATATATATATATATATATATATATATATATATATATATATATATATATATATATATATATATATATATACAGTGTTGGGCACGTTACTTTAAAAAAGTAATTAGTTATAGTTACTAGTTACTTCTCACAAATAGTAACTGAGTTAGTAATTGCGTTACATCATTATAAAAGTAACTAATTACCAGGGAAAGTAATTATTGCATTACTTTTTACAAAATGTTCAAATGTCAAATAACTTTGGATGCCCCCAATATTAAATATGTTAAATTAATGAAATAGACACTAAAAAGAATAAATTATTATTATAAAACATTGTACATTAATCTACACTATTTATCTACTGACAATTATTATCAGTCAGTCAAGCATTATAATATAATATTATGATAATTTTATATTATATGATGATAGAACTTTAGTAATTAGAATAACCAAGTATGAATGCATATTTGTCATCAATATAAAACGCACTAAGGATTAATGAGCTGCTGGGTTCATGAATATTAATCACGTTGTCTGAGTTCGCTCGAATTGATTTGCTGAAATCAAAATAATAGGTGAGCGCCAGCCAATGAGAAACCGGCAGTTCTTAAAATCTGAAGAATTCAAAAGGAACTCCGTTATTTTGACAGGAAAATACAACAAAGAATATCGTTTACATGTAGCGCGTCAATTCTGCATGTTATGAAAGACTCTCTTGCTCTGTATCTTTCTTTGCGTGCGTGTATGTGAGAGAAAGCGACGGCGAGTCGTGCGCTTCACACTAGAGTTTACGGCACGTCAACACTGCGCATCCATTCAGATGAACTGAAAAAATAAATTCTAGTAATATAATATAGTAACGCCACATTTTATTGTCAGTAACGGTAACGGCGTTGTAACGGGGGAAACAGTAATTCGTTTGATTACTCGTTACTGAAAAAAATAACGCCGTTAGTAACGCCGTTTATTTATAACGCCGTTATTCCCATCACTGTATATATATATATATATATATATATATATACATATATATGAAAATTGTGTCTTTGGTGTTGACATGCATCTTGCAAAAATTGTCCAGTACAATATATATATAGACCAATTTCATATAGACGTCACAGTTACGTCACTGGCAGCTGCGCGCGCATTGTGGTGGCAGAAACTTACGGGAACAAGCGGAGTGAAACGGGAAAGATCCACACAGAATAATAGATCAAATGTACTGTTGTGCCTTTGGATGTCAGAATCGGAATACAACTAATTTTTATATAATACTGTCGTCAAAAACGTCATTTGAAGCTAAACGCAGACGTTTAAACGGACAGACTAATGAATGAAACCTGCTATGATTACTCTACTTTTAAAGCATAAAGTGTGGGATAAACTCAAAAGAGAGAATGACCAGTTGATTTTTCTTGTCAGAATTTTGAAATATTGAAAATGAAATTAACGCATACCTGCTGCTGGTTAAATGCAATAAAACGAGCAGACTGGACAGAAACAGCTCACAAATTGTCAATATGCTCGCGTTTGCAGCGCACACTTCTTATCAGAAAAGGTTCAATAAAGTATTGTCTTTTGTTGTTATGGGCGCGTCTAAAGATTTCTTATGGATCTCAGTAGGCTACTTTGTATGAAATAATGTCTGTGTGCATGTGTGTGTAAAACAACAAACTGACGATTTATATGCTTAATCATGTGTAATTGTAAGTTATATACATTGTTATGAGTAATTGTGGCTGGAATAATAATGTAGCTGTAAAAATAGTTGCCTGCTGAAATATATATATATATATATATATATATATATATATATACATATACATATATACATATATATACATATATATATATATATATATATATATATATATATATATATATATATATATATATATATATATACATATATATATACATATATATATATATACATATATACATATACATATATATATATATATACATATACATATACATATACATATATATATATATATATATATATATATATATATATATATACACATATACATATATATATATATATATATTATATCTTCATTACTATACACGGTGAGTGACCGGAGTGAATCCAAATAATGCGGTCACGAACACCTTACATATGCAGGTAAAATCGGAATTTCTTCAGTTATTATTAAATAAACAAGCTAACAGACTTCATAGCTAGCGTTAGTGAAGCGGTCAGTGGAATCTTTCTGCCACCACCTAAGCTCCGCCCACAGTAAAACGTTACAATGTTTACTAACAGGAAATTGGTCTATATACATTTTTGAAAGATGCATGTCAACACCAGAGACACAATTTTCATTCCACATATTATTATTTTTTAATTTGTGTTACATATGGTATCTTCCCCCTGAATAAAATCTCTTACTGTTTCTGCAGATATATTTTTTCTTAATTGTCTAAGAATAAAAGAGCTATAATATATATATATATATAAAATACAACAATTAATTAAAAGGGTGGTTGAATAAAATATGCTGTTTTTAAACTAGATTGTATTCTTATTTTTTATTTATTTATGCTTTTAGTTAAGACTATGCTCCTCAAATTGCACTATAAAACACTTTTCTTGTACATATTTAATTTCAGCTTTTTTTTTTTCTCCACAGATCAACTTTTTCTAGCATATTCTACAGAAAATTAAGAAATAATGATGTTATATTGCATCTCTTTGCCACAGTGGAACTGCAATAAAGCATTTCTGCCCTACAAAGGCAAAATACCTTAACTTGCTAGAGTGTGAAACTGAGAAAAATGTTTAAGTTTTTTTTTTTTTTTTTTTGGCCAGCCAAATTAATTATAGGTAGGATGCTGAAAATTTGGCAATTCTATGTTTTAATAACAAATTATCTACATTAAAAAATTGTGAGCTCAAACTTGATTTTGACCCCTATTTTGAAGTTACTGTACTCTACCTTTGCATTGTCTGCAAAAAGTGAGAAGTCACACCAAGGCAAAATGCAGGAACTTCCACATTATCAATTTTTGGTTGCTGAACCCCATTTAAAAAATCGTTATAGTAACACCTGTATAAATCTAGTGATCATGGGCTATCTCATATAGGCTATTGTAATGTGAATGTGTAGTAATGTATAGTATAGACGTAATGTGTGTTGTTGTTGTTTTTGACCATAACAAGCAGACTAAAAGTTAAACATGTGAGTGGATATGGTTTTGCAACCGATTTATTTGCTATGCTCATAACGTAAAAGAATGCCAGGCATAGCATAATTGCTTTTATATTGACTTGAATGAAATAGCCTAACCTAAAAGAATGACTTGTGGTTTGATGTGAATGCCAGCAAGCAGGAATAATGCTCAGAATGCTTCTGGATTAAACATCGCCGATGACATTCATCGCCATGGATTGATTTTATTGGGTTACAAGAAAAGGTAAGATATGGATTTAATTGCGAACTGTTAGTGCTGATTTTATGATCGATCATGCTACGGCCTTCGAATCCACATGCATCCAACAAGAAGTGACAGCCTGGTGAATAATCTGCATTGCAAAAATCTTTAAAGGTTGTTCACGATTATGTATTGCTGCCAAGGTATCTAGTCTTTACAGTGATTTGTTATATGGAGCTGTTTGGTAGATTGTGATCTAATTCGTTTGTCTAATAAAGTGCTTCAGTGACAGATCAGATGTGTGAAAGTATACAAGTTACACTATATGATTAAAATGCGGCAGACTTTAATGGACAGTAAAAAAAAAGAGACAGAACCGTGTAACTCCAAGCCGGCACCGTAACTTCTAACTTCATACTGACGTGCTGCTAAACAAAAGCAGAACGCCGCAACTCGATTTGAGCGTTCCAAACAAAATCAAAGAGCGGTAACTGGTGTTTTGCGGTGTTCTGCCTTGATTTCTCAGAGGCTTTTTGAGATTATGGTTAAGACCACCCATTCTTTTCTCGGAAAAACAACGAAATTGACTCAAGATACTTATGCACATGATAAAGGATGTCTTGAATGTCTGAAAAATATCAATAACTCATTTTCGACAAAAATCAAAGCTACAGTCTTTTGCCTTTGCATGACAGATTTCCTCATTAGTTATTTTCTAAATAATTATGCAAAAATAATACAATTATAATATATGTTTAATGCTTTGAAGAAAGAAAACTCGGTAGCACTTTAGAATAATGGTCCGTTGTTAACAAGTAACTATGCAGGAAGTAATAGGTAGTACTACATTAACACTTAACTTAATACTATTATCTAATAGAGAAGCAAGATTAACTAAGCAGTAAGTAGTAACAAATTTAGGACAAAGGTAGTTACTTATTAGATATTTGATAATTATTAAATACAAATATCCTCATTGAGAACTACTTGAGAACTATAACCAATTAATAAAGAATAACCAATTAATTACTAATCAATCACAACAGTAACGTCTTAAAAGTCAGCAATTGGGTTCTTTGTGGAAACTAATTTATGAATATGATTTCCCCCAAATAATTCGGCTACATTTTAAAATTGTGATTATACTCTTACCAAAGGATGGATGTTCTCTGTTTATTTCAAACAAAAACATAGAATAATGATAAAACTAATTCATTTAAAAATATTGATAATTAGGAAGTGATTGAATTAGTTAACAATTATGAGCTCTACTTTGTGTCAGTTCAGTATAGAAGGCTGAGGAGGACTTTTCTTGAATATAAATAATGATGTTTCTTGACAAAAACAATTCACATCCTTAATGAAGGCATTGACTGCATTTATATTGTCTTAAGCACAAAACTGCATATTCCAGATTACAGTGTCTGGTAAAGTATCACTAGTGCATCACAAAACTGTCTGACTGTACACTATGTGTCAGATTTAAACATGTTAAATAACTTATTAAATTACTTAGTAATTACTGAGTGGTTAAGGTGTTTTTCACTTTAAAATAATGGTCCAGATCACTAGTAGTTCCTGCAGGCTGAGAAGGTAACGTTTGAGTAATTGCTGAGTGGTTAATGTATTTTTCACTTTAAAGCTAAAGTGCTACTTAAGAACTACCAGTGATCTGGACCATTATTTTAAAGTGAAAAACACGTTAACCCCTCAGTAATTACTCACATGTAAATTAATAAGTCTTTTAACGTTTTATATCTGACACATACTGTACAGTCATACATTTGTGTGAGGCACTAGTGATTCATTTTAGGGTCTCTTAATTAGTTGCTTATTAGCATGCATATTACTAGAATATTAGCCATTAAGCACATATGAATACCTTATTCTACATTCCTAATCCTGCCCAATTCCTAAACTTTACAGCTACCTTACTAACTATTAATAAGCAGAAAATTAGGAATTTATTGAGGGAAAAGTCGTAGTTAATAGTGAATAAGTGTTCCCTATTCTAAAGTGTTACCGTGATATTTTACCAGTAGGTCATTTGGAGTGGAATACATATTAAACTGACAAAAAACAGAGTTCATAATTGTGAACTAATTCAATCATGAGCTTGTCAGCATCACTTCCTAATTATTAACAGTGAATTATCATTTTTATTATTATTCTATGTTTTTGTTCGAAATAAACAGAGAACATCCATCCCTTGGTAAGAGTAGTAATCACAATTTTAAAATGTAGCCGACTTATTTGGGGGATATAATATTCATAAATTAGTTTCCACAAAGAACCCAATTATTCAATTTTAAGACGTTACTGTTGTGATTAGTAATTAATTGGTTATTCTTTATTAATTGGTCATAGTTCACAAGTAGTTCTCAATGAGGATATTTTTATTTAATAATTATCAAATATCTAATAAAGAACTGCCTTTGTCCTAAATTTGTTACTACTTACTGCTTAGTTAATCTTGCTTCTCTATTAGTTAATAGTATTAAGTTAAGTGTTAATGTGGTACTACCTATTACTTCCTGCATATTTGCTTGTTAACAACGGACCATTATTCTAAAGTGTTACCAAAAACTCTGCACAGCTATGTTCTATAAAAAGGTTCAAGTATATTAGATACTTTATGCACAGTATATAACAGTTTCAGTTGTGATGTTTCATTATCTCCAAACATTTTCCCCTTTAAAAATTGTTTTTGTTTATATTTAAATGAAATAAATTCCAAATTAACAATGCATACCATAGAGGGTTAAATAAATGTCAAGAAGACACCTTATATCTGTGACGTCATCAAGCCATCTTGATTCCAGCATGCAAACTAATGCTCTCCTCTCTTTCTTTCTCCTCCTCCAATTATAGGTAATACTAGACAGGACAGATGAGATTGAGGGAAAAAGGTCAACATGTGTTGGTTCATCAGCAGCATAACAGCAGATTGTGCCAGAACACTGACACCACACGGATGGAGAGAGAGAGAGAGAGACAGGTAATCTCTAGCATGTCTAATCATTCTGCCTGTCAGAGCCTAATTTCCCAGTAACCTCTTAAACCTTTCCTCAACTGCATTAACAGCAGCAATTGTGGAACAACCTGCTCTTATTGTGCCTAACAATGCGGTAAATGAGTTCATTAAGCACTTAAATTACCATCTACAACTTTTTTGATCATTCCTTCATTAAAGTGAGAGGTGAAATGACATAAATTAAGGATATGGATTAGACTGTGTCTTAGGAAAGTGATGAATGGAAAATTCCAGGCTTGTGTTTCTGAGGTAACACCCAAAATTGTTATATGAACAATATGAGTGAGTTATGTGTGACTTGCGTCTCTGGGCGAGCACACACGCACTCTCTCACACACTTTTCCCTTGGCTGCTTTGAGACAATGACGTTATTTGGCTCATCTAGTCAAGGTCAATGCACGGTGCGGATCATTTATTTACGGATTTGAATTTCTTTAAGGTCAGCAGCTCGCTTTTAGTTTAAGGCATGTTTTAAATGTGTTCAAAGGCATCTTTAAAGTTTAGACATGATTGTTTTTCATTTAAAAGTCTGTTATTCGTCATGATGGTGAATGTTTAATGGTTCTGTAGAAGAGCTCTTCAGGACAGTTGATTTTTACACACACATACACACACTGAACGGATGGGCAGCAGTGTTTTTCGTGTCAGTATGGTGATACAGAGGTGTAGTAAAACATTTCCTCTTGTTTGTTGTTCTTTGAACGTTAAAACAGCGCCATCGTTCAATCACACACATTGTATGAGAGGAAATGTGCGAAGTTTGTTCAGGGTGCCAAGAGTTTCTCAGCCAAAGTAGATCACATGCAAACATTTTTTTTTTTTTTTTTTCAATATTTCCTCTGTTTGACCACTGTAGTCGCCACATTGACCCCAACTTGACATTTTGTCAGAAATGTATACTGAAAAATAATTCACTTCAATACTGTTTCATGATTTTTATTTTTTTTGTCCTCTGATTTATAAGAGAAACATTCTGTGTTTTCGCTGAAGGCTATATCTTGTCTTTCTGCTTGGCCCTTTGAGGATTGCTTTGACTTTTCCTGACAGTTTTTTTTTTTTTTAAACTTAAATTATTCTTAATATACTTCTATGTGAAGCTAAAACAAAATTTTAAATAATGTGTTGTTGTCAATGGTAATTTGTCAATCAGCCGCACTGTTGCTATTGTTACCCACTTACCTGAATTTAATGGCTATATGCAGGGCTTTGACTAACATGTCATCTAATTATAATTACATGCATAAGCGACGACTGAATCATGTCAGATGATATGGCTTAGAAATACAGTTTTCTGAACTGGTACTGTCTTGTTTTGTTGATTATGCTCAGATGGAATTGGAAATGTGTTTATGTGCACACAAACACACACAGGAGCCCGACAGTCCAGCCTGCTTGTAAAAGATGGATGATATCTGCTGTTGACCTTTGAGATAGTCATGGTGAAAGTCAGTTTGGCTGAGCTCGGTGAGAAATTATTTTAGTTTTGTGTGTGACCTCTGTTGGCAGAACCTGCCCAGTCTACTACAGATGTGCGCCATGAATATTCATAACTTTGGTTAATGACAATTTCCGTCTGCTGTAATGTAAAAAGCAGCACTATATTGAGATTCATCTTATGTTTTCGTCTGTTTTCAGCAGTAATCAGACTCAGTTCAAAGGTTTTTGCAAGTGTAGTTCTATTTAATACACAAATTATTACTTTGAATTCATTTGCAAGCTTGAAAACCTACTGCGTATATTTTTATATATATATATTTTAATTTATTGTCAGCATATTTATAGGGCCAAATCAGTATAAAATAGCGTTTGTTGTGTATGTGGTTGTAGAGCTTTTGGCAGTGAAATTTGTTTGCACTCTCTCACCCTGTCTGCTTTAAATATACAACTGGCAAAAAATAAAATAAAAGTAAATTAAATCCAATAAAACACAGGCTTTAGCCTCTCTCGATTTTGGCCCCGAATCCCTCCCCTGCTGCCCAGTTACACTAATTAAACAAATAGGAATATTCATAAGTACACAAATGGACGGCAGAAACACATCTACATCAACACCTAAATCAATAAACCGCTTCCAACTGCTAGCTAAATTATTACCATATTTAGTGAGGTTTGGTGTACCAGTCGAATGAAATGCCAGCTCTCTAATGGCACAGTTTCAGTAATGATTTTGAATCCGTGCAAAATCAACAGCTTAACCAGTAATTTTTGCCTTCAGGAACAGATGTAGAGCTGAATGCAAATTTTTTGTGCTGTACATTTTGGTTCTGAGGAAAATGGGATGTGATTTTTGCCTTATGCTGTGGGTCTGAGATTTAACAAAAAAGTTGCATTACTTTGCTAGTAGATATACATTGCAAGCTAATTAGTTTATGTTTGTGCGGTATGTCTGTGTTTGCAATTATCGATCCTGTACCTCCTTGAGGTAGTCAGTGCTGCTCTTAGAAACTAAGTTCGGTTTAATTTAATTTCCATGTAATTCAGTTTAGTGAACATTAGATAATGGTAGTAAAGTATAGTAAGTAGTCAATAATAGTAGTTCTTTCACCCAAGCCATTTAGCTCATAACTTAAGCTGAACGACTGGTATTTTCTGCCAAATCTTCTGACAATTAAAACTTAAAATACAGACCAAAATACATTTCTGAGCATTTCCGCTGACAATTAAGATAATAGTGATGGCATTGATGTGCACTTAGCTCATAAAAAGATTATTCTGACATGACTTTAAGACAGGATTTGTTTATTAGATGGTTACCTTTCAAAGGTTTTGTGTCAGTAAGGTTTTTTTTTTTTTTTTTTTTAAGAATGTTATACTTTTATTCAGCAAGGATGCGTTATGTTGGTCAAGTAACAGTAAAAAAAATATATATATATTTCTATTAAAAACTATTTAAAATCTGTTTCCACAGAAAATAATCAAGATAATTTCAAGATTGATAATAAGATGTTTATTGAGCAACAATTCAGCATAGAATGATTTCTAAAGGATCATGTGACACTGGTTGCTGAAAATTCAGCTTTTTTGAATCACGTGAATCAATTACATTTTAAAATGTGCTCAAATAGAAAACATTATTTTAAATTGTAATAGTTAAAAAAAAAAAAAGTTTTATAAAATATATGCAGCCTTGGTGAGCAAAAGAGACTCAAAAATGAGCTGTATTGAACACTCTGTGCTGCCTCGCTTAGTATGCTGCCTTTCCTTGATTATTTCTAAGTATTTTATTTTTTCTTCACTTGGTCTGATTCCCCCTTCTGACACGCTCTTTCTTTCTAAATCTCTCTGACTGATCTCTAAAAATGCTGGACCTGATAAAACATGAACTCATTACTTCACAGGAAGTGTCTGATACACACTGTATTGACAGTGCTTTTATCTGCCAGACTTTCCGTCTTGTCATTGATGTTGAGTTGAAGTATATTGTGTTTCACAAACCTTTCCATACAGTCACCCCAAGGCTACAGATTTAAACATCCAATTAACCTGCTTAGAGATCAGCCCCCATGACTACACTAGAAAAAATCCATGCCTAACGGTCCAAAATGTTATTATAAAGCATGTCGCATTTATGTATACATTGTGAAATGAGAACAGGCTGCACAGCCTCCAATTCTGACTAGTTTCATTAGCATGATTTACATGAACTACTAATCTATCCACTGCCCTTGTTAGAGCCATTCATGTTGTTCTTGTTGAATTATTGGCACAAATTGGTGTTCTTTAATTATTTTGATGTTTAAAAGAATTGAATGTTAATGTACAAAATTCTTTTCAACGGAGAGGTTTGACTCATTTGGACACAACTTTTTTTTTTTTTTTTTTTTTTTTTTTTTTCGACTTCCTGTTATATCTTTAACTACATTATGGACTTTGTAAACCTTTTGGAATAAAATTAACTCACGTGGAAAGATTTCTTGACCTGTGTAGAAGAATAAATCTCCCGCTTGTGTTGTGATGAATTCGTAGTTGAGGATAATTAAAACCCTTTTTTCTTTTTGGGAGGTCAGCCTTAAAGAGATAATTTGCCTAAAAATGAAAATTCAGTCATTGGAGTATATACTCACCCTGGTGTTGTTCTAATGCATAATGCCTTTTTTTCTCTGGATCACAAAAGAAGATATTTAAAAAAATAATGTCTTGCTTGTGTTCAAACATATAATGGCAGTGAACGGAGACCAACTTTCTTTAAAAAAAGAGAATGCAACAGTATCATCAACAAACTCCCACGTGACCCGTGCTGTATATTTCAAGTGTTCTGAAGACACAATGAAAAACAAACTGAAATTTATTATTTAGCAAAATCCTGACCTTGCTGTTTGTGAGAATACGTGAGAGTAGCGGTTCACTCTGGCTTGGCTAGAAAAAGAACACAAGTACACACATGTTCAGGATTTTCGCTAAATAATAAATTAAATGTCAGTTTGTTTAGGATGAACCATCCCTTTAAGTCTTCTCTCTTTGTGAAAGATTATATGGTGTTTACACAAATCACAGAGCTGGCTAGGTATTATGCAAAATGTCCAAAAAAGGACATTAGAAACCCATCAGTACCATCACTCCAGCTTCCCACTGACTCAACTGGTCGAAAACAATCGGATTCTTATTGACCCCACGCCAGCTCAACATCACTGTGTGGCCTGACGAGACTGCCGAGAGCATAATAGCTAAACCAGAGACTAATTAAGCTTCATCTAAAGCCTAACCTTCCAGAATGCTTCAGGGAAAAAAAAAAGAAGAAAAGAAAATAAAACAATTGAGGAAAAGCAAAAGCATTTGTATCAGAAAAAAAGTCCTATTTTTCAGCTGAAGTTTTATGGGAAAATCGCACAAAACAACAATATTTGCAGATTAGAAACTGGACTCAATCAAACCATCTTTGTCTGTGAATGTGTGTGTGCAGAGTAAACAACTTGAAAGGAAATTGCATGAATCAATTCCTTGTTTCAATGGGAACTCAATTTGAAATGAAGAAAACACATTTTGCTTGTTATTTGTGTCTTTAGAGCACTGAGCAGAGTTTAATAACAGTTCACTGTTCTCTCTTGTCAGCTAAAAATATTATATATATATATATATATATATATATATATATAAATAAAAATATAATTATTAATACATACATATATACACACACACACACACACACACACACACACACACACACACACACACACACACACACACACACACACACACACACACACACACATATCGGAAAATATGTAGTCTTTAGCTGCATTGCACCAATACTAATAGTGAGTATAAGATTTTGTGTTAAGGCGACAAAGAACATTTGTGCCTGAACATAAAGTTTAAAGTGATAATCATCTAGACATTGGCTGATTGTATTAAAAATATCAGCAGAAAAATAGTTTAGTGGTGGTTTCTGGGTAGGCAGGCTTGCAGTAACCACAGAAACACAAGAACACAAAACCTCCTGATGTAAAAGCTGCACTGCGTTTAGGACAGCACTGATATGGGATCAGTGGGAAGGTTGCAATAACATGCCAAAGACATTATAGAGAAACCATGGGTGCTGTTTATTATTTTGGCTTAGAATATACTGGTGTAAATTTGATATAAATCCAATATAATCCACTTTAGATAGATCAGCACTGAAGTGTGTGTATGTGTCTGTTTTAAAATATCTTAAACTAAACAATGTGGTTAAAGGACTAGCTCACCCAAAAATTACATTTCTGTCATTTATTCTCCCTCATGTCAATCTGTAAATTGCTATTTCTAGAATCTGCATATTTGTCTTTTTTTCACATTTAACAGCAGTGACCAGAACAAAATACAAGGGGACATTATGCAAATATTATGCTAAATTCACTTTTGTATTGTTTTTGAACATAATCACATAATAGTGTCTGCATTGTGTGTACACAACCACCCTATTGTGGTAAAAATCTATCCACTCTGTGATGAAGACGAGCTCACCTGCTCGCCTTCGGGGAAAAATGTGAGTCTGTGAAGACGTAAAAAACGATGGCTCAATCGCAAAAGCACTTTCGTGCAAGGTGGAATTTATTTACAGTGCCAGAAAGATTGTCCACAGTGAAGAATATATACAAGTGCACACAACAATGACAAAAATCCAAAATACCAAAGAAACAACAAAAGGGGAATATAAACCAGAAAATAATCAAACAATGATATATACAGGCAACAACCAGGTATGCGCACAGCATACAAAGAGGTTTTGAGTTTGCTTGCATTTTTTATTTTCCACATAAGTCAGATATGGTCTCTCAAACTGAGCCGTTTAGGAATATACTCCAATGTGATGTCACATTATTAGTTATAAATTATTCAGTCAGGAGCAGTGAGTGACTTTGTTTTTGTTGTTTGATTTTAAATTAGCAGCACATTATACTGCAGTCACACATATTCCTAATATACACATGCTATTTCTTTCCCAGCTGTCTCCGTTCACAAACATAACTGACTGTGTTTATATGAACTTTTGACATAGCCTTGTATGTATTTGACTGTTTAAGTGCAATAAGAAGTGAAAGAGAACTTAGTTTAGTACTCACGTGATGTACCATCTAACAACCATCTTTCTGTGCGTTCGCTTCAGATGAGTGTGCTCAGAAAACAGAAATACGAACATTAAAACACATGCAAGTAATAAACTTTAACAATGTCAAAGAACTGCAATGTCATGTCAGCATGACATGGTTGTCAAAACAAAACATCTGTTTGGTTTTGATTGAGTATCCAAGGTGCGAGTTGTAAAGGCACAGCCCTATTCTGAAAAAAGGGGGTGGGGAGCAGCAGCTTATTTGCATAAGAGCTGTCAAAGTTAACGCAAATTAATTTTAACGGCACTAATTTTATTAATGCGTGATTAACGCCGCAGGCATTTTCTGTTTGACCCGTGGCTTAGCCCGTAGTTAGAGAAATGGAGATGCACAGTGTTGTCAACTTAGCAACTTTGCAAACCCCTTTAGCGTCCTTTTTTCCCCTCTTCAAAAAAGCACCTTGCAACAAATCTTTAGGGTTTGTCCAAACCTTATTTAGTTTCTGAGACTCGCTGGTACTGCCACGCAAGGTCTTGCTGTCCCAGCGCGTATACTCTTTTCTCTCTCTGTGCGTTTGCATTGTTCAGCGAGCGGCGGAGAGGAGCTTCTCTAATTTTACATGCAAGTATAGCCGAAATCACAGTACAGCTATTGTCATTATCCTATGTGTATTTTATTTCATCAGATGACGGCTCGATTATCAGGATTTTTGTGCAGATTAACAAATTGGAAGGGAGAGCTGGTTATGTAGTCTTAATGGGTTGCGTTTCAGTCACTATTTCATATTCATTCAGTTGTCTGACAACAGAAACAGTAAAACATATAAATGAAAACAGTTATATTGAGAATTTAGCTGCATCAAAATACAGTATGTGCGATTAATCGTGATTAAATATTTTAATCGATTGACAGCCCAAATATATATATTTTTTATTCTCCACTCTGTTATAGTTATTGTAACGTATAATTCATAGTATAGAGCCAGCAGCACAATAAGGAACAAGATCATCAGAGCTGGAGGTTGAACTGCCATGAGCAAAGAGTCAGCGCTCTTAACCTAGAGCTTGCAAAAAGGAACAGAAAATTGTCCTGAGACTCTCTCTCTTCTCCTTTCTTTCTCCCTCGCTCTCTTTTTTTCTTTCTCCTGATTAGACACACACTAGCTGTACTGTATAGGGAAACTGCTGAGGTGTACTGGTAAGTATGTGAGGGTACCGTTACAGAGCGTCTGGTGCTTTGACACACTGCAGGAGAACAGCATATTTACTTTTAAATTGAGTTCAAAGGGATCAAGACAGAACCGCCAGGGCTTTGTCCTGAGGCTGGAAAGAATTGCTTTGATGGGTTCTAGGGAACGATGATATGTCCTCAAATTTATGTGCGGGCATGTGAGTGGTGGCAAACATGCCAGGTGATGCAGGTTGATATATATCTGATGTACGTGATACACACGATGCGTGTTTAGCAACAGGCTTCGCTAAATGATCATCATTGTTTTCTCTTTTTCATGGAAGCTTCCCAGGGAAATGGATTTCTTCAGAGACTCATTAGGAAAGGATGAGGAGTGACCCGTTGCATTTTTATTTTAATCCAAGGGAGTGCCACCGCAGTCATTTCTCATTTGCCACAGTGGGTGGAAACGTTTCACAGCTGAGACATTTGGAACGTGTTTTACTACCCTCAGAACAGATCTGGGTTTTAAGAGACTCAATTGCTGGAACAATAGCACTGGTCAGAGGAGGAATAATATGCATTAATCAGTATAATGTGACAACTATGTTTACAAATCAGGGATTATACGTTCAAGCAGATAGATTGCACTTAATGACTTTAATTCAATTTTGTGTCTTTTAATATTAGTTTTTGTTAAGAAATTTATTCATATTCATGAATATGTGTATGACACTTTTTTGGGGGTCCAGATGGTTTAAAGTAATTTAAAAGGGTTCAAATTTCAAAATAAATGTGCAAATTAATTGCATACATTCTCTTTTTTTGTGGACCTAGTCTAAAATGTCTGGTTTTCATTCATTTTGAGGGAATATTTGGGGGATGATTGCAAAAATGTCAATGTGGTGTAACTGTAAAAATTTTGTACCAAATAATTGACCTTGTTTTAAAACGTGAAATTCTCAATAAAACACCAAATCAGCTAGTTTGGCATAATCTTACATTAGTAGTAAATAAAAGTAAATGGAGCATCATTGTTCTGAATATTATAATTAATTTGGGGAATTATGGGAGTCAAGTCAATATCCTTGAGTGTCAAGGCAGTGTAACCACCATTCAAGGAGCCATTTTGTTAATATTTTGCAAGAAGATCATGCGACAGGAAATTATATGACAGAGGACCTCTGGTGATACTAACTGCTGCGTGCAAATGTTAGTAACTCTATTTAAAGTGTGAGATAATTTGACATTTTTATGGTATGGTCAGGTATTCTTAGGTATATATGTCAAATGGTATGGCCTCAGGAATAGCCTTTCTCTTTGTAACATCTTGTTCAGGTTTGATTTGAATCATAATGTAACATTATTGAAAAATTGATTTTTTTTTTTCAGTTCTAAAAAGGCAAAACTTTGACAAAAATAATTTGTATTGTTATAATTGTGATTTCATAATATGTAGATATGAATCCAACTGAAAAAAACTTGTGAAAAGATATCTTTTAGTTGGTCAAATAGCAAATAGTAAATAGTGGAGCTCTGCAGCCATCTAGTGGTAAAAATGATATTTTTTTAATTTTGAAACTGCAATTTCCAAAATATGGGCAAAAATTTTACACTAAATTATGTCAAATGATCCATGTTATCCCCATGAATGAAAGTTAGAAATGTGGGTCTTTTATTAAGTGAAATTTACATAAAAAGCTGTTTTTTGTATAAAAACCTATATAAAAAATATTTTTTAATTTATTTATATAAATTTAAAAAAATATCATAAATCCTCCAAAAACTACACAAATGTGGAGTAAAAACATTAATAAACAGAGTAAAATTACATTGGTTTAAAAAAAAACAATTATTTTGCTACAAAGTTACATTTTGTTGCTTGGGGTCTCCAGAGACCCCAATGACCTTGAGTGCACAACCCAAAATGGGGACCGCACAAGGGTTAAGCAATATGTGTGACCCTGGAGCACAAAACCAGGCTTAAGTAGCATGGGTATATTTGTAGCAATAGCCAAAAATACATTGTATGGGTCAAAATTATAGATTTTTATTTTATGCCAAAATCATTATGGTATTAAGTAAAGATCATTTTCTATGAAGATAGTTTGTAAATTTACTACTGTAAATATATAAACGCAATTTTTGATGAGCATTATTCTTTGCTAAGAACTTAATTTGGACAGGGTGATTTTCTCAGTAGTTTGATTTTTTTTTTTTTTTTTTTTTGCACCCTCAGATTCCAGATTTTCAAATAGTTGCATCTTGGCCAAATATTGTCCTATCTAAACAAACCATAGATACATGAAAAGCTTATTTATGATGTATACATCTCAATTAAAAAAAAAAAAAAAAAAAAGCAAAAAAAAAAAAAAAAAACCCTTATAACTGGTTTTGTAGTCCTGGGTCACATATAGTATCATATAATATAATGTAATATATACATACATGATCTAATAATGTAGCAGAAGGAGGTGGGTGTCTACATTTAAACATACATTCACTGATAAAAAATGTTAACCAAAGATTACAATTTACATCTGTAAAATACAATTCATTAAATTTCTGATCTTTTATATTTAATATGATATAGCAGAGCTCCCTTTTCCCCAATAATGCCACAATACAATGCGAAATTACAATACAAAAAATAAAATTACAATATGAGAGATGAGTTAACTGTTCATTACTCTGATGATTTCTTGTCAGATATTGTTTCTTAACTGTAATTACAATACGAGATGAGTTCACTGTTAATCACTATTATGACTTCTTGTCAGATATTGTTTCTTAACTGTAATTACAATATGAGACACGAGTTCACTTTTCATCACTATGATAATTTAATGTTGCTAGATTTTTGTTTAGCATTGAAAAAAAAAGCACTTCAGCTGAACTTGTTGACAGTCATGCTTGATTTTCAGTGTCAATTTCTTCAACAAACAATGGCCTTTGGCTGTAGAAGCAACATGTTCAGGTGGTGTAACTGGTTTTCGTCAATTGGCGTAACCAATATTTTTTCATAAAAATATAATTATATGCAAGAAAATTAATGTGGAATAAAATGTAATCATCTAGTTTAGTATGATAATATGGTTTTTAACATTTTTTACATAATTTGTCAAAGATTATTTAGAAAACATATATATATATATATATATAAATGTGTGTGTGTGTGTGTGTGTGTGTGTGTGTGTTAGGGCTGTCCCCGACTAAGGATTTTTATTGTCGAATCGGAATTTTTGAATCTTGCCGATAGTCAACTGATAGTCGAATCATGTTTGGGGGCAAAATACATTACCAAGAGTCAAGTCAGACATTGGACAGTCATAATTATCGAGTCATCTTATAGGCTATCTGCACAAAATGCCCCGAATGCATGAATGTCTGCGCGGCTCTGAATGAACTCAAGCAACAATTCAGTCGCAGAACATCTTTATGACCACATCAAACAGAAGATGTTTCAGACGCACTCTCCAGCTTCAAAGGAGCGCGGAAACGGTACTGCGCTTACAGCGCGTACTGTAGCCTGTATAATTTCATATCAAAGCTTTCTAAATGTCCACTCAAAAAAATTATATGTTGCATGATTTTCTTGTTAAATTTAATAAAAAAAATAACATTTATTAACCTGACGCTCTTACCTGAGGCATGAACTTGACAAGATGGCGGCGCTGTTTCTCCCGCGAAGTCACTCAGGCGTTCAAGTCATGTCGGATACATGTTGGCTGGATTTGTTTTTATTAATTTAGTCAACATTTAGCATTCTGAATGTTGACTGGATTTGAAAATAACCATTCGTTTAATGTTTTTAAAATATATTTGTGCAGACTTAATATAATATGTCTTCTCAACTAAGCACAAGCAATAAAATTAGTTAAACTTAAATATTTTTGCCCTTCCAATTTTGTTAATTGGATTTTTTTTTACAGTGTAATAACCATCTGCTGTGATGTCTATTAATCAAATAACAAAAAAAAAAAAAAAAAAAAAAAAAACATGATTCATCTATATTTAATTTAGAATTTAATGTTTGATAACTTCAATTTCTGTATATTTCTGCTTTAGGGCACAGGTAAATATGACATTTATTATGGGTTTATGTGAATATTGTTTTAAGTTCACTTAAATTAGAAGTTTTTCTTTTTTTTTTAAGTCTAATAAATGTTAAAATTGATAGCTCTCAATTTTAGTCTATTGTTGAATGGCTATAGTCAATGGATAAATATGGGGGGGGGGTTAATTTCAGAAAAAAATGTGATTAATTAGTTATTTTTTTTAACCGATTGACAGCACTAATATATATATATATATATATATATATATATATATATATAATGTACGTGTGTGTGTGTGTGTGTGTGTGTGTGTGTGTGTGTGTGTGTGTGTGTGTGTGTACTCATGCAATTAATGTCATCCTTAACTCATTCTGATGCTGTTACAAATTTGTATGACTTTCTTGGTGGAAGACCTATGGAGATGTTTATCCGAATGTTGTTGTTTTTTTTTTTTGTTTTTTTTCCCCCATAAAGTGATATTGATCTGTCCCCATCCACTTTCATTGTATGGACAAGGTTTGAGATTCTGCCACACAAGAAGGCAATCATTTAGAATAAAAAAATAAAAAAAGTCCTCTTTAAAGGAACAAAAAAAAGTTTATGACAAGGCACAGTGGTAATCAACATTATGCCACAAGTGCTGTTGATCAAAAATCAAGCAAATGGACTATTAAAAACAACAAAACAAAACAATCAAGCAAATGGACTATTAAAAACAACAAAACAAAACAAACAAAAAAAACAAATACAAAAAAAATCCCAATCATTTTAGCCTAGAAATGCTGCTGTTCTGGTTGCAGACGTTCAGTTAATCTAATTCACAGTCTGTTGTCGCTGAGGAATTTTCACGTTATAAAAATTTGAACTGAGACTGTATTCATTTATATGAATAGCTTGGTAATAATCTTAATTATCTTACTTAGGAAAAACGATGAATAGTGTTAACAGGTATGCATGAACATGCCTTAGAGCAAGAGAAATGAGAAATGAGGTGGATCAATAGGTGGCTTAATTGTCAAATCAGTCAAAAAATATATATAAATAAAACACATAATAATACACAAGCTTACTATATACATTGTATATATTGTTTTGTGATTTAAACAATAATCATTTTAAATTGTAATGTGCTACCTTATCACATGACCTGACTAAGTTTGTCACATGATCTCATCACATGAGCTTGCATGTCTTATTCAACAAGCAGGGTCCAGTTTGTATACTGGAACTAAGAAGGCTGTTTTGCATTTTTTCATCCAGTTAGATGTAAATATGTTGTAACATTTGCCAGCCTCATCAAATAATGAGTCAATATATACAGAATAGATTTTGGAAATGATTTATTTATTTTATTTTATTTTTTTACATTTCTGTAGGTACTGAAGTGTAGCATGCCAAAGCGGTTTCATTCATTGTGTGACAGATCACAATATAATATCCCTTATGTGACTTCATGTGTAATAACTGCCCTGCCTTTGCAATTTATTTGGTTGACGTATTCTTCCCAATCTATAAAACAGATTGTGAAATAATCAAAATTGTAATTGACCTCCACTAATGGTTTACAGCACTTGCGTTTGAAATGACTGGGAATGTTAATAATTTAATCAATTAAGCTTATCGACCATTGATGAATCAATTTCAGCACAAATGCGTTCAGTAATTATCCTGGCAGTGGTCCACAATACTGTCAGTATGGTTATCTGAAGATAGAGCGTGCACTGGAGCTCACACTATGTAACTGTATATCACTACATGTACATGTACGTTTTGCTTGTAAAAATATAGCAGGTTAGAAATGAAAACATAACAATATTCATTTGTAAACAGTATATAGAATTGTGTGTGTGTGTGTGTGTGTATGAACTTATTAGTTTTTTTTTTTTCTTTTTCCAAGATGTTGTTTTTTTAAAGTTATGTCTATCAAACACTTTAAGAAATGTTTAACTTTTTCGATATTGTTGTATAAGCTTGTACATTGTAGCAGACACACAACTACACACTCACACATACAATCAGAGGCTCTAAATTACAGGGTTTACATCTGCACATAATGCCTTGACGCAATGATTTCTCGCTCAAATCCCAAAGGATGGCCAAGTTACCCACAATGCACAAGGCGTAATATGCAACTGGTAAGTACCCTGCTATGGCTTTCAGTTCAGCGTTTTTAATGGCCACCGTTACTCAACCATCAATTGTGAAAGTAATCCCTGCTAACCCATAAGAACAAGGACTACATGACCTAAAATAGTCACATTCCACAGTTACATTTATTTTTATTCGTTCATTTCTCTGTCTGATTTAAAGCATAATGCAGTGAATATTGCTTTATAAGATGTTTTCTTGCACATGACATAGCTCTGGTTTGTCTCAAAGGAAACACTTAATTAGAAAAGAAGACTAGACCATTGAACAATTCCTCTGACTGTTGCACAAACACACACACTTGTCAACACTTTGGCATCAGATAATTTGACTCAAAAGCTTCTCTAATAATATCACCGTTCACTTCTTCACTCGTTTGTTCATTTTACTTGTCACCATTTCTGCATCCTAGAGAATTTTTATGATTGTGAATCTGTGGCTTTCTCTTGTAAATGGCTCACCCAGTCAAGGGATAAAAGTTAATGACCAAAACATCTTATTTCCAGAGCCCTTGGTAAGGGTAGCATGCCTTTAAAAGGCACCTCGGCGAGAGAACGAGAGAGTCACACATGCAGGGATTATGAAATGGAGGGATAATGAGCCCCACCATTACTGTAAAACTGAGAATGGTTACACCTCGTAAAAACAGACAGAGCGCGAGAATGAGTGGGGACTTGATGAAAAAGAGAATGGGAGTGTGGGAGGGCAGAGGGCAGCTGGGGGAGATTAGTGGCCATTATTTACTCGTCGCGTCATCTTGATGGTGAAATCTGTTTTTCGAGGTTTCTGAGTTTCATTACTGATGGGAGTTTTGATTACTGTAGCAGCCAGTATCTATTTGAAGGAGAAATTAGCCTTTTTTGATACTAAAGTTGCCACAGTTTTGCCGTGTGAAACAAATTCAGGTATTTATATGTGCAGTGTTAATTCTTATTGGATGGTCATCTGAGAAAGAACCAATAGGAAAACAGTAATTGATAATGTCTACATGTGTGACATTCAGTTAAGAATTGCTTGTGATATGCCACTAATATGTCATTAAAACCTCATTTCATTTGTAGTAATCATAATTACTTTGAGTTCATGCTGAAGAACGAGCATAAATTCTCTCTTTCATCAGCCACGCCAGACTTCAGTTTTCTTTTCATTAATGCAGGTGCTTGCTTGAGTTTTTGCAGTATCATTTCAATTTTGCATGTCAGCGAGTCAGAATGTGGCACGATTGATGATAAAACGCAGAGTTAGTCAATCATGACCAAAGTCTGTGTGAAGATGTATATCGTACTGTCTGACATAAAAGATTGTTGATGTCTACCTTGGCTTTTACCCAAGATCTCGCTGGGGTCATATAACACAATCTGACAAGTAACAATCATAAAAGAGAGAGCGAGAGAGAAGAAAAAAAAATTGCTCAGTGAGCACCCTGGATAAACCCTGATAAAATAATAGGCTAAATGTGTTCCATGGACGTTTGATACAGTGTTTCCCTTGTTCAAAGAATAGATAGATGGAAGGACGGACAGACGGATGGACAAACAGATAGTTGGATGGGATAGATAGATAGATAGATAGATAGATAGATAGATAGATAGATAGATAGATAGATAGATAGATAGATAGATAGATAGATAGATAGATAGATAGATAGATAGATGGATGAATAAATAGGTGGATGAATAGACAGAGACAGATGGATGAATAGACAGACAGACGGATAGATAGACAGATAGATAGACAGATAGATGGATATATAGATGGATGAATAAATAGATGGATGAAAAAATTGTTGGATAGACAGACAGACAGACGGATAGATAGACAGATAGATAGATATATAGATAGATATATGGATGGATAGATGGATGAATAGAGAGATGAATAGAGAGACAGATGGATGAATAGACAGATAGATGGATGAATTGACAGACAGATAGATTTTTTATTTAGTACTGTCCTGAATAAGATATGAAAAATATGTTTACATGTTACAAGACAAAAAAATGCTGAAATTATTCAAATAACCCCATTCAAAAATTTGTGAACCCTTGGTTCTTAATACTGTGTGTGGTTACCTGGATTTTTTTTTTGGTTTGTGATGGCTGTTCACGAGTCCCTTGTTTGTTCTTAAAGGTCCCATGGCATGAAAATTTCACTTTATGAGGTTTTTTAACATTAATATGAGTTCCCCTGGCCTGCCTATGGGCCCCCAGTGGCTATATGGCGATAGGTGTAAACCGAGCCCTGGGTATCCTGCTTCGCCTTTGAGAAAATGAAAGCTCAGATGGCCCAATCTGGAATCTTCCCTTTATGTCGTCATACGGGGAAAGGTTACCTCCCCTTTCTCTGCTTTGCCCGCCCATGAGAAAATGAGCTACTACCATGCGAGGCGAGCGCAATATTTTTTTTTTCCTCGAGAGACATCATGGCTTGCAAACGAGCGAAGCATGGCAGTTGATCAGTGTTTGGATGTACAAATGAACACCGAAGTATTTTTTTTAGTTCCTTCATCCGAGCCTATGGCTAACATTAGCTACATGATAATAACTGTAACAGCATACATAAACAAACCAACTAAAGTACATATCCAGACACAATATTTTTAACTAACCATTCGGAGACGTCCTGCTGTAGCAGCTGAGTTGCTACTTCTTCATCCGGTGCTTCTCCATCCGGATCAGATTCTGGGTCAAACTGAAAAGCTTGAAGGACTGTGTGTCTACGAGCCATTGCGACACATCCGCTGTCAACATTAGCGCATGGTAGCGCAAGCTGGTTAAGGCCTCTTCCTCATTAGCATTTAAAGCTACAGACACAGAAATGGCACGTCCTAAGGAAAGCTCATTGTGGGACTGGCTCGTAGTGGCTGAAATTTTGCACCAAGGCTGAATTTTGGGAAAGAGACATCAGATACAGTACTAGGGACCACTTAGGCCTATATAAAAGCATCCAAAAAGCAGCATGTCATGGGACCTTTAACAGTTAAACTGAGCACTGTTCTTCAGAAAAAAATCCTCCATGTCCTGCGGAATCTTCAGTTTTCCAGCATCATTTGTATATTTGAACTTTCCTTTCCTGCAGTGAATGCATCTTTTCACACTGAGGACAACTGAGGGACTCAAACACAACTATTAAAAGCTACTCCGGAAGGAAACACGATGCATTAAGAGCCGGGGTGAAAACTTTTGAACAGGATGATGTCCAAATTTTTCTTATTTTGTAGAAATATAATTTCTTTTTTTCCATTTAGTACTGCCCCCCCCCATGATGGATGGATGGCTGGATGGCTGGATGGATGGATGGATAGATAGATAGATAGATAGATAGATAGATAGATAGATAGATAGATAGATAGATAGATAGATAGATAGATAGATAGATAGATAGATAGATAGATAGATAGATAGATAGATGAATAGACAGACATACGCATGGATGGATTAATTGATTGATGGATTTATTGATTTATTGATTGATGGATAGATGAATTGATAGACACAGATAGATGGGCAGACTTACAGACAGATGAATAAATAGATGGGTGAATAGACAGACGGATAGATGGATGGATGGATAGCTGACTGCAGAAAATGGTGTTTCTCTGCTGTAGGGGAACTGATGCTATTCTGTGTGATGTGTGTGCTGTTGTGCTGGTGGCTAAAGGAGCAGTGAGGGTGTGGAGAGGATGTGGGTAATTGTTCATTGCTGGACTCCAGCTCTGCCACTGGCCTTCACAAACAGTTTTTTCAGGTGTTTGGAGTCTGCTGAGATGTAGAAAAAAAATACACCGGCTACTACAAACAGCCGTATCACTAACAACCTACACATGCTGAAAGGTCTGACCTGCAGGTCTCACCACAAATGACATCCATCACTTCCTCCTCCTTCAAGCAAAAATATCATTAGTGGTGTTTGCAAAGGCCAGCATCACTGTCCCTATTGCTTATAATTGGGGTTATTTTAAGCTAATACAGGAGAAGTGTGCTGTAACTTTAATAGGCATTACAAAATTTCACATGCTGGATGATAGAACGAAAAGTCTAATAGACTCATATAGAGTCAACATCTGTCCAAGTTACCAATGAATCTTGGGATTCAAAACACCTTATCAACTGCATAGCAATCACCTTAAACTGATTTACTTTAGAATTTACAATACATATAAGAATATGCATTTTAATTTCTAAGATAGATAGATAGATAGATACAGTACATAAAAATGAAAATAGTCTTTATTACTGCAGTGTCATCAACAAACATCTGGGCTCACTTCGGACAGTACACATCTGTTAACAACAGGTAATTTGGCTCTGACATTTAGATGTGCCATCTCTCAAAGGCTGACATTAATCCAAATCTGTTCATTATGAAGAGAATGTCGCCTCGTGACGCAATTCCATCTCAGCATGATCACCAGCAGCAAAGCTCTTATGAGAAATCAGCATATGAGTAGCTGTAAAGTTGCAAACGAAGACAAATGTTGTTTGTTTACTTTTGTCTTTTACTCGAGCCAGCTGTTGTTTGCTGTCAGTTGTGTTGCTTGCCCAAACAAAATACTGGTTAATTGTGATCTGAATGCAGTACTACAACTGCACAACACATGGCTCTCAGCTGGCAACTCTGCAGTCAAACTTCACAAAGTTCATTTTGATAGTATTTTGGATCATAATGAATTATTTGAGAGTATGTGACATCTGTAAAGTTCAAGCTCTGAGAATAATCTATATAATTTGGCTTTTTAATTTGTATGTTTAATTCGGAAAAAAAAAAGTGCAAGGATGCATTACATTGATAAAAATGACAGTAAAGACATATTACAAAAAAAAAAAAAAAAAATCACAATTTCCACATCATATCATCATATTAGAATGGTTTCTGAAGGATCATGTGACACTGAAGACTGGAGTAATAATTTCTGCTGAAAATTCAGCCATAACTACAATACGCAAGTTTGATTATTATATAAAGAAAAATGTCTGCTTAAAATATGAATGGAAACACAAAAAGGGCATTGTACTGTAATTTTGGCAGGCTCAAAATGAAAAGTTTGATGTAACGTTTCATACGTAGGTTTTTGGACACCAGTAAAATGCAAAATAGAGAAATAAATACAATATAATTTGCCCAAAATTGAGAAATGGGGTTTCTCAGGAAAGCAACAGTGCACTGGCACAGGCTTGCGGTTTACTTTGCAAGCTCCGCTCTATTCTCTGTCCTGTTATCACTGCAATCAACAGCTCTAACTCAGCCAAAGCCAGACAGAGCCCCTCCAATAACCCCACTCTTCATTTTCATTTAGAAATATGATAATGCTCTAATAGTGCCATCTGTTTCATATTGCAGAGCTTCTGGTACAAACAGTTTAAGTTCTGATGAACAATACAAGAGAGGAAAAGCAGACTGTAGCTTTTAACTAAATGTTAAGTTGCATTTCGCTTTGTATTATTCAGTACATGAACTTATATTACTTGAAATATATGTAAATAAAACATAGGTAATGCTTTTGTTGGAAGGCAATACATTGTGATGGATTGTTAATGCATTCATTTAATGTTAAATAAAAGTATGCTTTCCATCTGCGTGTGTGTGTTTTGTTCTGTTTCTCTTTTTATAATTCGTTCGTGTCTCATGAGCATAAACCTTCACTGAAAACACATTTACACATTTTTCCTTTGAATCCTTTGAAACACAATTGTGCAATTATCTTTATTGTGTTTAATTGCGTTGACCAATATTTTTGGCAGGATATAAACCTGTTTTATAGGCAGAGAAAAATACCAGGACCACACATGTATTTAAAAAAAAAAACAAAAAAAAAAAAGCAGCATCAGAGTTCATCTGAGGTTGGTAAAGTGTAGTGAGACTGCATGCGCAAACCTTTTCTTTTCACTTTGGAATTCTCTGCTGCCACTTGGGGCTGAGAAAAAAAAAAGAAAGAAAGAAAACTTTATATATTTTGGAAGTTATAACATTCCTAACCCCTGTTGTGACTATGACGCTAGTGACTGTGTACCATTCCACAGTCCTTCTGAATTCTGCTAGTTTAACGGGATTGTTCAAACAAATTGTTTATAGCAGAGAAACAGGCTCTTATTTTTCAAAGCTGACACGTTTCTGCACTCACCTCCGAAAACTGATGTGTATTTAGTCACCAAATATGTGCATCAATCAAGTGGATCCCACACAAGACTAGAGCATCCTGGACCTTCACGCTGGATAGCCAAACACAAATAAACAGAACCTTCCTCTAGAACGCACAAGAAGAGGCTGGAGTTTAAAATAAACCTTTTTTTGTGTCTTACATTTTATTTATTGTTCCTTTATTTGCATACAATTGTGTTTCAGGGGGTTCAAATGAAAAATGTGTAAAAAAGTTTATCCATGAGGTCTGTGATCAAAAGACATCGAAGGAATTATAAAAAGAATTAAACACACACACATACACAGATTGCAAGTTTATATATAATATTAATACATAGATGCATTACCGCTTCCATCTTACTTCAAGTTTATTAAATAAAAGTATATACATTTTATATAATTTTCAATCAATGTTATAATCATTTGTAATGTGTAATGTTTTTAGTATTGACTTTCATATTCTTAGATCTTATTTTAGTGACCTTTTCCTTATTATATGAGGCATTTTCATTAAAAGAACATTTGCTTTGATGTTGCGTATACAGTATGTATTGATGAAGTAGTGAAACTACTGAGCATAATGACATTTTTAGCCTTGATCTTTTACTTGTTTCTTACCTGGATGGACCTCTCTCTCTCTCTCTCTCTCTCTCTCTGTGTGTGTGTGTGTGTGTGTGTGTGTGTGTGTGTGTGTGTGTTTGGTGTTTGTGTATTAATGAGGTAATTGATCTGGCTGTCATACTGGGTAAAATAGACCTGTTCTGGCACTCTGTAATTGGAGTTTAAATGTCCTTCAGCCCTCTGCATTTCAAAGGAGCAAACACGTGCGCACACACACACACACACACACACACACACACACACACACACACACACACACACACACACACACACACACACACACACACACACTCTGATCCAGCTGCTGCCCACCCATAACTTGCTTGCTTCTTATGATCTCAATTGTAAAAACGACACTAGTTGGAGGGACATCAAAGAAATGTCCCATCACGGCTGTTAAATGCTTTCTGTCAGCACACCCAGAGGACTGTGTGTCCATTTCTGACGCTTCTCCACGCATTATTTGATCGTTTATATCTTGGCGACATTGTCTTCCAAGGCTGTGTACAGGCTTTTATAGGAAAATCTGGTCTGCATTGCCCAAGGGTGAACGGAAGAGGAATGTGAGGGGAAAATTATTTGCACACACATTTATCTCTTTAAATGAGCATAGACTTCAGATGTTTTATGTAAGGATAATTATGATTACTACAGACTAACCCAAACTCTACTCTGAAAAGCAATGATAATAAAAACAAACAAGAACAAAATTAAAGTAGCTAACTATTACTACTTTTAGCAAATTGGCTTGTTTATATGGTTCATTTGAATACATTTCTGATTGACAACCTTTAAATAAAAACAAATTCACAGGTAACTATTTTCAAAGTAAAAATTTGGTGAAGTACTGATTTTTTTTCTTCTCTATATAAAGTTGGATTGCTTTCTTGTTTAATTTTTTTTATGGATGGATTTGGACACCTTTCAGGAAACGATTCACATTCAATCAACTATGTCAGCAAATGCAACAGCACTAATGCGATATGTTTAGTCTGAATTCAGTCTAATTAATGGAATAATATAAAATGATGTTTTTATATTTGATGATTGATAGATTTGTTCATTTGTGTGTTAATGCTTTTTTTGCAAACTTTATCTTACTCTACTTTCCGCAGACCTAAATTATCACCCTTTCACGAGAAGAGACTGAACAGACTCGGTGAGACCCCCTTTATTTATTTTCTGCACCTCCCTTTGATCTCGCTATCTCTCTCCTTCACACCATCTGATTCCTCTCACCTTCAACATGCTGAACACGGCCACGATCATCTCCTCATCTCATGCTTTCTAATTCAGTTTAAACGCACGCACACAAACACATCGAAAGGTGTTGATGAAACAAGTCTCAATTTGGAGTTCATTGCAGTCTGCTTTAATTGAAAATTGTATGCAGGATTCAACCTGTTCATGAAAAGATCCTCTACATACAGGAATCTATTAACACCCATGACGGCCTTATGGGCTCTCAGATTTTTATGCTCTGCAGCAGCATGTGAGCCATAAATACTGTGTAATGCTTCACTTTGGTTCTCTGTTGGAAATGTATGTAGAATAGAAGAGTGAAATTATCTAGGGTACATTAGGGCTAAAAGTACCTCTTATAGAAAATGTTTTAGAAAATGTTTTGGAAAAGCTATTTGTGATAATATGCAATGAGATATAAATGTAATTATGTATTTGGGTATTTTGAATAAGGATGTTTATATTACAACTTTTGCAGTAAGATGGACCGTGAAATTTTTGTAATGAAAGAAGTCTCTTATTCTTATGCTCACCGATGCTACATTTATTTGATCAGAAATACAGTAATACATTTGGTGTTCAAAAACATTTCTTATTATCATCATCATTTACTTATTATGATTTTTTTAAATTGAAAAGTTAATTTACATACATTTGCCAGTAAATATCTATCTATATACATCCTTATTCAAAACATTTAAGTATATAAGAAGTTTGGCACCAGTTTTCTGATAATTATAATAGTTTTTTCTCTCTCTTTACACACACATTTAGTTATATAAGGAATGATTGATGAAGGGCTGTTGAATTATAGAAACATCTGAGGTGATGACGTGGCTTTTGCGATGCTACCTCCTTACTAAGAAATATCATTTAGCTTTTCAGTTGCAAACTATATTACAGAAAATGTTGATTATGGGGCAGCACTGACAAGCATATGTGCTCATATGTGTCTGTGCGTGTGTCCATGCAGAGACATTAAGTCTTAACCTCACTTTAAGTATTTTGTTATTTCATAGATCTCCTGATCAGAATGTCAGTTTTGGTATGGTTGCTATTAAGTGTCTATAGAAGAGCATTTTGGTTTTTTTTGCCATTAGTCTAAACTGCATGGTAATTTTAGTGGTAGATTGTGTGGTAATGGTGCAGAAGTGTTTGTTTTAAGTAGCCCAGCTCTGAATAGTTTTCGTGGCGGTATTGTGACTGTGAGAATGGCTGTGCTGTAGTTGTGAGTGTTGGGTGGATGCATGCTGTGTGTTTAGTCTGTAGGGCTCAGAGTTATGTGCCCTCCTGTAGAGAACCAACTAAAAGTGAATCCTTCGCTTTGTGCTTTGACCACTATCAACTCAAATCAACCTCAGATTCTAACTCAATCCAGACCTCTCTCTATTATTTCTATCTCTGTCTTTTTCCCGCTCTTGCTCCTTGGGGTACACCTAAGTCGAAATGCTTTCATTAATACACTAAATTCTTCCCAAACGCCGCAAAATGCTGGTTTGAATTACTTTTGTTAATTCCCTTCTTCTCTGAAGGGGGCAGTTATAACGCAGGCCATGCTCGTTTAGAGAGACTGCAAATGGAAAACCGATACACAAACGGGGGCCGTGAGACCGCTATAAAACTAATACAAGTGGATTCAGATTGGCTGGCGCCAGAGGAAGTAGGGCCTCTGGGCGCTTCCTAGTGGCTAGGAACCAGCGCTGGCGGCCATCTTGGCTCAGAGGCTGGCAGTTTCCTCTGGCCTGCTTTCAGGATAGAAGGGCCTTCGTGCCGCTGCGCTGCAGATCGGTCACGCTGCTTTAGAGGACTCTCGTGTATTATAGGGGCTTATCAAAGCCATTCATTCTGCTGTGGGGAAATGCATATATGTGTGTGTCTTTATTTAGAAGAGATGGAAAGAGAGATCAATCAAAATGAGACTTTATCTGTCACAGAAATCTGACATGCACATATTGGATGTTTTACAGTTAGCGATAGTGTGATATTAAGTTAATATCTCATTAAATATATTGTGCTATCATAAATAATGCACAGTATATTGTACTTTTTCTGGGTAAAATGTTATTACAGTAAAGCCCCAAGTCATTCAGAGCTTATAATGTTCCTAGTGCTGCTTCTGTCATTTTCAGAAAGAACACTGTTATCAGGAAAATCATTAGTAATTTCATCATTTATCATTTTGAAGTAGTGAATCATCTATTTGAATTTAATAAGTTACAAGAGCCTGTCCAGTCTTCATCAGTACACACACTATTCTAACCACTGATCTTTCAGCTGAATCCACTTTAATTCATTCTCCAGGATTATTTTTGTTCTTCACGTTCAGACTATTTAGCGAGTGGATATGGCGTCATTTCCTGGACAGGCTAATCTTGTGCTCTAAGTAATGATTCATGGTTCAAAATAGTTATTAGATTGGGACTAGGGCTAATATGTGTCTGGGAAGCTTTGCCCTAAAGGTAAAATGATGGCAGGGAAGGAACTGGATCTCTGGGATCACAGGGATCAAACTGTAACCTCTGTGTAACCTGTTGGGATTCCTATCTTCTTGAAATACCTTTCACGAATGGATGTCTATGTTTTGAATAAAGTTTTAACTTACATGAATTGTTATGCCACCTGTTGTACTTAAATTGTAGACCATCTGTGCGATTTCTGAAATGGCACATTTTGTAATGAATTCAGTGAAGTTCGTGTAGCAATGTCCTGGTAATGACCGCAATAACCTAAGCCCTACATGTACAGTATGAATCATAGGCTTGTTTGGACATATTTAACCAGTTCCAAGAAAATATGAAATTATGTCATATCCAGGTGCGGGGCCATATAAAGGCCAAGGTGGGATTAGTCCACCTAGATTATCCAAAAGAGTCTGTTCTACTGTTCAAAAGTTTGGTAAGTAATACTTTTATTCAGCAAGGAAATGCTAAATTGATCAAAAGGTACAGTTAAGACAAAAAAAAAAAAAAAAAATCTATTTCAAATAAATGCTGTTCTTTTGAACTTTCTATTCATTTAAGAATCCTAGAAAAACTTGTCATTGAGCATTAAATCAGCATATTAGAATGATTCCTGGAGGATCATGTGACATTGAAGACTGATGTAATGGCCGATGACTGAAGCTTTGCCATTTTACATTTTAAAATATATTAAATATATTAACATATAAAAGTTAATTGCAATAATATTTGACAATATCACTGTTTTTACTGTTTGTTTGATCAAATAAATGCAGCCAATGCACCCACAACTATAATAAACTATAAAACTATACTATATTGTAGTACTATACTACTGATACTGTTGGAGAAGAAACAGTATACTATATATATACAGTATATATATATATATGTATGTGTGTGTGTGTGTGTGTGTGTGTGTGTGTGTGTGTGTGTGTGTAAGGACACAAGAAACTATCATCATTTACTCACCCTTGTGTTATTCTAAACCTATATACCTTTCTTTTTTGGTATGTTGTACAGTGAAAGTCAGTAGGGTCTAAAATAACACTGGACCTCACTGAATTTTTGTGTGGACAAAAAAAAAAAAAAAAAAAACTTCACATTTAAAGCATACTGTGGATGCTGCTTTCTCACACACCTTCTGACGTTCTGCTGGACTCAGCACTTATTTGCTCTTTTGTCTTTTAATCTTCTCGAAAACCCCCACTGACAGGAAAACACACAATCTCTTGGTCTTTCTAACTCCCCGCTGGCATTCACGCGCACACACATACACACACTTCTTTCTAATTAACAAACAATTTGTCTGAGAGAAAACACTCGAATGGGAAACAATTAATCCACCAAAATAGCTGTCAAGCACAAAATTATTTTCAAAAGATTTTTTTCACCTACTTCAGAGGCAGAGCCGAGAGCGTTGTGTCTCCACGGCGCATTCAGTGAATTCGTTATACATCATTAACGAACCACTTTATTCTGACTTAACGGCAGGACAGGTGCTTATCAGAGACGATTTGGCTCCGCATCTATGCCAGCAAGTCAGTTGCATTCGCCTTCATTTTATTAGCGTCATCTCGGGTGATGACGGGGTGCCATATGCTCAAAGCTGTAATCGAGTGATTCATTTCAAAACACAACTTCTCCACGTCTGCTTACTTCCTCCTTTCTCTTCCCGGTTCCTCCCCTTCTTTCTTAGCAATATCTGTCCTACGGGGGCGGATGCGAATGGTTATTCACAGAGCAGAACACCGTTAAATTGGTTTGTAAATAATGCAATAAGCAAGATTGCTCTCTCTCCTCCTAAAAATGATGGCGAGGCGAGAGAGAGAATGAGAGATTAAAGGAAAAACCTCCTTTCAGGTGTGGGCAGCACCTGTATTCATTTGAAGATTTTGCAGAGGTAGAGGGGTGATTTATCCATAATCTACTGCACCAACGACCTTTTAGGAGCGAACGAGAGAGAGAGTTATTGAAGAAGCAGTGGGAGGAATGGGCTGTTAGATGGACAGATTGAAAGGGAGAGAGTGGGAAGAGAGAGAGAAGGAGGACAGATGTTTATTTACGATGCTTATCTGTGCATTCCTGTGGTGAGATGCTGGGAACGGTGCTGTATGAATCAGGGAATTACATCACGAGTCACACACACACACACAACTTGAACATCACAGGCAAGCTGATTATATACAGTGGCATACAACACATCAATCCAAGTGGCATCTGCAAACAAATAATGTAGTGTTTTTTTTTGTTTTTTTTTTGTTTTTTACGTAGACCTAGTTTTGCAATGAATTTTAACTTTGAACTGCTTTCCTAGCAGAATATCCAATGTTCAGTTGTCAGAACATGACTCTTGACAAGTATTTATTTATTCTAACTATTCATGACTAAATAACAGTATATCTGTTTTTAATTATTTAAAAACATCCTTTATGTAAACATATAGTATTAACATACATATTTAACTATCTGTGTATTATCTGGATATTTTCAGAAGTTTGGGGGTCAGCATTTATTTATTCATTCATTTATTCATTATTTATACTTTTATTCAGCAAGTGCACATTTATTTGCTCAAAAGTGACAGTAAAGACTTTTATAATGCCACAGAATATTTTGTTTCAAATAAATGCTGTTCTTTTGAATTTATATTAAATTACTATTATACTGAACAAATGTACTCTATCAAAGTTTCAGGGTGTTAAGTATTAAGGAGTACAACTGTTTTCAACATCGATAGTAATACTTTTTTTTTTTTTTTTTGGCGCACCAAATCTGCATATTAGAATGATTTAAAGGAACATGTGACACAAAACACACAAAAAAAAGCATTGTAAAATATGTTAATAAAAATACAGTTACTTTAAATTGTAATGATAATTCACAATTTTACAGTTTTTTTCTGTATTTTGGATTAAATGAAAGCAGGCTTGATGAGGATAAAAGACTAAAAAAAAAATCTTACTGACCCCCAACTTTTGAAAGGTAGTGTACTTGCACAAAATGCAAAGCAGCATTTACATATTATACATGGGAGGTTGTGTTCAGTGAAACATATGTGTCATTTACTAGGTTTTAAAAATGTCTTTCTTTGCATTTACAAATCCCACTAAATAGATGAATTAGAAGTGATGAAAAGGGGGGAAATTAAGTTTTATAAAGTGCTCACTTTGAAGATATGACAGAAATTAGATTGTATGTTTAACCTAGTTAAATAATTTGATATACAATAAGATATTGTTGATTAATTGGGTGAGCAAATCTTAAGAATGCAGTGTATTTTTTCATATTCCTTGAGCAGAGTAAAGTAAAGCCAGGAAACACAGTGTGTTAAAGACTCAGTCTGTCAAACTTGATTTAAATGATTAGATGCAGCATAATCACATTAAATATTGCTTATGTAGTTTAGTGCGGATAACAAAACCAAATTTGTATTTAAACCTTTATTAAATGCACTTGGAATTCAGATCAGCTCCAAGTGTATTCTTACTGATTCAATCACAGTGTGTCTTGGGTGTATTTGTACCACATTTTTGAATGTGGTCCAGGTGTAAATGGGGCCTAAGAGATCTGATTTTGGCCATAACCCATTCCTGACACAATTTTGGCAGTTTTGAAAAGGTGTGTTGCCTCTGAAAGGCACTGTACCTCTCGTCTAGTCTCGTTTCCTCTGGAATGTTTTCAGTGCTCCTCTGTTTGCTCAGACATATTCTCCAGGTTTAATCATGAGCGACTCCCTCCTTCTGTTTGACCCGGGCGGCAGGCAGTAAGTGGAAGTTTCAGGGTCAAACAGATTAACATTTTATTAAGCGATAGTGAGGAAAGCTATTTATTTCGTTTCACCTCTCCGCCCTGCTCAAACTGTTTTTAAAATGATTTGTTTATATGACGCAACACAATTTGCTTTGTTCAGCATTATCATGCTCGTGTCCTTGGCGTCTCCTGGCAGAGGCGGAGGGAGGGCAGGGTTAGGAGTGCAGTCCTCCAGGGGAAGCTCCTCCAGGTGGCCCCGTACTCATGAGCACCCTCGCTGGGGCTGGTGCTTAATCAAGCCCCAGGTTTTGGTCCCATAGGGCCTGACTTGCCTGCTCTACACCATCTGTACAGAAGAGTAGCTAATAAAGTGTCTGTCCTCCTCTCTTCAGTGTGCTGTAGTCTCCTCAAAACACTGACAGGATGGCTAATGATCTCTCTCTCACATAAACAACAGTATATATCACTTTAGTTTCCATTGAACAAAAACATTGAAATATGAAATGTGTTTGTGCTATCTGGTGATAAAGAAGAACAAGTGTTCAAGTGATTTAAGGCACAAATGCTTTTGTCCTTGGGTTTACTTGAACTTAAGGTGACCATATATTGAAACACCTTTTTTTTTTCTGATTCAATGTGAAAGAGTATGAAATACTCCGTAGATGTCCTCTACTGTACTCAACACCAAAAAAGCTCAGACTCCTTCCTGGTTATAGTGTCACACCAATCTGATCACCAACATTTCAACACAAAATGTAATTTAGCAACTCAGATGGGAATACTCAACGTTTGCATACGTAGTAGATGTGTTAGGGAAGTAGCACATAACATTTTAATTATATTTTGCTAAAATGAACAAAATGACTTGAAAAAAGATTTTGCTGAACGAGACTCAAAAGTCCGAGTCATTAAAATGATCCGAACTTCCCATCACTACCGCTGAGTGGGCAGGATTATTCACATGTCTTTATAGTTGTGCCGGCTCTCCTGAAAAACATTTTAATTCTGCGTCTCGCTGGATCTGCTCCTCGGCTATCAATAAGAGGACAGTCTGTACTTCCTCAACAGACAACGAAACAGCCATTTTTTGGTTATTAAAAGGAAGGTGCATTCATTCAAAACAGTTGCGTTAGATCCTTCGCTGGCTGTGCTGATTTAAATCTAGCGGGTCTGTTGTGTCTCGTGCAGCAAGTTCAATGACGCAGGCAGTGACGATTTTCTCCAGCCAATCAGTGATCAGCAGAGTTTACACGTCACATTTTGGTAACGGTACGGCTCGCTTGGAACCTCAGCCGAGGTGGTACTGAAAAAAGTACCAGGTACTGTAACTGTAGCCAGTGGAAAACCCCCCAAAAGTGAATCGTAACGTGCCATACCATGCAGTGGAAAAGCAACCATTATATGGTACTTGTATATGTGTGTGTGTTTCTAAAAGACTGAAAGTGATGACTGTGACCTGTTGTTGAATGGAAAAGATACATGCACAGATTTTTCTAAATGACTCTTTTTATATTCCATAAAGTGTCATACAGGTTTGGAAAGACGTTAGTGTGAGTAAACCATGAAAGAATTCATTTTTTGCATAAAACACTCATACTTTTCTTTTAGCCTTCTGCGATGAACTTTTCACCACTTTTCCTCCATAATCTCTCTGTTTCACTTATTTTCCATTTGTAGTCACGTCTTTAATGAAAAATCAGTGGGGGAGAGCAAAATAAATGGACACATGAGCAGAGAGCGAGGGATGAGGTATGAAGAAAAAGAAGAATGGATAGTGGCAGCTGGCATGTGATATGTCTAAAGCCCAGGATTTAACAGTGAGTGGAAAAGAGGAATTCCATTGGACCAACCTGTGGATTGAGTGTCAGCTAACGCCATTCCTTAATGCCTGTCAACAGAGGGAGAGGGAGAAAGAGAAAGAGAAATGAATGAGAAACAGCGGAGAGGTGGATGAGGTGATGAGATTTTGCGGTATGGCGAAATTGAAAATGTGTGGGAGAGCACGAGAGAGGGAGTATGAGGGAAGGACAGATGAGTAAAGGAGGAGTTGAGTATCGAGAGCTGTTGTTTGTCAAAGGTTTTTTATTTTATTTTTTTTCATTACCTTGTTCCTCAACGCAGCAAATGCAGGCGGTGACCCCCGGTGACCTTTGACCTATGAAAGGGATTAGCAGAGCAAATGCAGAGCTGGTGGCACATTGACGCCAACATCACACATGCTATAGAGTGAGAAATTAGATACTCTGGTTTTTTTTTTTCTGAAGGATTATTTTCAAGTTTGCATTATTGAGTCTGAAAACATCATTAATGTGTGTGCCTGTGCTCAGACCTGTCTATCAGCTCACTGGAGTTTGTTTGTCTCATTCTCAAAGAGGAAGCTCAGATACTTGGTCTTGACCAAATAAACAAAAGGAACTTCTCGCATAGCCTCTTAGACAAAGGAAACAGTGTGTTTGCAGTCTTAGAGAGGTGCTTAAATGGCAGAAGCATCGGAGATGCAGACACACACCAGTCTGTGTATGGTTTAGATCACTTTTACACACATCACGTTTATAGCCACACCTCTCATACCACACGCTTACTGACCAGAAACACCCGTCTCCTTCATCCACACACATCATCTTTTATGACCTCCACAAGCCAGACTGAAACATAAAAGTCAACAGCTCTGTTCCAAAACCCAGTGAGTCATGATGTCTACAAAGATAGCATCCAAACTAGAATGGAGCCTCATAAGTGGCTGATTTGGAAAACTGTACTTAGCCTTATGTAATCAAGTGTATGTATTATAAAACAATTAAGGAATTGAATATGTTGTTTATTATTTGTATTTTTTAAACCATTTTGTAAATTTCTATATTATTATATTATATTATATTATATTATATTATATTATATTATATTATATTATATTATATTATATTATATTATATTATATTATATTATATTATATTATATTATATTATATTATATTATATTATATTATATTATATTATATTACATTTGTACATTTTACACTTAACTGGTCACTATAATGCCATGAAATACTACCTACTAGTTTGCTCACTGGGTTTCAGAACAGAGCAATTGTGTTTGCATTCATGCATTTTGCAATGGAGAGGAAAAAAAACTACTCCCCCTGCTCTCCCGATAATCCACTCGGACATCCCATAACTCTACTGCGTTGCCAGAGGCCACGGTGTGGCGTCAGTCACGGTCGGGTCAGTATGGTTTAAGCCAGCTGAAATTGACTCTGTCTCTCAAATCTGTAAACACATTTCACTGAAGTCATCTACAGCCTGAGGAACCGACTGAAGCCTCTTAACACTCTCACAGTCTGGTTTGGTTACACAAGAAATGTGAGTGGGTAGTGAGGGAAAACAAAAATTGGGATAGATTGAAATATTATCTGTGTATGTAGTTTGTGTATTTGGTAATCTAATTTTTATTTATTTATTTATTTTTTTTCAGGGCAAAGTGTCAAATAGCCTACAGTGGGGTCCTGAAGTCTGAGACTTCTAGTGAAATTGCATTTTGTTATTTAATCAATTTTAGATTACGTACGTTACATCATTAATTATATAATATAAATTATATGAGTTCCCATTCAAACTGGGGACACGTGCTCCCATATATTTTTGAAGCAAGTGGATTTTGAATGCAGCTTTCAAAAGAAAAAAACAAAAAAAAAACATTCTTTAATATTTTAAATATTATCATCAGCTGCTAAATTCAAATCAACGTTTGCACTTTGGTTGGCGCCTGGGGCAGAGACAGACGCACTCACTTGTCATCTATCAAAACCTTTTAATGTTTTCAACCATATAATGTTTAATTTGTTTTTCACACTGAAGTAATAATGAAATGAAAAGTGTGTTAAATTTATGTCTGCTCATGTTGCATTATATCTTCTTTACGTTTTTGCAGAGTTGTGCACTAAACCAATCACAGACGATTCTGTTGAGTTTATTAATGCAATGTCCAATCAGAAGCATTCAGATAAGTCATCACTGAAACACCGCAGAGGTTTGTTCAGTGCACATGCTCTCTGACTGAATTCTGCACTCACTCATCTCATGGCAAATTCTCTCAACATCAGAGTGCAAATGTGCCTACAATGTAATTAAGAGATTCATTTCACATTGTAGACGGCTTCATTGATTATAGGCAAACAGTTTTTTTGAGAGTGCTTAAACTTGTGCAAGATTTTTGTGAAAATGTTATTTGATAATGTAAATGTTCTTTGCTTACTTTCTGTACAATGACAGCATTTTAATTAGTAACTTACAATGTTATTAAATTCATGTTAAATAATAATAATAATAATAAAAAAAATATATATATATATATACAAATTTATTTAAGTACTTTATTTAAGTAAAGTACTTAAATAAATAGACAGGTTTTATGCAAATCGATTACAATAACATTAGGCTACTTGACCATCACCCATTATAGATCAAACAACAGGATAAGTAAAATGCATTTATTTACACATATTCGAGAATCAAGATATTTCCTGATATAGTTAACAAGTTTGGGAATATTTCAAACAAAAAAGAAAAATTAAATAAAACCAATAGGCCTACATCAGTACCCCCCCTGCCCCGCTCCTGGTTGTGCAGTTGCATTGACAAATGAATTTCCATAATAAACATTTCTTTGTTGTGGAAACACTAAAATTTTGTTTATTTCCAGGTTTGCATTACAGTTTTTATGTCTCAAAGAATATATTGATGACTAGAGATGTGCCCGAATAATGAATAATGCGTTCTACGGAGCCACAAAAGGGACATGGCTAGCAGATCCTGATCTTGTGAAATGTGTCGTAAGTAGTGCCGCTCCGTGGTACATGGCTGTGTGTGATCGCAAATTTCAAAAGTGAAACTAAAAAGCAAACGCGCATTCATAAGTGATTTCAATGTCCCGCGTATTAATAACAGCTCCCTGAAAGCACTGAAATATATTGTTCTCGTAGATCTCATATTTATTCCCTTTACAGTTGCCGTAGTACACATCATTACCTTTCCGAATACCGGATTTGGATTTGGGCACATCCCTATTGATAACATCATCTTTAATGACAGCCTACTTCAGGAATATCCTTTTTTTTTTTTTTTGCTCAATGAAATTTCAAAGTTTCACAGTTCAGAATGAAAACTGTCTCTCCTACTAGTATCCCCTGTCACCTAGTAGCATTACTATGTAGCAAATCAAGGTTTTGTTGAGCTGCAGTGTAAACCAACTAATTGACTATATTAAAAAATCTAGAGTCCTCTTATATATTTCCTCCCCAACTTCCTGTTTTAGTTGAAAATGTGTCAACATAGGTCGGGTCAAACCATTTCATGGCTTTATGAAATGTTAAAAGGTGAATTTAACAGCTTGGCGAGTCTCATATTCGACAGAGCTTCTTTTAAAATGTGTTATTTGACCCGAGAGTCAGAGTTTCATTTCAACCAAAACCAATGGCACAAAGAAAGAGCATCAGCTTTTCTGCCTCATCCCCTGAAAGCGGGCCACTCTGAAACTATCAGAGCGAGTTTCTAGTCGACAGTAAACAAGCACAAATAAAGGGCTGAGATTGAGTCTTGAGAGGGCTTTTTGTTATCTGTAGTGTTGTGGAGCGGCGCTGGCAGTCCTCCCGTTGACTAGCCAATAATACTTCCCTTTTCTTATTTTTTATACCATTTTTGGAGAGGACGACGGCTAGAGCGTATAGCCTGATCTACAGCGTACCATCCATACCATAAATGTCATCTCTGTGTGCATAAGTGTGTGAATGTGTGTGTTTCTGGAGTCATCCAAACTCACGTCCCTTTCCTCTTATTGTGTTATTGCAGGCTGCTGACGCAGAACCAGCTGTATTTATTTTCTTTGGCGCATTGAGTTGAAAGAGGCATAGCTGAGACTGATCTCGGGTCAGTCCGAAATCACCATCTCCATCTTCACTACAAACGTGACATTTCACAATGCGAGAGACGCAAAACGTTTTGCAATAACAGTCAAACGAACATGACGAGAATAAATACAGAGCGGCTGAAGGAAGCTGGTATAATTACTGTATGTGCGCGTGGGATGATGGTGGATAATACTTGTTATTTCCTGTAACAAATCAAGTCACTGTCATTGCAAAAAAGGGGAAAAGTCATAAACAGCAAATGTAATTGTGAGAATCGGATATGAGCTCTCTATGCGAAGCTCATTTGTCTGGTGCTGTGTTACGATGGCCTGATACGAAGCGCGGTGGTGGCGTTCGGTTATTTAGAAAGATCAAGAGCAAACGGAAGCATTTCTTCCTTTTATCACATGGAGAGGCTTTTAGTAGCTCGCCCGCATTTCCGTTCCCCTTCTCTCGCTCTTTCCATTTCTCCCTGACTCTCCATGCCCCCGCTTCCCTCTCTCCCACGGTAGCGTTCACCCGGGTAATCATGGGTAATCTTCACCATCCCTGCCCTTTTTATCTCCTGTCATTTTCTCTGATAGCGACTTTTTCCTCCTTCCTTTCAACCTCCTGCATGCAGTCGGGATTGAGGCCTGATAGAAATGAAATGATGAAGAAATGAAATGAAATAGGATTGCCAAACAAGCCACTGGCCGGTGTCACGCCGTCCGCATGTGCGTTTCATTTCTATCCATTTCCAAACGTTCTGAATTTATCAAAGCAACCCACTCAGATTCAATGATGGCTTATGTGCTTATGCATTATGGTTTGCATGCTATCACTGATGATGGATGGATGACAGATGGAATGATGGGTTGTTAAACTAAGAAGACCTTTATGATCTTCTTATTTGGTCCCATCCGTCTTTTAAACCAAGATTAGGGCTAAATTGCTCTGTGAAAATAACCCTTCTTCATATCTTCAGAAACATCAGAATGAAAATTACGATTATGATGATAACTCTGCTTACCCACGCAGTCAGTTGGGCCAGGAATGTTATTTCCCCTCAAATATAGACACCGGTATTTAACCCTCCTACACTGAGCCGTGTTGCTTGTAATTACGCTGCTAGGCAGTGAGAGGTTGTCCATTTCCTCTGCCCCACTGATTGGGGAATAGAAGGATGGATACGTGTGGCCGCCGCTAGACCTTTATTACCATTAGCTTCCAGCAGGAGGACGGAAGTTTCAGCAAAATGACAGATACCACCTACCTAACCTGTGGGTGTGTGTATGTTGAACACATTGAAAGTTTAAGTAAAGCTAGTCTTTGTTGAAATAATACATTCTGTTGACTTTATATTGAAATGGACGTCTCAAATTGACACAGTTCCAAGATATATTTGCTTAACGTGATAGAATACTTAAGTGAGGGGAAAGAAATGATAAGGCTGGGTCTTTATTATATGTGTTCACCCTAAGATGTACACAGATCTCATTTTAAGAATGGATGATAGGTACTAGTTTTTCTCCTCTCAAAGGAAGGCGTGGAATGAGTGAAATTAATACTTCAGGCATTCGGCCAATACCTACAGAAGCCTGCTTATGCACATATAATAAAATAAAACAGGTGATTGTTTGATAAAGTTTTTTTTTTTTTTTTGAAAGAATAAAATTAGTTTAAATCATTAAAAAAAGGTTGCAATTAAAAAAAAAAAATAAATCTGAATTAAATCTCTGTGTTTTCTTTACAGCAAGTTTGATTTGCTTGATTTATTTTATTATTATTATTATTATTATTATTATTATTATTATTATTATTATTATTATTCCCTCCCCCACACTCTGGTTATTTATTTATAAGTTATTTATTTATTTAATAAGTGTCAGTAAAAACTTTTATTATTAATGTGTTTATTTATTTATTTTTTTGAACTTGTAATTTGGACTTCTAATTTATTAACAAAAATCCTGAGAAATATATCACTGAGAAATAATGTTTTAACAAAACATTAAGTAGCAGAACTGTTTGCAACACTGATAATAATAATAAAGGTTTCTTGAGCATATTATAATGATTTCTGAAAGATCATTTGACACTGAAGACTTGAATAATGGCTGCTGAAAATTCAGGTTTACATCACAGGAATAAATTATATTTTAAAATATATTAAAATAGAAAAGTTATTTTTAATTGTAATAATATTCTACAATACTACTGTGTATTTGATACAATAAATGCAGTTCTTGTGAGCAAGAGACTTCAAGAACAGAAAAAAAAAAAATCTTGGCAACCTTAAACTTGGTGTATATCAGGTATCCCTGATCCTAAATGGTCGTAAAAACTAAACAGACTATAACTGTTTTGTCAATTGTTTGATTAATGTCATTTTATGTGTTGGTCACAGACCTTTCTTGTCTATGTAGGCATTCCTTGGCTAGAATAAACTACAAATTGGACCATGTCAATAGTCAAAAAGTCTGGCTGTGCAAGACTAACTGCCATCTGACCCATCATCCTGAATCTCAGCGAGACTCCTGTGTTCATTGCTTGTGGAGGATTTGCTTCCCAGTGGCTGGTAAACAGGCAATCGATCAGAGCGACTTGCATACAAACAAACCGGAATGCAGGCTCACACCTCGGTATAGGGAAGGGAGAAAGATTGATCGTAATTGGTGGGTGAGAAGAGTTTATGTACGAGAGTGCAACGTGTGTGTGAGAGTGAGAGAGGAAATGTGGAGATAAACGCGGAGGTGATTGAAGGGTCACATCCAATTCCTAGCACGACTCCCTGGTCCTGTGTTTGCGTGCTTATGCATTTATGGGAGCACAAGTTTGATGCCAAGTTTCTTGATAAATACTTTGTGTTTGTTTGTGTTAGTGATGGAAAGATTTGTTTTTGTGAATCAGTTCTTTTAAACTATTTGTTTAAATAAACTGCTTTAAAATCTCAAAAAAAAAAAAAAAAATGTTCCAATTAATCCCATATGTATGCATATTTAGCTATATATATGTATATATATATATATATATATATATATATATATATATATATATATATATATATATATATATATATATTTCCAGTTAACATATATTAATAAGACTGTTTTTATGTAATTTGTTTGTGTACTAGTTCAGTTTGTTGCAGTCATGATTCAACCCAAATATAATATTGGACATGTCCACGACAAATAGTTCTCAGTTAAGTGAGTCATTGAGTCATCGAGCCATTGACTGAGAATCACTACAGATTCAGTCCGATTTTTGAACAAATCATTCAGCCCAGTTTTGTGAACTAGATCATCGGATTAATTGAAAAGATCTGGTTCAATAAAATGATTTAGTCATGAGTCAGACATTGCTTGTGTGTGTGTGTGTGTGTGTGTGTGTGTGTGTGTGTGTGTGTGTGGGTTGGTATTTGTGGTTTACGGGGACACAAATTTGTATAATGACATGGGTATGACAGAGGTATTACAATTTGAAGGTGGTTTATGAGAACACGTCATGTGTCCCAGTAATTCAGAAGGCTTAAAAAAACATATTAAATGGTGTTTTTTTGAAAATTTAAAAATGCACAATGTTTCCTTTAAGGGGTAGGTTTAGGGGTAGGTTTAGGTGTAGGGTTGCTGTAGGGCGATAGGAAATTCAGTTTGTACGGTATAAAAATCATTACGCCTATGGAGAGTCCCCCATAAACCACAAATGCTAACGTGTGTGTGTGCGTGTGTGATTGTGTAGTTTTCATCCTTCAAAGAAAATGTTTACCTCAACATTTCTCAGTTTCCAAGGCTGGCATGGTTCTCTCAGCAGATTTCCGATCAATAATTATGTGTTTGTGAACATCACACAATATCTCTCAAATACATCAAAGTCTGAGAATATGTGGTTTCCCTTTCTACTCATTCTTTCTGTCTCACTCTCTTTCTCTCTCTCTCTTTTCTTCCTCCATGACTCATTTTATCCAGGATCGATTTTCCTGCAGGCTATAATCAGGCCGGCTCTTTCATGTCAGCCCTTTGTGACATTAGGGGAAGGTGTCTGGACCGCCTGAAGGACCCCATGTGCTTTCAAAACAGGGTTGTCCCTGATTGTGCATTCTTTCCCCTCAGGGTGTGGCCTAATGTGTCTGTGCCGCATTTTTTTTGATAAAACACTGCTAATTTAGAAGACTAATTTTGTAAAGGGTTATGATCTAACATCATATATCAACAAATATCATACTTATAAAAATAGCTCTGAGACAAATCCGAGATCTGGATGTTTGGCATGTTTGAATGACTCAAGGGCTGCACAATTAAATATTTTTTATATGTTCATTGTAAAAAAAAAATAAAAAAACTATGAAAGAGGGCACAAATATATTGTATTAATATGAAGATATTAATATTATTTATTTTTAGAGGTTTTTTACCTCTATTTACCTGTATTTTGAGTTTTGTGCTTCATTAGGTTGTGGTTTAGGATTTACGTAAATGTCCATAAAATTACTGGATAATGTCCTGGCAGAAAATTATCATTACCATTTTATTTATTTATTTTTTTTGTACAAGCATAATGTGTATGTAGGGTTAATTTTAATGTTAGTTTTTAATTAAATGTTAATATTACTATGCATCTATACATATATAATGTTATTATATATCTATACGTTATTATTATTCTTATTATTATGGGCTACACTATATATAAATTATTACATTAACAATATTATTTTGGAAACACTTTACAATAAGGTGTCATTTGTTAACATTAGTTAATGTATTAACTAACATGAACAAACAATGAACAATGCATGCATTACACTATTTATTAATCTTTGTTAATGTTAGTTAATGAAAATAATTCATGTTCATTGTTTATTCATGTTAGTTCACTGTGCATTAACTAATGTTAACAAACACAACTTGCGATTTTAATAATGCATTAGTAAATGCTGAAATTAACAAGATTAATAAATGTTGTAGATGTATTGTTCATTCTTAGTTCATGTTTACTAATGTCGTTAACTAATGAACCTTATTGTAAAGTGTTACCATTTTATTATAATTTTTTCTTATACTTATTTACATTTTTTTTGCATTGTAATCATGATTATTAATTGTCATTAATTTCTACATTTTATAAATTGTAATAAATATTTGTTCCAAATCTAATTATAATATCAAATGAAATACAATAAACAAATACATTGGTATTTTAAAAATATATTAAATAAAATATCATTGCTGTGGCACTAAAGCTTTTAGATGATGCTTCTGCAGCTCTCATTCTATCGATACCTAAACACTTTTGTAAATCAGATTGTTTAAAACTTCATTAGAACCAGTTGCATTAGCGACAGGCTAATTCCAAGACATCTGATTGGCCTTTGCGTCCATGAGCGCAACAGAGATAACTGTGATTTGGTTACAATACTCAACAGCTTGACGCAACAGGACTAGACCTAAACAGAATTAGATGGACACTTTTTATAAACGGTTGGGATTTGTTAAACCTCAATACCTTTGAGAATATCTCAGTAAGTTGTTTATAGTTTGGGTTTGAGTGCTAATGTGTGTTCTTAGTTTCGGATTCACTGCTTCTGTGGCACGTAGCAAAGGAAAGGAGTTTTCGTCTGACTGCTGGTTTAAACAGATTGCTGTAGACAAACATCACTAATGTGCTTATTGTTTTTTCAACTTTACAAATGTTTCCTTGTATTTGTTTAAATTCTTCTTTTCCTGCTTAGTACCCGTCACCCTATGCCACACAGACACTGTTCCATGCTTTCCATCTCCCCGCACTCCCCCGAACCCTCACAGGAATAATCCCAGCGGTTCAGAGGTCAGTCTGGCAGAGAGTCCCCTGGCTAGTTCATATTTCGCGTTCGTAAAGCACATAATATCTCTCATTACACTTTTCGGTGTGAAGGTCATTAAGGCCCAGGCTTAAATTGAGAAGTGACGGCCTACATAAGAACCCAAAGGGGGAAGAAGACCCCACTTAGCCCAGGATCAGAGCCATTCCTTGGGTTAGCGGGCTGACCCGTGTGCCCCGTCTGGACTAGCTGTAATTATATTAGCACAGGCGCTAGGAGCGTTAGCTTAAGCTCCGATGGTCTCCCAGACTTTGGCTTTTCAACACCAGCTGATATAAGGGGCCCTGTATTTCAGGTTATTATGGAAAGCCCCTATCATCAAATCTATTTGTAGGACAAGGTCGCGCCACATCACGATGAGATGAAGGGATTAAGATTGCCTTCTCTTTCTCGCTCTCTCACGTTTTTCTCAGCTGCTCTTCACAGGGCGGTTTTGTGATGGGGATAGAGAATGATTGGCGGCTGTTGCCCACCCGGGATGGGGCAGTCAGACAGACTGTGTGGTCAGTTCTCATACATGGTGACACAATTTTGACCAATCTTTACACTCTTATTAAAAATACTGTGGTGGTATGATGATGGTGATACCAAGAGATGCCAACTAATAAATATAATATTTTTTTTTAAGCTGCACCATGTAACATTGGGTATAAGTCTTTGTGTATGCATGAATTGCATTTTAATGTATTTTAAAATACATAAATTGGCATTATTTTAGTATTATAAATACAGTATATATTGTGTTTTTAATATTTTAAAGTAGATTTTATTTTATTTATTTTCAATTTAATTTCATTGAGGCTTGTACATTTTATATATATATATATATATATATATATATATATATATATATATATATATATATATATATATATATATAATTTATTTATTTTTTTACATTTTTAATATTTATATTTCATTTTATTTTAATAGTTTTATTTTTAGATTGACTTAAGTACATTGATTAGATAGAGAGGAACAATTTGCAAAACTATGCCATTATACTGAAGAATTTCCATAGTAAATCCTTTGTAATTGCCTGCTGACCAAAAAATTATTTAGATAATACAATGGTACTAGCTTGGTGCATACCTCAAAATGTCATGGCCATGTCCAATACCATGTTCGGTAACACTTTATTTTGATGGTCCCTTTTGAACATTCTGTTGACACTAAGTAATGTTGCAACTACATGTCAGAAAACTCTCATAAGAGTATTAGTAAACTGTTTGCTTCATGTCTACTAACTCCTTATAGTGTTGGTTTCCCAACAGATATTCTACTGACTATAAGTAACTAGCAAGAACGTGTCAACTTAATCTAACCCTAACGCTACCAGTCAACTAATACACTACTAACACTCTAATGAGAGTCAGAAGAAATGTAGGTGTAGCATTACTTATAGTCAATAGAATGTGTTAAAGGGACCATCAAAATAAAGTGAAACCCCATGTTCAAAAAGCCATGGTAGCATGGATCTAAACAAGTTGTTATATGTGAAATTTACACATTCTGATTAATGCAATGATATGTTATAGCAGTCTTTTACTTGTTTAGTCATGTGGTTGTGTTTGGTTAAATAACCTGAGGCATGCTCTGTGACCTCGGGGTACCTCTAGAGCCAACTGATTTGACCTTTGACCTCTGCTGGTGAGAGAGCGAGTCCTAGCCTCTAAAAATGTTTCACATCATAATAGACCAATCAGTGACGGACCCCCCAAGGAGGTCCATAATACCTGGAGAAAGCTATATGGTAGCATTCCTATTTATCTCAATGGCACTTGGCCCCCAGGAAGTACGCTCAGTTTTGCTAATGAGAGCTCAGTTCTGGACACAATTGTTTTGAAACTAATCAGCCCTATAGCGCATGATGTGAGTTGTGATGCCAAAGACTGCAACAAAGAAAAAGAAAAAGTCAATTTCAGTCTTCAACAAATAAATTGGGTACTGATATAATATCTACGACACTGTGATGAAATTAGTGCTATATATGTTGCTTTCAAATAAATGTATATCGGAATACATGGTTACTTTTGAATTTATTCTCATAATAACATAGTGTTCCTGTAGTTTTAGCACAACTGGTGAAGCATAGTACTAACAATGCCAAGGTCATGGCTTCAAATATCAGAGAACACATTTACTGGTAAAATGAATACACTGAGTGCACTGTAAGCCCCTTTGGATAAAAGCACATGCCAAATGCATGCAATGAATGACTGTCAATGGAGAAACATGCTTTTAGCTCCCATGGTATGTAGTTGCGGCATGTTCCACTGGCCATGCTAACTAGCTAAACCTTGACTTCTTAAAGGGATAGTTCACCCAAAAAAATGACAATTCTGTCATTAATTACTCATCCTCATGTCGTTCCAAATTGTAAGACCTACGTTCATCTTCAGAACACAAATGAAGATATTTTTGATGAAATCCCCGAGCTTTCTGACCTTGCACAGACAGCAATGCAACTGACATGCTCAAGGCCCAGAAATGTAGTAGACATCGTTAGTCCATCAGTGGTTCAACCGTGATTTTATGAAGCTACAAGAATACGCATTGGGTTGCTGTCTATGCAGGGTCAGAAAGATCTCGAATTTCATCTAAAAAATATCTTCATTTGTGTTCCAAAGATGAACGAGGGTCTTACGAGTTTGTAATTAATGACATAATTTTCATTTTTGGTTGAACTATCCCTTTAAGCCTTTTGTGTGTGTGTGTGTGTGTGTGTGTGTGTGTTTCTTCTTTTCTCTTGCATTGCTTTGTTTGTGTTCAGGCATTTTTGTCTGTTTTTTTTTTTTACTCATATAGTTGTATAAATTACTTTGTTTTAATCTTCTGTCAATCTTCCCGATTTTCCATTTCTTTTTCGTGTTTCTCTTCACTCTCTCTGCCACTCTCTCTTTCTGTCCTCTGTTTTAACTGCATTTTGAGGACATAACTGGAGGCCGTGGATCAGAAATATCTCCTGTGAATATAACGTGGCATGGTTTGAGAGTTTAATCACGCTCTACTATCTGTACGTGGCAGTTGGTGGCGTGCTACATTAGCGTGTTCCCAGAGGATGTGATCGAAATGGAGCTTGCCTGCCAGCTAATTACACAGTTTCTGCAAATTACAGCGACCTTCGTCAACCCCACGTTAGCGGTACTAGTGAGGGATGTTTGTTTCATATATTTAACTGCTGTATCTGCACATGAAAAGATGAGAACCAACTACATTAAGTGCTCACACCAGTTAAAGTGCTTGAATTGATGTGTTTCCCATACATTGATTTATTTGTGATGGCCCGCCACAAAATCAAAACTGACCGCCACAAATAGATTTTCCAAACATGAGCACAACACGTTTCAAAATTGAAACCCACTGTTTTTATATCAGTGTTTTCATTTCATTTTCATTTCACCTTGCATGTAATGTCTGATAAAGCAGCGTTTGTAAGCGGAGCCTGCTTTGTGTACAGCCGTTACCAGGGAAACCTCTATTTCTCCTGCTCTAAGCACCTCCTGCTGGCAGAGAATTTGCATATATATGCCGCCACAAATAGAGTTTAAGTCTGTGGGAAACACTGTATATACTGTATATATATATATATATATATATATATATATATATATATATATGTATGTGTGTGTGTGTGTGTGTGTGTGTGTGTGTGTGTGTGTGTGTTTGTGTGTGTATGCAATATATGCAATGCAGCATGTAAATTCAAAGGCCACACTATGTTGTAGTTTACTCTCATGATTTTGTCTTTCTGTCTATGTGTCTTTCTCTCTCTCATACACACATGCACACATTCAGTGGATATTAATGTCAGCTGCTAAAGCAAAGTTAATGTGCTATTGGTGATGCCATGCACTGCTTATCTGATGCCATAAAAGCTTCGACAGCGTTCACACATGCACACATGTACATCACAGAATGTACAATTATTCTGCTAACATGCTGCACTAGTTTAATAAATTAGCTGCTTTTTGTAGCAGAGGATTTATTTTGGGGAGCACTTTAACATATTTACCGGCACAATAACAGTAAAGCCATTACAGGTGGATGTTGGATAAATGTGATTTGCTAGACATACGGCAGTTTTTATTCATTCAACCAGAGTTTTGTGTGGCTACATCTTCACCAATCCCAGTAGCCTACCTGTGGGGAGAAGATAGCATTACAGCTAGCAAGACTCTATGCTATCTAATATATTTCTTAAATAGTGAGAATTGTACTCTAGAAGCAGTATTTCAAGGGTGACTGGATGGTCTTTTGCAGGTAGATGTTCAAATTGTCTTTGCATGATTTTTATGCTAATATTATCCACAACCTATCTGTGCTACAGATAAGCTGTTGTTTCTGGAGAAGTTTGAGAAACACAGTTGCCACATCTGTTTGTAAATGAACCTAAAAGTAACAGTTTTTTTTTTTTTTTTTAAGATAACAAGTTTAGCTTTATGCTAATGTTTATTAGCATGCTTTGCATGCAAACAATAACAATTGGAGACATTCAGTGTAGTCTGGTTTCAAGATGCAGTTGTATGATAGTGTAGTATGTCCCAAATCCCAATGGTGGCATAATTTCATACTATATAGATATAGTTTCAATACATTTTATAAATATGCTAGTACGTTGCTTTGGACTTGTCTCAAATAGCCAGAGTTTTTATATTGAATGTTTTGCATCTTTAAATTCAGGTCCACTTATGTTATGACTGCCCTACAGTATGTGTGTGTGTGTGTGTGTATATATATATATATATATATATATTTTTTTTTTTTTTTTTTTTTTTTTTTTTTTAACTATAGACCAATTTCTCTTCTTTCCCAGTTCTCAAAAATTTTAGAGAAATTTTTTGTGTGCAGGCTAGATGATTTTATAGAGAAACACAAATTATTGAGCGATCAACAGTATGGGTTTAGAACAAACAGGTCGACCTCAATGGCTGTGTTGGAACTGGTAGAAGAGATTTCCTCTTCAATGGATAATAATGAATATACTGTGGGGGTGTTCCTAGATTTAAAAAAAGCTTTTGACACTATTGATTATGGATTATTAATGATGAAATTGGAGAGATATGGTATGAGAGGAAAAGCTTTTGCTTGGATAAAAAGTTATCTCAATGACAGATATCAATTTGTACAAATTAATAATGTTAAATCAGGTTTATTGAAAGTTACTTGTGGTGTTCCGCAAGGTTCGGTGCTAGGTCCTAAGTTGTTTATACTGTACATAAATTACATTTGTAAAGTGTCTAAAGTATTAAAACTGGTTTTGTTTGCTGATGATACTAATTTATATTGTTCTGGGAAAAGTTTGGAATAGCTTCTGAATACAGTGGAAATCGAACTGAGGGTTTTCAAAAAATGGTTTGATGATAACAGACTCTCACTGAACTTAAGTAAAGTTTATAATATTCAGTAATCGACATAGTAATAATAAAGTGAAACTAATGATTAACAACGAGGAAACAGAAAGAGTGTATGAAAATACATTTTTGGGTGTTATAATCGGTCATAAATTATGTTGGAAATCACACATTAATCATGTAAAAACAAAGATGTCCAAATCCATTGCAATATTAAATAGAACAAAACATATTTTGAATGGGAAAACTTTATATTTATTGTATTGTGCACTCATAGTTCAATACATTATTTACTGTGTGGAGGCTTCTGCCTTCACCTTTTTCGGTAACTATGTATTGTTATTTACTCTGTGAAAAGCTGTCTGTGAGGACCGGAATAAACTATTGATTGATTGATTGATATATATATGTATATAATTTTCTTTTTTCCCCACGTGAAGTTAGGTGCAGTGCAGGTATTTGCTACTTTGATGATAAAAGTCTGGCTGCACCAGTTTGGTAGCTCATTCAAATACTTGCATAGCAGTCTTGTAGGAAAGTTTGTACAGAAATTAGAAAAGTGCAATGACTTGTAAAAAGAGAATATCCAGTGACTAGAGTTCCTCACTCATTATCCTGGTCGCATGTAAACAGGCCTTGGTTTCCCAGTGGACCGATTAAAAAAAAAAAAAAAAAAAAGCTATGTTCGTTATTCCAAACCTGTGTGGCTTTCTCTGTTCTATTTTCATCCATACAGTGAAAGTCAGTGGGGTCCAAAACAACACTGAACCCCAAATACTTGTGTTTTATGGACAAAAACAGACTCTTTTAAAGCCTATAATCAAATGATCTGTCTCTGTCTCGTTGACATGCGAATGTGTCAGGTATTTTTTTCCTGCAATTCATGTTCCCTGATTCATCGACTTCTGAAGCATCTGATGACCCTGTAGCACTGATGAAAACATGCTGGAGTCAGATGAGACACACACACACACACACACACACACACACACACACACACACACACACACACACACACACACACACACACACACACACACACACACACACACACACAGTGAGACATCAGTGCTGTTGGTTTCTGCTTGTCACAGAATAAAATGCTCTACTTGGAGCATCACAAATCTCATGATTTATTCACAACATTCTGTGGCCCATCTGACTCTTTGGCACGGGTGGACAGACACACACACACACACACACAGACAGTGTCTCCGTGCATGAATTCTTGCTATTGTCATTGTTTAACATCAAACCCTTAATTGAAGTCGAATGTGCAGTTGTATTATTATAGTGTATTTTCCAAATTCAGAGATGCACTCTGTTTCTTCTCCATGTCCTTCATGTGTTTGAATACACTGGCAATAGAAATTGTGATGCTGACATGAATAGCAGTGCTAACTAACACTTTCAAGTGTGTGTATTTGTTCAACTAACTTGAAACCCTGTTGTGGTTGAATTTTGGCCATTTCTAAGGGTTGTTTACACAAACAGATGGTCTGAATCTCCTAGATTGACACACCATCTGCAAAAAAGTAACCATGGTAACTGATTTACAACCATAATCACCAGTTATTTACCTCACCTCAATCTTCTTAGCCACCATCAGAATCTTCTCCTCTTATGTTTATATCTGCATTTTTATTTTTTTTTTTTTTACATTTTATTTTATGTTTGTCAAGTAGCCTAAGACATACCGTCTAAATTAACTCCCAGTCAGATCTATTATTTAATATTACTGAATCAACCTAACTACATTAGATTATGAAAACTAATTTCATTTTAGGGGTCACATCTCATTGAAATACATTATTATGTATGTAAAATAATTAAATGGAGATAATTACAATTTAGTTAATATAAAAACTGTGTAGAAATGTTTTTCATGTAGTTCTGTTTTTTTAAGTGTAGTTGGATTGTTTTAATTATAAAAAAATATTTATTATTTAAAAATATATTTATAATTTTTTTATGATATTCTGAGCAGTGTTTGAAGCTGTAAAATATGCGACACACCTATGACCACATTAGTTCAGTTCTATATTAAAGAGGTAAGTCTAATAGTCTAATAAACTGTATTAATTTGTACAAGGATCACCTTTTATGCTTATTTATGCTTATTTATTTATTTATTTATTATTAGTGAATGCAATTTTTTTTTGTGTGATGTTGCTTTGTTTGAACTCTTGTGGCTCATAACTGTATTTTAAGTCTGTATTTATTGTGTTGTAGGTTTTTACGATTCACTTATGATCACTTAAATGCAGTCAAGGCAGCCTTAGAGAGAAATAAATGGAGTCTAAAATTGGTTCCCTAATGTTTTTTATGTACATAAATTTGATTAATGCAACATTTTCTTAAAATGCAAAGCTCCTTTTCCTCTCCCCACCTGTTGAGAGAGACAGAGTCACACAGTCTCTCTTAAAGATGCATCCAGTCAAAATACAGCAGTTCTGTTGAGACTCCAATTACACTTGTCAGTGGTGCAAGTGTATATGTGTATGGATGGCTGCTTCCAACACATGCTGCCTTTATGACTTGTACAGAAACACTTTGTGTGATTAAGGATCCCTGTTTTTCTCTCTCTCTCTCACTGTCTGTCTTTTTCTCTGTGTGTGTCTGCAAGTGAGAAAGGCCACAGTGTCTACCAGCGCCTCAGGCTACTTTGATGGACAGATGGACAGTCCGTGAGAGACAGACTTCCCTTTCAGCCAATGAGAAAACAGGACCCCTGCTGTCGACATGGTGACAGTTGCCATGAGTGATTGCATCCGGACCTTCAGCTGATGGTTCGAGGGTTCGACCTGTGTCTCTTTGGAGGTGAAGGGTGGAGAGGGCAGCACTAGCTTCGATCCCCTTCACGTTTCCATCAGGCTGTGGTTTGCCGTTGTGTTCTTGGCTCCATATGGCTCAAAGATGCCCGTCAGGCCCCTGACAACCTCATGCTGAGGGTCTGCAAGAATTTAACCCAAAACTCTGGGTTTATATTTAGGGTCTGCTATACCCTCATGGCTCACTAGCACAATTGTGCGCTAGTCAGTAAATTCATCTGTGCTTGATAATGTTGAACACATTTGCTGTTTCTCTCTCACAGCCCTCAGTCACTTCATTAATCACACACATCTGCTCCTTTCAGTCTGTATCCTCAAGGAGACAACCGTGTCTGTTTGAGAGACCTTCCGATCTTCAATGGTGAAATAGTTAACACTTGATGATTATGTAGAATGCACCGATGCTAAATTAGGATGTTCTTAACATATGCTGGGTAACTGAGTTCCCCTGTGGCCATATAGATTCTGCAGAAAAAAAAAAAGTTCCTTTGGGGCTACAGCAGCTTGTCACTGAAACAATATCATCTAAAGTTTAAGGGTACGGTAAATTCTGTTCTGTGTTTTAGTACAATTTCATTTTACAGTACAGTGGTTCTTCTTTCTTAACGTCACACTATCATATCATTATCACAGTGGGAGACCAAAATAGATTGTATTGCATAAAAAAAAACAAAAACAAAAAAAACATTTAACAGAAAGATTTGATTATGTGTTTGGGACATGGATTTTGTGTGCATTTCTATGGATTATGTGTATTTTAATACTTTAACTTCATAATGTATTATACAAATAATTATAAAAAAAACTATTACAGTATATGTATGTATGTGTGCGTGTGTGTGTGTGTGTGTGTGTGTGTGTATACAGGTGCATCTCAATGAATTAGAATGTCGTGGAAAAGTTAATTTATTTCAGTAATTCAACTCAAATTGTGAAACTTGTGTATTAAATAAATTCAGTGCACACAGACTGAAGTAGTTTAAGTCTTTGGTTCTTTAATTGTGATGATTTTGGCTCACATTTAACAAAAACCCACCAATTCACTATCTTAACAAATTAGAATATGGTGACATGCCAATCAGCTAATCAACTCAAAACACATGCAAAGGTTTCCTGAGCCTTCAAAATGGTCTCTCAGTTTGGTTCCCTAGGTTACACAGTCATGGGGAAGACTGCTGATCTGACAGTTGTCCAGAAGACAATCATTGACACCCTTCACAAGGAGGGTAAGCCACAAACATTCATTGCCAAAGACTCTGTTCACAGAGTGCTGTATCCAAGCATGTTAACAGAAAGTTGAGTGGAAGGAAAAAGTGTGGAAGAAAAAGATGCACAACCAACCGAGAGAACCGCAGCCTTATGAGGATTGTCAAGCAAAATTGATTCGAGAATTTGGGTGAACTTCACAAGGAATGGACTGAGGCTGGGGTCAAGGCATCAAGAGCCACCACACACAGACGTGTCAAGGAATTTGGCTACAGTTGTCGTATTCCTCTCCTGAACCACAGACAACATCAGAGGTGTCTTATCTGGGCTAAGGAGAAGAAGAACTGGACTGTTGCCCAGTGGTCAAAAGTCCTCTTTTCAGATGAGAGCAAGTTTTGTATTTCATTTGGAAGCCAAGGTCCTAGAGTCTGGAGGAAGGGTGGAGAAGCTCATAGCCCAAGTTGCTTGAAGTCCAGTGTTAAGTTTCCACAGTCAGTGATGATTTGGGGTACAATGTCATCTGCTGGTGTTGGTCCATTGTGTTTTTTGAAAACCAAAGTCACTGCACCCGTTTACCAAGACATTTTGGAGCACTTCATGCTTCCTTCTGCTGACCAGTTTTTTAAAGATTCTGATTTCATTTTCCAGCAGGATTTAGCACCTGCCCACACTGCCAAAAGCACCAAAAGTTGGTTAAATGACCATGGTGTTGGTGTGCTTGACTGGCCAGCAAACTCACCAGACCTGAACCCCATAGAGAATCTACAGGGTATTGTCAAGAGGAAAATGAGAAACAGGAGACCAAAAAAAGCAGATGAGCTGAAGGCCACTGTCAAAGAAACCTGGGCTTCCATACCACCTCAGCAGTGCCACAAACTGATCACCTCCATGCCACGCCAAATTGAGGCGGCAATTAAAGCAAAAGGAGCCCCTACCAAGTATTGAGTACATGTACAGTAAATGAACATACTTTCCAGAAGGCCAACAATTCACTAAAAATGTTTTTTTTTATTTTTTATTATTGGTCTTATGAAGTATTCTAATTTGTTGAGATAGTGAATTGGTGGGGTTTTGTTAAATGTGAGCCAAATGCATCACAATTAAAAGAACCAAAGACTTACTGACCTACTTCAGTCTGTGTGCATTGAATTTACTTAATACACGAGTTTCACAATTTGAGTTGAATTACTGAACATTCCAATTTATTGAGATGCACCTGTATATGTGTATATATATATATATATATATATATATAAATATACACACACTGCCACTCAAAAGTTTGGGATCAGTAAGATTTTTGATGTTTTTTAAGGGAGTCTCTTCTGCTCATCAAGGCTGTATTTATTTGATGAAAAATACAGAAAAAAAACAGTAATATTGTGAAATCTTATTGCAATTTTCTAATATTGGTTTCTTATTTTAATATGCATTAAAATAGAAGTTATTTCTGTGACGCAGCACTGAATTTTCAGCATCATTACTCCAGTCTTCAGTGTCACATGATCCTTCAGAAATCATTCTAATATGCTGATTTATTATGAGTGTTGAAACTGCTACATGTAATTTACGTGCTACATGTAAACAATATTCTTTTTTTTTTTCCATTTTCCTGTCAAAATAAAAGTGGTCCTTTGGAATTCTTCAGCTTTTAAGAACTGCATAGTTCTCCGGTAGTGGGTGGAACTAATGCACAAGCGACAATCTCATTTGCTGGCACTCACCTATTATCGTTACTGTTTTGATTTCAGCAAATCAGTTTGAGCGAATGATGAATATTCATGTAGTAGAATTCGTAGTAGCATTGTTATCTTATCTTATCAGTATTATTACCATTATTATTATTTTTATTGAATTTTTTCCTTTTGTTATAGAAACACTAAATGACAAAAAATATCTTAAACATCACCACCTGTCCTAAGTTCAGTTAAAATGACAAAAGTCTACTGCATATTTCCTCTCTCAGTCAGTAGAAAATATGGTTAAGACCCAGTCATGCATGAAAAAAAAAAAAGGAAAAAAAAAACCATCGTATCCCGGTATAAATTTGAAAGATACCGTGATACATATTTTTGGTCACACCGCCCAGCACCTTGGGGAAAAATACAAACAAACAAAAAAACCTTTCAAACAAAACCGTGAATAAAATACATGTGTCACATTGTTTCACTTGTCCAATTTTTTAATTTTTTTTTTCTGCGAGCTTTACACTGTTACTTTATATCCTCATATTGTTTTTGTTCTGTATCTAACATGATGGAGCACATGAAACTAACTCGGGCGCCTGACTCAATAATCTCGATAATCAGGCAGTAAAAATCTCCCTAAACTCAGTTAGAGCTCCTCTAATGTTGGGAAACTAGGGCGGTTGACATATGGTCTCTTCATAAAACACAGCCGATCGATGCTGATTACAGTCCACGTTTGGGGTCTCGTCTCTGCCATCTATGAGTCCTTTGTGTTTCTTTGCATGTTTTCTCAAATTATAGTGAAGGAGCTGGTTTCATCAATAGCAGTAGGACACAATGAGGCTATTATCTCATGTGTTTCGCGTCTTGTGCGCTAACCTGTAATATCTGTGCGATGAACACGGCTATTAACTTCAGATGAAACCCCACGGGACATTCCAGTGTGTGTGTGTTTGCACCGATGATTGATGATGCTGTTTTGAAGAAGTGAAAATGGACGTCGTTCCCCTCAGAAGCATACCAGAGGGGATAAAGAGCGCCATTGTGGGGCCTAATCCACTCTGCAGGGCTTTTCACAGTGCGTGTGTGTGTGTGTGTGTGTGTGTGTGGTGGTAGTTTAGAGTATCTGCCAGTCATTTTTTGCTGTTATGTCAGTTAGGTTTGTGCGAGCGAGCCGCTAAAAGCCTCTCTAGGCTCCCAGCGGTACACGTCTGTATAGAGTCCGTCTCCATCCAGCTGCCGAGGAGACAAACTCCAGCAGGGCCGATGACTGACGAAGAAGAAGCTCCTTTCTCTTCCTCTTCCTCTCCGTCTTTCTCCCCCTCTCGTGTTCAACGACTGTCTTCTCTTTCGCTCTCTCTGGGTATTCGGTTCAACTATTCATCACTCGTTTCTATATCTAGGGCTTTTCCATTCTCAGGACTTATCCATTTGTATCTCTCTCTTTGAATGGATGGTAACGTGAGGAGGTGAAAGTGGCCTTCCGAACTGATGCATTGTGGGGGATCTATTGTGCTCTGAGTAGGAGGGAGTGAGAGAAAGGGAACGAGGGATCGAGAAAGAGAGAAACAGAGCGAGAGAGCTAAGGTGACTCTCTGGCCTGGCACGCTCGATAAAACAGGTCAGCTCACCTTACTGCTGCTGAATGAGACCTGTGTGTGTGTGTGTGTGTCTGTAGATCACGAGAGTAGACTACAGACGGGACGGAGAAAAGATGGATAGATAGAGCTTGAAGAAAAATAGAGAGGAAGGATAAGGCATGAGAATGTAGGGGGAAAAAGCAAGTGATTCATGAAAATAAGGAATAAGTTCATGAGCAAAAAGACTAATACTCCAGCTAAAAACATTAGCTCTGTTCCTAAACATAGACTTCCTCACGGTCTTAAAAGGCAGCATATCCTAACTGTCATGAAACTGATTAAATGACCAGTTTGAAACACTACTTAGACAGCAACTCACAGTAGTGAAGGGAGACAAGACTCAGTTGTTTTTTAATAGTTAGATGTTAGCATGTTGCTATGCTAACTTTGTGGCACTAAACAAAATACAGAGCACTCACAAATATTGGGTAAAATAATATGTTTTATTTAAATCACACTATTTTACTGACATGAAGTATGAGTTTACAGCACATTAAGGCAGCACGTTAGATTTTGGAACATAATGTGTTTTTAAAGTATCTAGAATAACATTTTATTGCTCAGATTTTGCTCTTTTACGCATCTCACCGCATTACATTTAATAAGATTTAATGGACGTGTTTATATATGTAAAATTTCATTTTGAGGGATAATTCATCCAAAAATGAAAATTCTGTCAGGACTTACCCTCATGTATTACCCTCATGTTTAAACGTTTAGGCTGCCACAGATGTGTTATGAGTAATTCAGAATGCTCTAACAATTGTAATATAAATAAAATAAATATGATTATTATTTAACAGTTTCAAGTGCAAAATGCTGCTGCGAAAACATTTCCCGCTTCCTCTTTTTGAGCACAAAGTCGCATTTCCAAATGCCACAGACAGCCTCAAATGACACATAACCACACAAATACACACATGCGAAAAGTTTTCCCTCCAGTTGTCCGACCTGCCGTCTCCGCTGTCATTTCTAAAAGTCAGTCGCTACATTTCAGCATTCCAAATGTGCCTTTCATGAATATTGCACGCGGAAGTCAATTAAGAGTGAATTATTAATTTGCTAAGTGTCAATATTTAGTAAACAATGATACTGTTGCTGCCGCAAGGAGCTCCCTGAGCAACTCTCTGTCTCTAAAAGACTGTTAATGCTCAGAAATGAAACGGAGAGCGCACACACAGCGGCGTCTCTTGAGGGGATTAAGCAGGTGGTATACGCTCACAGCAGGAGCACGGCAAGATCTTTCTAAAGGCGAGTGATGTAGACAAGGGTAAGCGGAGTCTAGACTGACTCCAAGAGAATTATAAACATGGAAGAGGGAGTTTTGCATCCTGCTCAGGTTTTATGAAAGGCCCGCTCTATCTGCCAGCTCACCTTCTCTTGTTGACTTGTACACAATGTTCTAGGACATGATTTCTTTATCTGAATAGAAACAGAAATGGGAGTTATGTGATTGACCTGTAAATGTGAATAAATAAATCTGACACTAGACCACAAAACCAGTTGTAAATCACATGGGGATATTTGTAGCAATAGCCAACAATGCACTGTATAGGTCAAAATTATAGATTTTTCTTTTATGCCAGAAATCATTAGGATATTATGTAAAGATCATGTTCCATGAAGATATTTTGAAAATTTCCTACTGTAAATATATCAAAACTTCACTTTTGATTAGTAATATGCGTTGCTAAGGACTTCATTTTGACAACTTTAAAGGTGATTTTCTCAGTATTTTCTCAGACCCTTGAGTCCAGATTTCCAAATAGTTGGCCAAATATTGTCCAATCCTAACAAACCATACATCAATGGAAAGCTTATTTAATTAAGCAATTTCAGATTGACCTTTATGACTGGTTTTGTGGTCCAGGGTCACATATTAAAAAAGATGCATATATATGCATATAAAGTATTAAGAATTACCGTTTTATCATGTTTTGTATTTTAATGGAGTCATGTAGGACCATCATGATAGTACAGTGGTATTATTTGCAGTACACCATTCAAATACCACAGTGCATGATTATGGTAATCTATAAGTACCTTGTTTTATTGCATCAATTCTGACTGGTCAGTCACTATAACTGTTCACATGCTAGTTTTTAACTCAATACCAGGGTTATTGTTGTTAACAAAAAAATGGTATTTATTTATTTATTTTGATTGATTTATGATTGATTGTTAATAATGCTGATATGAAATATAAATATTACATGAAAAACTTAGTTGTCAACAACTAAAAGTCAACATTTGTCATTCAGTTTAAGTTGAAGCACTACAATTACTGAACTGAAAATACGGTAACACTTTAGGATACTGTTCCATCATTAATGGATAACTACACAAGAACACGAGTAACACAATATTAGCACTCTAGTATCTAACAAGAAACTCTGATTAATTAATTAGTAAATAATAGTGCTTAGTCAAATAACTATATATTTTTTTTCATACAGTACCTCCCTAAGAACTACTAAGAACTACTGTATATAGGTTCATGGTTAATAATAATAATACATAATGTATGATTAATTATAAAATGACGGTCATGGTAATCCACCAGTAATGAGTCGAGTATTACTAAATTCTTCAGGGGGAATTACTAATTATTTGGATCAGTATTCTAAAGTGAAGATCGTGATAACTCCCTAGTAATTACTGAAGTCATTGTAAACTTTTGAGGTTTTTGTGAGGTTCTGGTTAGTAAATTTTTTGCTAGATTTGGTAACTCTTAAATCATTACTAGTGGGTTACCGTGATCTTCACTTTAGAATACTGATCCAAATAATTAGTAATTTCTCCAGAAGGATGTAGTAACACTTGAGTCATTACTATCCGAAACCTTACACATATCTTAAAAGCTTACAATGATGTCAGTCAATATTGGGGAGTTATGATGATTTTCACTTTAGAATACTGATCCAAGTAATTAGTAGTTTCTTTACGTAGAAGGATTGGGTGATACTTGAGTCATTGCTAGTGGATTACCATTTTAGAATCAATTATTCATGATGCATAATTCACATTAATTATTAACCTGTATACAGTAGTTCTTAGGAGTTATCCTGGATATATGCAAAAAAAAAAAAAAAGATTTAGCTAATAGTGAACTACCAGTTTCAACTGAGCACTATTACTTACTAAATCGTTAATCAGAGTTTCTTGTTTGGAAATAGTAGTTACTACAATGTTAATAGTGCATTAGTCATTTGTTCCTGTGTTATTCTTTAACAACGGAACGGTAGCCTATTCTAAAGTGTTACTGAAAATACATAAAAACTAAAACTGAAATAAACATTAAACCTATGCAGAAATTAAAAAAAAAAAAGAAATAAATAAAGAAAATAAAAGTATTTTGTTGACAGGGGGCTGCATGATTGAGTTGACCAATGAAATCTCCAGTGGGGCGGGGTTTGCGGTTAACTGATTTGGGACTCTTGGGACTTCTTTTTTTTTGTTTTTTTTTTACCATATTTGCATGCGCAATCTTAAATGTTTTGTTTGTTGCTGGTAGGCTCTTTTTATTAAAAAGGCGGGACTGCCATTTTTACAGCTGCCATACTGAGTAACTATTTCTCCCATTCATTTCTCTACAAGTGGCCCCGCATCTCCTCCCCCTTACATGTTTTTTTTTTTTTTTTAAATCTGACATACACAGTACTCCAAAAATGATTACTCCTCATCTTTCAGACTTCTCTCTCTCTCTCTTTCTGTCTCTCACTTGTGTTCGAGGTGCATGAAAGGCCATAATCATAGATGTCACACCCACACGCACACAAGGCTAAAGATTATGCGTCTCTTTTGGGAATATTATAATGCTGGTAATAACACAGACAATGATGATGATAATTTTACAACGTCAGTCACATTTTTTGACAGGACTGGATGAGTATTTGGAGCTTGTGTTCTGCGAAAGTTCTGAAAGAGTTGGAGCAAGAAGTGCGATTTGTATGGCAAGTGTCAGCTTTGCAGTTTATGTTTTTTTTAAAAAAGTGGTAGACAGCCAGAGGCGCAAGAGTGAAAGGTTTGTGAATCTCTTCTCTATGGTTCTTGCTGTGAGGTCCCTCTGAGAAGTCTTGATGATACTTAATTGTGATTGGAGCCAGAGATAAAACGTGCACACACACACACACACACACACACAGGGCTTTTGATGTCTGGAGCCAAAAGCTTCACGTCACAGTTCACCAGCACTATAATCGAACCCACTTCAATGTGTGTTTTAGCGGCTGTGACATATTGAGAGCGCTGAGTTAGACGTTCCGTCTGAGCCGCCAGTCATCATGCTTGGATCCAATCACCATCATGTAAAGTGTTTTTTGGCAAGAGGCTCAGTTTCTATCCACAAAATTTGTTTTGCACAATTAGGTCGCAGGTATGGGAATGTTAAACCCGCATCGGCCAATCACGGCTATACATTTACAGTGATGCAATCAAAATGTCTAGTCTTTCCATTTAACGAAAAAATAGCCACTATCGCTGCTGGAGAAATGAATAGTGGCAACGACTGAGAGGAAAAAAAAAAGGAAATAAAGGCTGTTTATATCAGCCGTCTGCAATCGAGTCAGCCCTTTCAGGAAGTTTTCCAGGTGGTTTGAAAGACTAGAAGAACTAAGCAGAGCTCTTACCTGGAGCGATAACATTCGAAAGAGGCACTTTCACTCACCGGTTTCAGCTTGCGGTGTGTGGAGATTTGACAGAGATATGCAGAGAACAAATCTGCCTTTTAGTGGGCTGGAGGGGAAGGGAAGGGGATTTTGAGACATGCTCGGATAAGAAAAGGTTGTGATATGCGACAGTGAGTTTCTGGCTCTGTGAGCTGTGTGCTCTTGATGGTTGTAAAGTTAGTTTGATTTACAAGCCCGATATACAAATATACTTTGCAAAACACACACGCAATTATGTGACTCTGAAGTACGTTCTCATATGTTTCTTTCTATTTTCTTGTTCAACGCAAGTTATTTATGTTCTGTGTCATTGTTGTGGCAGCCATAACTGCAGTAATCATGAACATGTCATGTTAGTGAGGAGGGCTTTGTGATGGTATGAACTGTGAAATAGGAGAAATGTGTGCAATAGTGGAGTTCCAGAAGTTAAAATCCTGTTCTTTTGCTTCATAGACAAATTAATATAGAAAAAACTCTATGAACCAGCAAAACTCCAACCTTATGTAGCCAAGTTGTAGGTGATGATCTACACTATTCATAACCCTAAAGAGAAATATCCAATAATCAGAGATTTGTGGCAAATAATTTGCAACGAATGAGCTCAGAAATGTTCATATGATACATTACGAATAATTTCAACTTAAATTGATTTCTGAAAGATCATGTGACACTGAAGACTGGAGTAATGGCTGCTGAAAACTCAGCTTTTCCATCACAAATTAATTACATGTTAAATAAATAAAATTACTGTTTTTATTGTATCTTTGGTCAAATAAATTCAGTTTGAGTGAGCATAAGAGATTTTTAAAATAAAAATCACATTAAAAATCTGAATGACTCCAAACTTTTGAATGGCAATAATTTGTATATGTATATACTGTATATTTTACTGTACAGACAGAGACAGATATGAATGTGTTGCACTAAATTAAAATGTTTTTACTACACTCTAAAAAAAATGCTGAGATAAAAACAACCCAACTTGGGTTATTTGGCAACCCAGTGCTGGGTAAATATTGGACAGAACACATGCTGGGTTATTTTGACCCAGCTGGTTGGGTTAAACATTTTTACCCACCATGCTGGGTTGATTAATTTAAGTCATGTATTGTTTAAACATTATTATATTGCTGTCTTAAAATGGGCTGAAATTTAGAAATCACACATAGAATTACTAGAGGCAACAGCAATAATCAAAAGAACATTTATTACTAAGCAAGAACAACCATGGACAAAATACAAATTTAATTTTATTTGGGTGAATACTGCATAGTTTACAATATTACATTTAAATTTGTTTAACAAGCATTTTAGACATAAAAATGTAACATTTAAAAATAGAATTTTAATTTAAGTGTATCTGAGCCGGTGAAAGGTTGCTGTTCTCGGGGGAACTGCGAACTTCAGACCGTGGTCTCGCGTTTCACTCGTAGCTGAGAGATGGTATGACTGACTCCAAAACCTACCCAAAAACAAACAGTACTGAGATTAGAGAACATATTTAACATCAAATTAAAGGTGTTTCCAGTGCAAAATGACCCCTGCTGACGCAGCTGACATCTCATCCTTATGTTGCGTTGTGTAAAATAATATAATTTACACCACATTAAGTGAAAGTGAAGTGTGGCCAAGTATGGTGACCCATACTCGGAATTTGTGCTCTGCATTTAACCCATCCAATTACACACACACACACACACACACACACACACACACACACACACACACACACACACACACACACACACACACACACACACACACACACACACAGCCAATGCTGTGGCGCCCGAGGAGCAGCTGGGAGTTCGGTGCCTTGCTCAAGGGTCTCACCTCAGTCATGGTATTGAAGTTGGAGAGAGTGCTGGTTATTCACTCCCCCCACCGACAATCCCAGCCGGTCCTGAGACTCGAACCGGCGACCTTCATGTTACAAGTCCAACTCTCATATCCATTAGGCCATGACTGCCCCAAAAAGACTTTATAAACTAAATAAAATGTATTCAAACCTTTATTTCCCGGAAAGAGTGCACCAACTTGGCGGTGGTGACACTGAGAACCGCTCTCTCATAGGATGCAAAAAGTCCGCTCTGACTGTAACTCAGCAGCTGGATTGTTTCATTGTCGACAAGCTCAACCCAGCGGTTAGGTAGAAAAAAAATAACCCACCGTTAAAAATGACCTAGCACCTGGGTAAACATATTAAAGATAACTCAATAAAATGACCCAACAAGCTGAACCAAACATTTTTTAGAGTGTACAAAAATGTAATGCTTTCAGTGATTCATGTCATAGCTGACTTTTTGAAATTAAATGAATTGGTTATTTTCCAGCAAATCTAACCATATTATGATATATTCTGTGATATAAAATTACTCAGACTGTGATTTGAGATTTTAGTAATGCTGCATAGTGCACACAGTCTCCTTAACTCATTAGTATAAAACAATTACAATAAAAATGTTCGGCCCCTTGAGGATGACGGGATTCTGCTTTTTGGCTCCAGAATTGAGTAGTCCTGCCTTAGCATATTATTTTTATTTCTCACTGCTTTACTTAATGATATTTGCACAGACCCCAGTGTTTCGACAATCATCTCTCTTTCTCTCATTCTCTACCCACCATCCCTCCCTCCCTCCTAAGGCCAATTAGTCAACTTAAAATGTCTCCATTTCTCATTTTAGTGTGCAGTGATCAGGATAATAAGAATTAATAAGCCATTCACATTGCGCTCAATAGAGAACGTACGCCTCTCATCCGGCGAGAGCCACTGCCGAGATCCGCATCAGAGATCAACACAATGCTCGTCTCGTTAAAGGGGTCAAGAGTGTACACACATACACACACGCTAATTTGTCCACAATTTACATAGTCATTATGCAACTGATATCTCCCAGTTGATTATGTTGCTTATCCTTTGGTTTATTTACATTTTCTGTCTCTGTGGCTTCTGAGAATCAGACGACAGGATGACTGCTTTGAAAGGCTTTGTCTTTCATTTTTATAGACCTTGAAATTCGCTCAAAAGGCCATACTGTAATGATTTGGCAGTGTTTGAATAAAGAACAGCTTTTGTTTTGGCATATTCTCTGATTCTGAGGCAAGCAGTCAGAAAGGTCTTCTTTGTTCGTAAGCAGTCAGATGCTTTTATCCTAACAGCACTTATTACAGGTACATCTATTAGGTAGTTTTTTTCTAAAAATGAACATTCTGTCATAATTTAATCATCGTCATGCCATTCCAAACCGGTATGACTTACTTTTTGAAGAAATTTTTCAGCGTTTTTTTTTTTTTTGTCCATATGAAATTCTGTTTTATCCTGGTAAAATGCAGTTCAGTGTTTTGGACCCCATTAACCTTCATTGTAACCTGTGGACAAAAACATTCTTCAAAATATTGCAAAAGTCATACAGGTTAAGGTCAGTACATAATGCAACATACAACATTAGGGTGAGTAAATAATGACAGTATTTTCTGTGTGTGAGCTTTTAAGTGTATTGATCAAAAGCACAGGTGGTGGTTCAAGGATAAACTCTTATGGAGCTCAAACCTACAGCCTTTTGGATATTAGACCATGTCTTTAAGTGTAAAACTGTACAAATGTGCATGTAAAAATGAGATTAAAATGAAGTTCAAAAGCTTTTTTTAACTGAATCAAAACGGCAAATAAATCTAATGGAGGTTTGAGAACTAAACATGAACTAAATTTTCAGTGTATCACCCTGAAGTCAGGATACCAAGGCCTGGCAGTGAACTTTCATGTTGGCTGACGGTCGTGCTGCACTACATTACAGTTGACGTGCATGTCTTCCCTCTTGAGCTTTTGATGAAACATCCTCTTCATTTCTCTCCTCTCTTTTGCTCAAGTGTGAAAGTTGTGAGCTCGTCTCTAGCCTGATAAAAATAACATCCACAGAAGCCTGAAGAAGCTCGACCATCTGTTGCTGTGATCTCAGTCTTTCTTTCTTTCACGCCTTCCCCTCTTTTTGTCTCTCTTTCTCTCTCCTTCTTCCCTCCTCATCCCGCTTTCTGACTTACAGCAGTTCACAATAGCAATAAGAACACATTCTGACAAGCTAAACTGTGTTGATTAATTAGAGCTAATTAGTTTTTATGATTAATTGTTTGGTATACAATGAATAGTTCTGGTTTTAGATGCTGATTGGTTAATCCACTGTTCCAGTCATGCTAGAATTAAGCAGTATCACACAGGCAAGAGCGATGTAACGAATGTCAACACACTATGAGGCTATAGTGTGATATTGCTTGAATAAAACAATAAAAATATTACATCTAATAACCTAGATTTCAGACAAAATTTGCAGTAGCCCCTCACTGCAGAACACAAGATCCAGGGGACGAGGTTGGATCCACATCTAGGGGGTGGAGACTGGTAGATTTAGGAGTGGAAATGGGTGGGTTTAGGGATCAAGGGATGGAGACGGGTAGGTTTAGAGATATGTAAAGTGGGAGGAGCTGGATCTGGATCCAACCTCGCCACCTGGATCTTGTGTTCTGAAGTGAGGACCATGTCAAAATTTGGGCCAGTGTGAAATGCCACAAACAGGGTGAAATGTCTGCCGCCTCACTATGATGATTACCCACATAAACTCCATTTCCAGAGCTTCACAAATATTTTACCATTTCATTTGATAAAACTTTTGTCATATCCTATACACACAGAAATGCAAAGGCCTTTATGAAAAAAAAATAAATAAATAATAATTAAAAAAAAAAAAAAAAAAAATATATATATATATATATATATATATATATATATCAAGCTACATTACAGCGCTGAGCTTGTCGCCCAACTCCATTTCAATATAGACAATATTAATGCATCCCAACAGTTTGACATACAGCTGAACGACTAAAACACAGAAAGCACTGGCATGAAACAAAGAAAGCACTGGCATGTAGTCAATCGTACTTAACAAGAGAGCTCTCTAATGAAGCCCTCTCAAAAAACAACTTGGGTTAGTCTAAAAATACCTCAGGCCTGATGTTTGTTTCTCTGAGAAGTGTTTTTTCTGTCTTACATTTAGCAGACACTATAGTCCAGAGCCGTTTCCAGACAGTAGTTTAGCTGTAGTTTTCGGCTGTGAGTATGGTAGTTGTAGTGAGCATAGCTGTACTAAGTGCGCCCAGTATGATAGCTTCACCTCTTCCAAGCGTGCACACATGCTGTCGTGTAGGGCGCTGGGAGGAATGCATCTGTCAGCATTAACAGGATCACAGACAGCCTGGAGGAGGATGCAGGAGAAAAGAGAGTGTTTATTTCCTCCATGTTGCCATGCACACAAGCTCCATGACGACGGGAGTGGGCGGCTCGCTAGCTGCTGGCCGCGAGACTCTCAGACTGCAGCATCTTCTCTTCTGACATCTACCCTGATCTCTCACTTTCTGCTCTTTTTTCTCTCTCTCATCTCCTCTGCACCGATGGTACTCTTTCTTGTCAACTCCTGGATGGACAGTGCTTGAGTATTGGGGAGTGTGTGTGACATTAATATATATATATATATATATATGTGTGTGTGTGTGTGTGTGTGTGTGTGTGTGTGTGTGTGTGTGTGTGTGTGTGTGTGTGTGTGCGTGTGTATGTATGTATGTATGTGTGTATATATATATATATATATATATATATTAATGTCACACACAATAATATATAATATATATATATATATATATATATATACACATACATACACACGCACACACACACACACACACACACACACACACACACACACACACATATATATATATATCAGTTCTGTCAAAATATTAATTGCATCCAAAATAAAAGTTTTTGTTTACAAAATATATGTTATGTTTATATATATATATATATATATATATATATATATATAAAATAAAATCTAACAATATTGATATATACAATGTATAAACATAAATATTTTCAAAATATATACTGTATGTGTGTATTTGTACATACATAATAAATATACACAGATACACACATATATAATGTAAACATAAACTTTTATTTTGGATGCGATTAATCGCGATAAATTGTTTGACAACACTAATATACATATAAATAAATATATATATATATATATATATATATATATATATATATATATATATATATATATATATATATATATATATATATATATACAGTATCTTGCACAGATGTACTTCGCTATAATATTACCTACAGTAACATTGATTTCAATGCTATATTACACAGCATGAACAACAAATAAATGACATTAAATATATCACTACGAGATTATCATTATTATTTTTTCATAATACTTTGAATTAGTTTTTATTTTTATATGGTTTATTTTCTTTTTCATTTTAAAGTTTTAGTCATTTTGTTGTGTTTTCGACATTTTTGTATTTTTAATTTTTTATTAATTTTTATTTAAAGGGGTCATCAGATGCAAAATTCATTTTTACATGTTTTTTGAGTGCATATACACATCCACCCTATACTGATAAAAATCCACCCAATGCTTCTTCTTTTTTAAATCCCCAGTAATAATGATCACTTTCTCCGAACAGGCTGTACTGAGATTCTTGGCAGAGTGACGTAGTTCACCCCTCACCCCTGAGTGAGCTGGTAACAATCTGCCATTGTTTCGACACCGGAGCAGGGGTAGACAAGATTGTCTCCTAAGCAATTGAGGTGTTTTGTTGTCGCGTGTAATAATGAACATAGCAGTTGTCATTTACTCCTGACATCTGATCCGCTGAAGACGCAGTGGGTTTATGGGAATGTGCCCCGATCTACCTAAATGCGTCTATGTTCGCGCAAATCATTCGTGATCCAGCTTCACCTACAGAAGAAGTTAGTATAATGTTTTTTTATGAATCTTTTTCATGAATGAAAAGCAGAGCTCATTATTATTTAAAGGCACATGCACCGAAAAGGGTCGCTGTGAACAGAGCTGTTTTTGACAAGGTAAAAAGGGTGTCGTTTTACGCTTCCATTGAGAAAATTTAACCAAAGTATGTTATAGACTTCTCATTAAGACCCTAAAGAATTATATCAACTTGAGGAAAATGGGCATCCTATGAGACCTTTAAATTCTAGTTGTTTGCTTACTTGAAGTTATGTATTATTTTAGTACAGTTTATGCTTCATTTTTCATAGTTTTAGTTTTTTCAATAAAAACCCTGGTTTAAAACATGTAGGAACTTTTCTCAAACGTCAGATGTCTACTAACATCAAACCTCATTGATTTTCGCAAGTCACGTGACCAAATGTCATGATGTTTGAAATTTGTGTTGCCATATTTTATGTAGTGTATGTGTATAGCTCAATCCGTTTTGAGAGCAAGTAAAGGCTTGAATATTAATCTGTTTTTCTGTCAGATTTCAAAATCAGAAAATATAGTTTGTCTTCACTACTTTTATACCCTTGAGAAACTTTTCATAATATAACCTTCTGTGTTTCACAGAACAAAGAAAGTCATACAGGTTTGGAGCGACATGAGGGTGAGTAAATATGACAGAATTTTAAGATGTTAGGAGACTGCAAAAGAAGTATTCTCAAAAAGACCAATATAAATAACCATTTGGTTAATCTAATTTTTCATTCTCAACCACAGTTGCCAATGTGATTTAGTTGTGACTGTGCGCCACAAGCCCAAAGCCAAAAATTATCAGTGTCTGATGAATGACGCAGGGCTGCAGGTCAGGACCGTGGCAGGAGCTCAGTTTTTGGGAGAGGATTGCGAAGATCTGCGGGCCGCTGATATGGGAAAACCCCAGTGTAAACACACACACTTCTAACCAAATCAGCTACACTTTGAAATCTGTATGAATGCCACCTGTGTTGCTAAGAGCAAGTTTCTGATTGGATGTGGGTGTGCTGAGACAAACCCTGATAATAACATTAGCACAAAGACGCATCTGCCGTGTGGCATTTAACATCCCCCCTCGTCGAATTAGACCTGGCGATCCCGAGCACATCCACTACATCAACTTTACGTCAATCAAGCCATTACAAAGGATCCAAATGCTTCCTGAAGCACAGAAATGGCGACATAACGTCTGACAGATGTGTTTTCTCGCCCAGAATTATTGAAGTACAATTGAAATCAAGTCTCAATCAAATATTCATCACCGTTACTCACTATTGCTCGGAGACATGTTTTAAACGCACACCCGGGACCCGCCAGTGACAATCAAACACTAAGCCAAAGTGTCAAACTCCATTAGGCAACGCGCCGCTGGCAAACAAAAACTCTTGCATTATGAATTTAAATAGCAAAATTAATAAATAATAGTCAACTTATGTAAGTATGTAATTAACCATGCTAAAATATACAGTGGTGTGAAAAAGTGTTGGCCCCCTTACTCATTTTTTTTGCATGTTTGTCACACTTTAATGTTTCAGATCATCAAACAAATTTAAATATTAATCAAAGATAACACAAGTAAACACAACATGCAGTTTTTAAATGAAGTTTTTTATTATGAAGAGAAAACAAAATCCAAACCCACATGGCCCTGTGTGAAAAAAAAAAAAAGGTCCAAAAAATTCAATAATTAAACAACATTGCGTCGTTAGCTTTGTTATTGTATCAGACACTTGCTCTTAACATTATATGAAAATCAAGCTCAAATGGAGTTAACAATGTTTTTGACCAGAGAATGACAGAGATGGAGTGTTTTATAGCTGTAACTGTCATCTGAGGCAGCAAGTGAATTATTCTTTCATCAACTTTTACAGGTTTTATAACATTGATTGTAGCTATATGGGCGTTTAGTTTTTCTTGATGTTTAATACTTGGCCAAAATCTCAAATGAAGCGCTTATGCACAGGATATTTAAAACGTACAAAAGTAGCCTATAGGCTATTGGCTTGAAATAACCTAATTCTTCTCCGCTCTTCAAACACACAAAAACATTAGCCTTTACAGACATAGTGTTTGAGTAAAGAAAACGCTGTACTATTCAAACCTCAATTATTTATTTATCCTTTCATTGCGAAAAAGCGGAGATCTTTCTCCTCCAGGCTGTGCGCGGCGCGTCAATCTGAATGGAGGCGGGGTGAAGTTACGAGGTTTCGCTGAGAGCTTGACGATCCAATGACGTTACGAAGTTTTACTGACAAGCTCTTTTTAATGCTTATCATTGGTTAACTATTTTTAAAACCCTCTGATTTAAAATAATAATAATGAATTATAATAGATTCAAGTTTGGATAATTTTTCACAGCACCTGACTGGGCTAGGGTATAGCAACTGCCATACTCTGCCATACGGAAATGCAGCCCCTGATTCAGAGGTTGACTTGCTGCTGTGTTTGAAATCATTATCCTGCTGCATAACCCAAGTGCACTTGAGCTTGAGGTCACAAACTGATGGCCAGACATTCTCCTTCAGGATTTTCCGATAGAGTGAAGAATTCATGGTCCCATCAATTATGGCAAGTCATCCAGGTTCTGAAGCTGCAAAGCAGACCATCACACTACCACCACCATGTTTGACTGTTGGTATGATGTTCTTTTTATGAAATGCTGTGTTGGTTTTACGCCAGATGTAACGGGACACACACCTTTCAAAAAGTTCAAATTTTGTCGCATCAGTCCACAGAATATTTGCCCAAAAGTCTTGGGGATAATCAAGATATTTTTTGGCAAATGTGAGACAAGCCTTTGTGTTCATTTTGGTCAGCAATGGCTTTTGCCTTGGTACTCTCCCATGGATGCTATTTTTGCCCAGTCTATTTCTTATTTTTGAATCATGAACACTGACCTTAATTGATGCAAGTGAGGCCTGCAGTTATTAGATGTTGTTCTGGGTTCTTTTATGACCTCCTGGATGAGTTGTCTTTGTGCTCTTGGAGTAATTTTGGTAGGCCAGCCGGCCGGCCAGCCACTCCTGGGAAGGTTCACCACTGTTCCAAGTTTTCTCCATTTGTGGATAATGGCTCTGACCGTGGTTCTCTGGAGTCCCAAAGCCTTAGAAATGGCTTTATAACCCTTTCCAGACTGATACATGTAAACTTTTTTGTTTCTCATCTGTTTATGAATTTCTTAAAATCGCGGAATGATGTGTTGCTCTTTAAACATACTTCACTTTGTCAGACAGGTTCTGTTTAAGTGATTTCTTGATTCAACAGGTCTGGCAGTAATCAGGCATGGGTTTGGCTAGTGAAATTTTACTCAGCTTTCTGAAATAATGTGGTTAAACACAGTTCTTTCATGATTTAATAGAAGGAGGCAAGCACTTTTCACACAGGGCCAGGTAGGTTTGGACAGCTTTTTTCCCTTAATAAATGAAATCATCATTTAAAAACTGCATTTTGTATTTACTTGCATTATCTTTGTGTAATATTAAAAATTGTTTGATGATCTGAATCATTTAAGTGTGACAAATATGAAAAAATAAATAAAAAAAATCAGGAAGGGGGCAAACACTTTTTCACACCACCGTATACTTCTCTGAAACGTTAACTATGAAACCTCTGATAACTCTTCTAAAGTGATCCGGGTGTGTGTTCACTGTGTGTGTGTGTGTGTGTGTGTGTGTGTTCACTGCTGTGTGTGCGCATTTGGATGGGTTAAATGCAGAGCACAATTTGGTAGGGTGATCAATACTTGGCCACATGTCACTTTCACTTTCACTAACGGTTAACAAATTGAGGTGCTTGGTATTCATTGTCAGATCGATTTTTAAGGTCAACAAGTAGAGAAAATACATGTAAAGTATGGTTGGAAACAAGTTTTTAATAAAACATTCTTGAAATGGTCAGAATGTGCTCTCTCTCTCAGAAAAATGCAACATATTATTAAATTATGGTCTAAAATGTTCATGTAGAGATGATGATAATGATGGTGATTACTTATCATAATGAATAAGCACTGATCTTCTTCGCCATCATAATCATCATCTTTTTTTAATGGCTGAAGAAGTTCTCCAGATATTTAGTTGTCTACTCTGAAACACATACTGAGTTAAGCATCAGGCCTTTTCAAATGAAAATAGCCCACTGCGTGAGTAATAACTTAAAGAATGTGTTTCAAATTAACACATTTTAATAATCAAAATATGCTTCATTTGCTTTAATCATTCCAGCACTTCATCTTGATTAGGGTTTTCGAGATAAATGAGATGAAAACATTCAAATCTACATATTATGACTGACAACTCGGACGTAAAATGTAGGCATTTCGTATAAAACATGCAGATGGCTCATAAAGATCAGTTTAAAAATACATCTCAAATGATTTTATAGAAACCTAGTTGCATCTCACACCATTTTTTTCAATGTCATTCGGCAGAATTAGAGTAGAAAGTTTTTGCATGTTAATTAATGTGACATCACACTCTGGTTGCATTCTTCACTTTAGCTGGTCTGTAGACCAAACAGATGTTCTCAAGTCATTTGCATAACATGCAAAAACATGTATGCTTCTTTTTTAAAATCAGTCAAGTATTTTAGATAAAAAATAACCACAGATAAGCTGAACACACATCATTTAACCAATGATATATGTCTTAATCAGAATTTTTGGCACAAGATTCAAATTATTATTTTTGCATGAGGCCATGTGATATGAATTTATCTTCATTGTAAGTTCACACTTCAAGGCAGTCGTGGAGGTAAGAGGAGACGCAGGCTGCATGTTACTCTGTCCTCCCTAGCATTGATTTCACTTCTTTTTTCATTCGTCCTCACAGAGGCCATTATTACTTTTATAGCTGTTTTTATGGCCCACCGGCGAAGACTGCTGACCACACTGACAACCATCAGACCTCTTGCATCTCTCTCTGTCTCCCTCAATGAATAGATTTAGGCTCCTATAACTAAAGAAATATTAAATGCGGGTGTTCGTGTAACTCAGACCCTGAGAAATAAGCTTAGGAGTGTTTATCCAAACAAAAATACTGTATTTCACTCTGTTTCAGCCAGCTGATATTAGTTCCTCGACACAAAGATGAAGCTTCTGCCACGTTTGAAGAGCATTAATGAGCACGCTGGAGCTCTCTGTATTGCGTGTTATTAATAGAGCTGCAGCAGCGATCGTCCCGTTCACACTCACTCACTCCGCTGCTCTCCATCAGACGAACTGCGTGTCGTTGTTCTGAAACATTCATAAATGCGCAATGGCGGAGGCCGCCTCGGCAGAAAGTGATGACAAGCCACGGTGAGAAGTGATGACATGTTACATATGCCTGCTAGCGTCGGCCGCACAGCCATCAGCTGATAGCATGCTACCCAGAGAGACATTAATAATCATCTGTGCGCTTAAGAGAGAGATTCATGTGTCTCGTTCAGGCTTAGCCCTTATAATGTACCATTTACTTAAGTCACCTGCCACTTTCCACAAACAGTGGAGCTGTAGAAATGGGCCTGTAAAAGAAAAATGAAAGATAAATGGTCATGCTGAAAGGTTCAGAAGGATGTTACCAGTTTCAGATTTTTATGTTATGTTTCTCGAGGTTAATTTATGAAGTTTCATGGCACCAACAGAGGTCAAATTTTTCATCCTCATTTTCACTTTTTGTTAAAAATTTTTGGTAACACTTTAGAATAGGTAACACTTATTCAATATTAACTACGACTTTTCCCTCAATAAATTCCTAATTTGCTGTTTATTAATGGTCAGTAAGGTAGTTGTTAAGTTTAGGTATTGGGTAGGATTAGGGATGTAGAATAAGGTCATGTAGAATAAGGCATTAATATGTGATTAATTTCTACTAATAAATGGCTAATATTCTAGTAATATGCATGCTAATAAGCAACTAGTTAAGAGACCCTAAAATAAAGTGTTACCAAAAATTCTACCTCCAGCATCATTATCTCTTGCCGAAACAGAAGTAAACACCCACTGCTGTGATTGGCTAACTTTATCGCTCTGTATACATGCCCTACTTTGCAAAATATCTTCATGGAACATGATCTTTACTTAATGTCCTAATGATTTTTGGCATAAAAGAAAAATCAATCATTTTGACCCATACAATGTATTTTTGGCTATTGTTACAAATATACCCCAGCAACTTAAGACTGATTTTGTGGTCCAGGGTCACATATTGTGTGTTTTGGTACTTCGATATGCAAAGTGGTTTGATACAGTAGATGTTTGAGCTAGAGTTAGATCCTGAGGCAAAAGAAGTTGAAACAATGCAACCACAATAATTGCAACAGTCTTTTTAGTGTGGTAATTGATTTTGCTTGCTTAATTGCTTAATTTTTGGTACTATTATTATTTTTCATATTACAAAAGATTCTGCATGTATGCGGGTATGTACTGATTTAATTAGCAACACTCAAACAGTCATGCACTTGATGTCTTAATGGCATTACACACTGGTTTGGTGGTTATAACAAGCACACTGTAATTTATTCAGAATAAATGTACTTAACCTGCGCTGCCTTCTGAAGAAATAATGCTTGGCACTGCCTTACCTTTCAGTAAAATATATTTTGAAAAACCAGCAGCATGTTAAGAATAACTCACAAAAGTCTATTGTGAAATGTGAAGAACAGACAAAAACTTTATCTCTCAGTCACTCAGGCATGGAACTTTTTTTAGGTGCAATTTCTTTACGTCCACCGAGAGAACAATGTCTGAGTTTGACGGTCTTCTCCTGATTTCAAATCTTGGCCTTTCAGAAGGGTTAAAAAGAATAATTCATATTTTAAACTAGGGAAGTTAGCTTTGAGTTCTGAAACTTTCAGTATGTTTTATTGTAGAGTAACCTCTAATGTGTGTAAATATCAAAAACATTTTGGTCATTCTTCTCCTATTCTCCAATCCAACTATCCAATTAATCCAATTCTTGCTATTAGCAAACCATTAACCATGACCTTCACCTCAGTAAACTACTAATTTCCTGCTTATTAATAATTAGGGTAGTTGTTTAGTTTAAATATTGGGTAGGATTAGGGATGTAGAATATGGTCATGCAGAATATGTGCTCAATAAGCACATATTTTATGACCCCTTTAAGACATCTTATAACAAATCACTGCTTTAAAGTGTTACAGACATTTGAAGCATGCAAAGTTCATGTTTTTTTTTTTTTTTTTTTTTCCATACTAGTAAGCCCACCGGCAACTATAGTTGCCGCAGTTTATAGTTGTCATATTCCTTTTGTAAGTATTTTTTCTAGATGTTATCCATGATTTATGTCTCAATGACATGCAAGCTAACAACCAAATAAAGGATTTCAAGGGGGGGAAAAAGGTATTCACTTCCTTCCTGTCACATGAGGCTGTCAACTTCCTACTCCTGTTTCCAGGAAGTATGGCAAAGGCAAACCCCCCAAAGAAAGGCAATTTTCATGTTACTAATAAGTGAGTGAGTGTGAGTGAAGTGACATACGGCCAAGTATGGTGACCCATACTCGGAATTTGTGCTCTGCATTTAACCCATCCAACGTGCACACACACAGCAGTGAACACACACACTGTGAACACACACCCGGAGCAGTGGGCAGCCATTTATGCTGCGGCGCCCAGGGAGCAGTTGGGGGTTCGGTGCCTTGCTCAAGGGCACCTCAGTTGTGGTATTGAGGTGGAGAGAGCGCTGGAAAGTCACTCCCCCCACCTACAATCCCTGCCGGCCCGAGACTCGAACTCGCAACCTTTGGATTACAAGTCCGACTCTCTAACCATTAGGCCACGACTTCCCAGTAAGTATTTTTTGTTGACATATATACATCTACATAATCATGAAGGTCCCTAGAGTCATCCAAACAAAACAAATCTTACAAGAGATCTATAGTTTTTTGTAAACTTTGTCAAAAGTCCAAGAGGGCAAATGACTTGTAAGTACATATATAATGGGGAAATCGGGGTATACTGTTGCTAGCATCATGCTACTCATGTTACCTTCTTGTTAAAAACAGTTTGTTAGCATCAAGCTAGCAACATGCTAATCACGCTAACTTCGTGCTAACATGTTAACCATGTTATTATGTTGCTAGCATCATGCTAATCACAACAGATTGTTTAAAACATGTTAACATCATGCTAGCAACATGCTTATCATGTTAAATTAACATTTAACATGTTAACATTTTATTTTTTAACATGTTAGCATAATGCTAACACAATTAACATGTTGTTATCATGTTGTTACCATGATGCTAACACAATTAGAGTTACTATTAGTGCCTAGTGCCGAATTTTCCCACAGCAAGCACCACTCACATTTTCTTCAGAAAATGTACAGTGCCCTCCATTAATATTGGCACCCTTGGTAAATATGAGCAAAGACGGCTGTGAAAATAAATCTGCATTGTTTATGCTTTTGATCTTTCATTAAAAAAAATCACAAAAACAATTGAAGTAAAACAATTGAAAGTGGGGAGAAAATCTATCTTTCTTTTTTTTTTTTTTTTTTTTTTTTTTTTCTCCAATGCATGTTGGCCACAATTATTGGCACCCCTAGAAATTCTTGTGAGTAAAATTTATCTGAAGTATATTCCCATTCATATTTATTTGTTTAGCACACCAGGGTGACTAGGGGCATGAAATTGTCTAGCCATGACTTCCTGTTCCACAGGATTATAAATGACAACTGATAAAAAAAAAATAAAAAAAAATCTAAACCTGACTGCCACTGTTAAAAATCTTATAATGGGCAGTGGTTGGATCTTCCATCAGGGCAATAATCCAAAACAAACATCAAAATCAACACAAAAATGGGTCACTGAGTACAAAATGAAGCTTCTGTCACGGCCGTCCCAGTCCTCTGACCTGAACCCTATAGAAAAGGAGTGGGGTGAACTGAAGAGGAGAAGCACCAACATGGAGCTGTGAATCTGAAGGATCTGGTGAGATTTTGGATGAACGAATGGTCTCTGATCTCTTATCAGGTGTTCTCCAAACTCTTCAGGCATTATAGGAGAAACATCAGATCTGTTATCTTGGGAAAGGGACGTTGCAATAATTGGGTGCCAATAAGTGTGGCCAACATAATCTAGAAAAATAATTTATTTCACAATGAGATTTTCCCCCACTTTCAGTTGTTTTACTTCAGTGATAGGTTAGAATTTTGTGAATTATTTTAATGAAAGATCTAAAGGACAAACAATGCAGATTTATTTTCACAGCTGCCTTTGCTTATTTTTACCAAGGGTGCCAATATTATTGGAGGGCACTGTACATATTTATATTTATTTATTTATTTTCATTTAACTTTTTGATACACAATGCCCTGTTGGGGCAACTTAATGGCTGCACTTTGTTCTGCACTTTGTTCCACCACTTTAAGACAAATGGATTTGTTGTTTGTTGTGTATTCATACTCAAGAGATTATAAGCTAGATGCAGCTTTTTTGGTGCTTGCATCGAATGTTCTTCGACTTTTATACATAATGAATTTGTTCATGAACAAAGATACAAAGATTGTTGAAAACAGTTATTTTGAGTTATATGCCAAATGTTCTCCTCCTATTCAAATTTGACATTGAAGGGATGCATACAACATATTTGCTCACCGACAAGTATAGTTGCCGCACATTCAAATACGATTTTCAAGAAAAAAAATAAAAATAAACCTGGGGAAAATAAATGCAGAACAGGTTCACATAGGACTCTATTAACACGACTATATGCATGAAACCATTTGGACACAAATCGGTTAATTTTATATTAGACAAAACTAAGTTTTGTAAACCTATCTTGTAGGTTTCACAGCAGAAAACATGAGAATTGTTCTCTTTCATGCTTTAAAAAGCTGTAAAAAGCTCAAGCTGTTAGCACTTGAGCTTTTTACATTGAATTAATTTGACATATTTAAAGGTGTTAAAGCAGGATTTCACAGGTCTCACTATTCGTTTTGTCTTTAACTCTGAGTTCATTCTCTCTTATCTCTCTCTTTGTAAAAAAAAAAAAAAAAAAATATATATATATATATATATATATATATATATACATACATATTCTCATTTTGAATCCTCTTTGTTACACCGGCACACCATAAAAGCTGTCTTGATTAAACCCACTGCACAGAAATATTCTGTTTTCCTCATAACAGCATTTGTTGTGTAATGTAGATTTGCACAGGAAATAAGTTCAACTCATTCCACAACTTTGCTCCATGTAAACAGCCCCTTCTTTGCACATATCATGCAAAAATGACCAGGAAAGGTCGACAGATCTAGTATTTTTGCATTATGTGGTCTCGACATCAAAGCGGAAAGACTGATCTAACACACTGATCTAGATTCATGTTAACATGTCTGTTAAGTCCCTTACTGAGATTTTTGCTTTAAAAAAAACAAACAAAAAACAAAAAAATAATAAAACAAAAACAAATGAGAGACAATTCTAAATTATGTTCTAATCAACATTATACCAAAAAAGCTGAAGACAAACCTTCATTTATACAGAATGCATTCCTTTAATTACTTTACGATTTCTATGGCGCTTAATTGATGGTGAAGTCTTTTGTTTCACATGCATGCACACGCACCACACACAAGCTACGATTCATAATTTTGTCATCATGTAATTATGCATAGCAGCACAAGGAAAGGCTGATTTGGGTCAGTGTCCTGGGCAAATTCTCAACCTGACTGATCTGAACAGTGTCTGGTTGTCATGGGAACACAAGGAGCTGTGATCACAGTTTCTTGCTGAAAAGTCCATAGAGAAAGAGATTTTCTGACAAATGTCCTGTTCACATAAAGGGCATATTTAACCTTTAATGTTATACCTGCCTGAGATCCCCTTAGAATCCACAGACAAATAATTATTGACATAAATAAATTACTTTGGCATGGCATTTGTTTCTCATATCTTTGCCCAAATAACATATTCTAACAAAAAATAATGCTATCCATGTATAAATTTATGCAGGAATGAAAAGTAGGCCATATCAAAACTGGTGAACTTCTTGTTTGCTTTCAAAACTCTCAGAGATCTTATACAAATTCGTTTGCAGGAAGTGTTAGTTCACCAAAAATTGAAGTTTGTCTTGTCATTCCAAGTATGTATTTCTTTTCTTCTCTGGAACAAAAATTGAGGTGTGAATATTCGGAATCAGATTCAAGTTACATGAGGGTGAATAAATATTGACGTGAAGTGGTGGGTGAGTAGATGGTGACAGAACTTATGTATCTGCACTAGAAATCAGAGCAGTGAGTCACAAAAATGCAACAAAAGCTTGTTTGGGCAAATGTTTTTGGAGTAATTTGATTTGCAGGCTAATAATCATGAGCTCAGCAGCCGCGCCTCTGCCCCCAACCCACTTGCCACACGGGAATCATGGGAAAAGAATGTCGAGGGCTTTCTGTTCCCAACGCTGATCATATCAAGGCACAGGAAATGGCATTCTGGGTAAAAGCCAATGCCAGGGGGACCGAGCGGGACAGTGTGTTTGTGTGTGTGGTACTGTGAGTCCATGGCACCAGACGGTGATGTTGTTTTGGGACAGATACCACCGAACAAGAGGTGATTTGACGAGGTGACGTCTCCAGAGAGATTAATGAACAAGGCAGCGACACAAAATGCCCCGGACCCGTCTGTGAGAGTGTGTGTGTGCGTTTGTCTGGCCTTGAGTCTTTTTCCACACAGGACTCAAACATCTTACCTTCACATTTATGATCTTGGAAGGCACTTTCTCACAAAAATGATCCCAAAATGTTGCATATATAGATTTAAGGACCATATGTGTTCCTAGAGCTGGGGACTTTCAACACAACTTTCCGTTAAGCTGCTTTAATTTTCACCTCATCACACACTCGCTAAATTTACAGAAAGCACAGATGGCAGGAGCAGAGCGCAGCTGTATTCCTTTGTTTCTGATCTCTTCAATCTAACTTTATTTGCTGCTCAATTTGTGGCACTAGATTCATATTCTGCTTTCAATTTCCCATACACACCTGCCCCCGCTCAACACCCACCGCACTTTGATTTTTATGGATATGCTTTAAACATACAGTAACAATTGCAGTTATATATCCATTGTTTAAAATACTGCACAGGGCATTTATAAGCTAATTATACAGTTTTCAGCCCAAGCAGGCCTTATACCTAGAGAAAATTCTCTGTTAGCCGTTAGCAGTGGCTGTTACTTGTCTGGCTCAGGACCCTCCTAAAGCACATGCTTTGAAATCTGCCAACTTTGATCATAGGACCACACTTTTGAGCCAGTTACTTGAGGCTGGTTGCATCATCTGTGCATAATGTAAGCCTGTAGTTGTGGCTTCGATATATAGAGTATGCACATTCCCTTTCACACCTTATTTACAATGGCCACCAGTAATGGCATATGATTATTTTTTTTTTTTTAAATTTATCCAGGTGAAATCAGTGGTATTGATTCGTGTCAAAAGTCACATGTTAAACCCAGATGCACAATCAGCTCTGGAGCGTCTTACGATGATGCACACTGGTGTAATCCTAGGTTGACATTTTCTGCTGCTTATAGAGTCTGATTTATATCTTACAGCCTTGGCATTCTGTCCAAAACTAAAATCAATAGGAACCCTGAAGAGACCACAGACAGAAAGAAAGAGAGATCAGAAAGAAGAAAACATATTCATGTTAAACAGGCACCAAGATGGACCGTAAAAACTTCAATCGCAGGTAAAAGACAGTTGTCAGAAACATATCAAAATCAAGGGCAAAGTGAGATAGAGACTTTGAATCGCGAACAGAGGGATGATAGACAGAAATGGCATTACTTTACCATTGAATTTCTGTCATATTTTTGCCCAAACAACATATTCTAACATAATCAAGGCTGTCCATGTATAAATGTATTAAGGCATGAAATAGGTTATATCAAAACTGGAACTTCTTGTTTGGTACTTCAAATTGGTACTTCATAACTTCTTGTTTGAGGCAAAAGTCTTGAATTGTGAGAATTGGACCTTAAAATGCAGTTCCCAGGAAGTGTCAGTTTACCAAAAAAAAAAAAAAGTAAATAAAATAAAATAAAATAAAAAATAATGTCATTCCAGACATGTATTTCTTTCTTCCTTGAAACAAAAATTGAGACCTCTCAGATATTTGGACCCTCTGGCACTTTCAAACTTCCATGTTATTGCCATGGTTAATTTCCAATGAACTTTATTTTGTGGTAACATTTCCTTTTGTTTGTGAAACATACAAATAAACAAGCTGTACAATTGTTTTACATCTCTTGGTGCAGTGAAGTAAAACTGTTAAAGTAACATCTATCCCAGTTATTTGGAAGCCACTTCCTGTGACATTAGTGAGCATGAACTTCAGGCCTCCACAACCCTGGATCGCTCTTTGTTTTTTGACATAACACACAGTTACACACAAAACCGCTTGTGTTGGACGGCCGAGATGTGCTTCTTCACTGAGCGATGCTCTTTATGCTCACTAGTTATACTATACAAATATACTCATGTTTCAACACATCTGTACATACAGCACACACAGATAAATATGTCCAACATAAAGACATAGACATGGACTGAAAATAAACGAAAGAGGATGAGGAGGAGTGAGTATATAGAGAGAGAGAGACAGATGAGCTGATGGGGCCGATCTCCGAGAGCTGTGTGAGCTGTTTATTATTGCAGGCTTCTAAAACAATCCTGTCCTGCCAGGAATGCACCCCGCCGGAATTTAGGCAGCGTCTGGATCGCTGGACAACACTCATACATACAAACATGCACACGATTGAATATGAGAAGAGGCAATTTCTTGTCTGTATGTGCCTGTGCTGTTAATACCAAAATGGTGTGCCCAAACATGACTGCGCTCAATATGAATAGAATTTTTCATTGTCCAGCATGTCAAAACTCCTTCAACCGGGTCCACATCTCAACAACAAATAATTTTTGTTTCAGTTTTGCACTAGTATTTTCAGTCCTGTCACATTCCTCTGGGTCTATATTAGTGTGCCTGTAGAAAAGTTTTGGCTTTATAAAACCTCTAAGACTTTAACCAAAATGGGACCTTAAATTGCAGCGTTGCACTTGCCAAACGTATGCTGTACAGATCTAAGGCTGTAAAACTCTAGCAGGCTCATTTTGAACTCATTTCAAACTCATTTTGTTTGCATCAGGTACAGCATTTAAGCTTAAGGGAAAGGTTTGTCTCTAGTTGAGCATTTTGAGCATTTTATTCTTTTATTGTGTACTACAGTTTTTTTTTTTTTTTTTTTTGAAGGTTGTGGTGAAGAATGCTCATTTAAAAGCAGATAGCCTTCATATTTTTGAGAGTTTTTTAACATTTTTTATTTTTTTGTTTTTTTTTGCATTCAACAGTCCACTTTATTGTGGATCCAGGGTGATGTTTTACAGTTCCATATGTTAACATTAATGTTAATATGCATGTACAGACACATTTTAAGTTGTACAGAAATATATGGTAACATTTTAATATACGGACCAATTCTCACTATTAACTAGTTGCTTATGAGTATGCCTATAATAACATATAGCCTGCTTATTAGTAGGCCTACTTATGAAGCACATATTATGCATGACCATATTCTACATCCCTAAACTTAACAACTACTAACTAAGCAGCAAATTAGGAGTTTTTTGAAGCAAAAGTTAATGGTTTGTTAACAGCAAGAATTGGACCTTGAAAAAGTGTGTCCATATATTCCATATATAAAGTGTAAGTTCCTGCATTTGCCAAAGAGTACTTTTACAGTATTATACTGTAAACTCTATAGTTTGCTTTTTACATTTATTCATTCTTTTCCATCTATTTTTTGGTTTTGTGGAAGAGCTTAGCGCAGTGAAATGTGTTATTGGCAGTCAGTATTAATGGATGTGGATTAAAGGGCTCTAATTCTCATAACCCTGCTCCTAATGGATTGGAGCGCTGGGTTCGGCCATTAAACTCTCTGACGAGACTTTTACTGCCGCTCTCAAACTCTCAACCCCTGAGTTCTCTCGTCTGCAAGGTTATACCTGTATTATCCCTGCCAACACTCAGTGGTGAGAACGTTCTGCAAAGAACACACTTGATGTCCCAAGGGCTCCATAATGACTTAAAGGTACACTAAGTCATTTCTTGTTTGTTTTGTTGGCCTGTACAATTAACAGTGATCTTGAACTAAACTGACCCTGTCATGGATTCAGCATTGGTTACCAATACAGAAATGCTGTGTTAGCAGGTGCATTTGCCATATCTTAAATTCAGATTTCATGAGTTGCATATACAATATCTTCTCCGGTTTTGTGGGAAGCCATGTGTTATAATATTAAATCTCTGTTACCTCTAAATCTTACGAACAAACGATAAACCTGGCTACATCTTTTCAAGTCACTCGTACGTAATAATGTATTCTTTTATTGTTCTGGGTTAATCTTGTTTTGTGTATGGGTAAGAGTCTTATATACTTTTTCATCTCTATCTTTATTAGTAAGCCTTTTGCCATGTAGCTCCAAATGAATTTGATTTTGTTCCAGAGCATATGCTAGAAAGAGAGCAGAATATGAGTTTTATTTTTCTTCTTTTTCTTCATGTTATTCGTTCCCTGGTTTGTAAAGTGTCATTTTTAGGAAGATAAATTATCACGTATAGTTGAACCCTTGACGTATTCTGTAAACAGACTTATAATGGCCCTAAAAGTTAGTCACACTTGTCTGATTGTAAGTGCATTGCATAACATATCAAACTAAGTCGAATTCATTTTAAAGGCACAAGCACCTTTTGGTAATAAGAACTATGGATTATATAATTTACAGTAAAAAAAAAAAAACAGCAAAATAGTATTCCTGCATGGCATATGACATATAAAGATATTTTATTTTCATTTAATTGTATTATTCATATATTGCTGTTTTAACCAAATATTTTAACAGTGTGCTAAATTGTTAAAAGTAGACACTTCAAGCTTTATATATATAACTTCAATGTCTGTGTGCTGAGTATTTGCTAAGTTACAGTTAATTTTAGTGACGCATTTCTAAAAGCAGTTCGTGGAAACGGAGAAGACAGAGAGTGCACCCTGTTTGTTTTCTTTATCTTCCAAAACCACAACATTTTGTTTTTATTGTGAGTGTACCCGAAAAAAAAAAAAAAAAAACATAGACACTTCAGAGTTTCAATTGTATATATATATATATATATATATATATATAATATGTATAACACTTATCTCTATGACCAAAATCGAGTATTTTTAGTGTCTTTTGCACTGATAAGAAAAAAAAATGAGCTCGTCTCGCCGGCGAGACAGTCGATCCCAGAGAGTTAATGTATGCTTATTTAAATAAAAAAGTAGTATACATATGATTATATACATGCAGACACATTAGAGCCGTGATCATTTGAGCCATGAATGTGTTTTATGGTTGTTTTAGGGTGAAATGTGACCTAGACATGTTTTAGGGATTCAAAAGCTTTTAAATTAACTGAAGCCTGTTTCCTTTGTATCCTTCTTTTGAAGTGGCTGTTTTTTGGCCGGGCTCTGGGACCAGGTCAAAGGTACACGCAGCAGCCATGCAAAAACTGAACACAAGGAGAAAAAAACAACAACACAGAACATCGAACCAATTCAGAGAGGTCCAGCAGCACAACAGCAGCCCTGAGCATTTTTATCCTGTGAGCTCAACCTGTGCCTGCTGTCAGCCAGAAAGCAAGACGGTAAAATCTTAAGAAAATGAGAGAGCTTTCCTTTCCTTTTTGGTAGAGCTATGATTCTGACAAACATACCTTGAAATAGGCGTCTGAAGCCCCGGGTCAAATATGTTCATTGTGTGTAAAGTCTAGTGGTGCCTCTGAAGACTTTAGTGGGTAATTCCTCCACTCAGAAGTGTCAAAGTATTCTCCTTTCTGTCTTTTTTTTTTTTTTTTTTTTTACAGTTTACAGTTCAGTTTGGGCCACAGATATGCTGAATTTTCAGCAGCCATTACTCCAGTCTTCAGTCACATCATCCTTCCAAAATCATTTTAATATTTTCATCTGGTACTCAAGAAGTATTTCTAAAACTTTATTTTCTAATCTATTTTTAGTTCACTTGGGCCACTGAACATCTCTGTATTAGTATGGTATCCATTACATACTATGGTATATACAGTAACTTAGGACATACTGTATTTCTCACCCCAGACAGCAACATAGTTTTGGCCCAGATCCAGCCCACATCTGGCCTGTGTGAAATCCATGCGGGCCAGATCTGGGCCGACACTGCCTGCTGTCTGGGACAGTACCATATATAGTACTTTTTATGTCAGTTTGAATAGAGTGTATTTGCAGTGAATAAATCATTGGATTAGTGCATTTTTCAGAGTAAATTACAGTCAGCGAGAGCAGCGGTACAACAAACAAATCATTCTGAAACTCCTCTCTTTGACCTTTCAAGATCAGATCTGAAAAAATATGTAGCCTACCATTTACATTTTCATCCACGCAGCGATCTGTGAGACAACATCATCTTTGGCCGCTTTGTAATCAGACTCTCCATCTCCATTTTTGACGGGCTTTGTGTGTATAATTCATACACTTCACACAGCTGAATGTTTTTCTGTATTTCACATCTCTTTTCACTGTCTCACCTCTCTCCTTCTTCCTTTTTTTGTCGTTTCTCCAGGGTTTTTGCGTATTCAAATGTGAGCCATTCCAGCTCTCGTCTAATTTCAGTTTTGATGGACGGGTTCATTTCTGCACATCAATCATGTGAGCGGCTGCCTCTGTCTGACCAAACACGTCACCTTTAAATGAACAGCCTGATATCATCTGCTCTGTTTCTCTCTTTCTCACTTTCTTTCCTTCTGTCCGTCTGTCAAAGACTTTGGCTGCATGGCTTCAGTCTGGACTGGAGGAGGGAATTGATCAGGAACTGTCAGGGTGTTACCCCGGGGAAGAGCTCTGACGGTGAGTTAGCACTTTCCCCGGGGCTGGCCGTCTGGATGGTGCTACATATCAAGGGCAACAAAGGAAAAACAAAGACCTCAAAGAAGAGAGAGAGGAAAAGGCGAGAAAACAAGTATAGTTACATCACTAGTTAAAGGGAAGGTTCACCCAAAAATGAAAATGAATGTAGTCACTTTTGATCAGTACATCCAACAATTTCTCTTGTTTGATCGGTTTCTGATAATCTTAACTGGCATATACCTAAGGCCTTATGAAAATGTGGAAGGAATCGTGCAATCAAGTCATAAAAATGGAATTTACTATATAATGCAGAATGTCATGGAATTTTCCAAATTTTGGATAATAAATCAAAAGTCAGTACACTTAAATAAAAGTGAAATATGGACGAGTGTCTGTGAATATTAAGCCACAAAAATACCATTTAAATATTAATCCTGCATTTTCTGTTTGTCTTTTTGTGAATTAATGGCACAGAGGCACCGTTTTGTTTACTACACACATACTAAAACGCGTGTGACGCTCGCAGTGTTTTCAGCCTCTACCGCCTCAATTTATGAGTACATGAACACACTAACACAATCTCTAGAACTGCTCTGAGGGTCAATTCATGAGCTTTTTACAATTTCTTTTGATAAAAATATCATCATATCATATACTTTGGAACAGGTTTTCACAGCAACCCGTTAAAATAAAAGTTTGGTTTAACTGGAAGAAACCGTGACAGAAATATTACTTAATGTCATGATAGTACTACTATTAAATTATTATTAAAACATTATTTTTAAAGGAATATTTGCCAGAAAAAAAAATATATATTTACCTGAATTTATTTAGCAGAAAAATGTAAATACACAACACAGTATATACCTATTAGTGCTGTCAAATGATTAATCGCGATTAATTGCATCCAAAATAAATGTTTTGGTAACACTTTATAATAACTGCAGACTATGAATCATTACTAAATAGTCAATTTATCCTTTATAAAGCATTGTTCCAACATTAATAGGCATTAGTAAGCAGTTTATATATATTTTCATACTTTATTAACAATAATATAATTTATCATTTCTAAATTATTACGTTATTTACAAACCAGTTATTTAGGAGCCGTTAGTGGTTCATAAGATCATTAGAACGTGTAAGTAAATGATTAATAAACTCTTTAAATGTACATTTATAAATATTATTATTTAGACACATGATAATAGTTTCTCAGTGTGTTAATAAATGCATTGATAACTCCTATTCCTGCTTTAATTCATGATTAAGTCAGGTAGTTATAAAACATTAAGTAGTTGCCAGCCATCTAATTTTGTGAGCTCATCTAAAAGTGAGGACTATTTGTACCTTGTAAAGCATTTACAAAGCAGATTGAACAGCTCATTTATCTTCCAAACAGTTAAAGTTAAACAAACACATAACACAGAAGGATACAGAACAGAGTTTCAAAAAATGAAACTGTACAACTTGATAAAAAAAAAGAAAAATAAACCTCTGCAATTCCATAGAAAAAAATAAAAATTAAAGTGTACAGTTGTACAGTCTCTTTTTTTTTTTTTTTTTTTTTTTTTTTGCATCTTGAAATAAATATTTCTGAGTTCTGTATCCCTCTGTGTTGTGTTTATTTATTTATTTATTTATTATTATTATTTTTATTTTTATTTTTTCTGTTAGGGAGATAACAGCCTTTAAACCTCCTTTGTAATAGATATGCTTATAAATCCAGAACAAGGCATTTATAGCTGTATTTATCAACTGCTTACTAATGACTATTAATGTTGGACAATGCTTTATGAAGGATGAACTGACTATTTACTAATGCTTACCTAATGATTCATAGTGTGCAGTTATTATAAAGTGTTTTTGTTGTTTACATAATATATGTGTATATTGTGTATATTTATTATTTATATATACGTACAAACCCTTGCATGTATATACTTAAGAAAATATAAGTATATGAATATATAAATGTATAAACATAAATATTTTCAAAATATATACTGTATAAATATACACAGTACACGTACATATATAATGTAAACAAAAACCTTTAATTTTGATGTGATTAATCGCGATTTATCGTTTGACAGCATATATAGTGCTGTCAAACGATAAATCGCGATTAATCACATCAAAATTAAAGGTTTTTGTTTACATTATATATATATATATATATATATAGATGTAATTATGTGTCTCTGTAAGTGTGTAAGTGTTTTCTATCTCAACTCAAGTATCTCAGTGACAGCACCTTACAGTCATACAAATGATGCAGACAAGCGTTTCTTTTGTTTGTCACTTAAATAGTGTGAAATCTTCTTTTGTTGCTTTCCTTCTGTTCATTTCAGCACAAATGTCAAATGTCACAAGCACAGCTAGCGACAGCCTTTCCAACGAAGTGAACTTTAAACAAAATAACTGAGTCATTCTTTGAGGTTTTCCTATGAAAGTCCTTTTTTTTTTTTGGTCTTGTGGTTTTCCACAATAAAAAAGACGTGCACTCCTTGGCCTGCACAGTAAGAATTTTATTCTTCTGTGTTTACTGTGTCTCTAATCTTGCCAAGAATTCTTGATTTGAAAAGCGGCTAATTTAGTGCCAGTTTTGTGAAAAGTGAGATTTCACAAACTAAAGTGGCCTTTAAAGCTATTTCATACCGTTCTTCGTGTAGTTAACCGTGGATTGAGTCACTTGAAGTGTTCCTAGTAAGCGCAGGAGTATGTCCTGATGTAGAAAAGTATCCCGTCTTTATTGTTTCTGGAATTAGGCCCTTTGCTGCTCGCCATTCATCCATTAGCATTGTTTGCGTTTGTCATAAATCTGTTTACAAGTCCAGTGGCCACTTTAGGGGAATTAGCTTGACTTTATTAGCCAGCAGGACAAGTAAGTGCAATATCGTTTTATTCAGACCGAGAGAGAGAAAAGAGTGGAAGCACAGAAAGGCTTTTAGGGAGGCGGATCAGAATTTTAGTGGGTCTTGAACGCATGAAGCGAGCCAATGGCTTTGGCAAGCACCGGGTGTGCCGCCATCTCTATTTACATGCTCTCGTCAAAGGGCACTCTGAGAAATGAGCTCGCATAATGGAGATTTTTATTTGCATGGGCCAGCAATATTCTGCCTTTTCTTCCTCCTTTTTCTCCCGTTCTTTCCCCTCTCCTGAGAAAACTCTCTTATTTATAAGGCGGCAGCAGCAGCAAACAAACTCTCGAAATGAAGGTTAGGTGGAAACTTGAGGTCGCTGCTGACTGACGGGTAATTTTTAGAGGCATGGAGGGGGCTGGTGTTTATGGGTGGGGTTGTTTGTGGCTTTGTGGAAGGTGCATCCATTTCCACTCCTGCTCTCATATCACTTTTCTTCCCTCGTTCCTGGAGTCTGATAAAGATTGATTGATGACATGAGAGAGGTGTGGGAGCTTGTGTGTGTGTGCGTGCTGAACTGGAATATTAACATGAAGACGATCTCAAGAGCACGCCATTGTGTCATTTCCTGTGTGAGCACCTCTTTCTTTCTCTCTCTGTCTTCAGTTTTCTCCATGGTAACTCAGTTGAGATCTCCCATTAATGGTGTCCCAGATTAAGGCAGGTAAATTCATTATCACACACAAAGGACTTCTCCTACACCTCGTCTATTATGAGCAATTGTTCTTTGGACGCTCAGGAAGCATAATTATGAAATATCCAGGGAAATGTTGATAGACTTCTCCTCAAGATATTATCTGTGATGTCCAGTCGCTGAAGCTTCCACTAATTGATGAAGAAAGGCTTTTGTTGAAGTTGATGTTAAAGAGTGTGAAGGCAGCAGACTAGCACTGTCTAGCATATTTTAAACCAATGCGAATGCAGTCTAGACACCTGAAGTAGCTCTTTAAAATGCCAAGTTCGTCAAAATATATATTTCCCAGTCATTTGATGAATTACTTTTGCCATCATCACTAGAAACTAGTACATTCTTTTGAATGAAACTATTTGCTGTCTGCTTCCCATGGGCATTAATGACATTTATTTTATTATTTTTGTCGTTTTATTCAGCCATAATGCATTAAGTTGATCAAAAGTGACAGTAAAGACATTTATGATGTTACAAAATATTTATGTTTCAAATAAATTGTTCTTTTGAAAAAAAAAAGAAAAAAAAAAGACACATTACAAAAAAAATATTAATGGTTTAAATGTTATTCGCCATTTTTAAATATATGAAAATAGAAAACAGTTGTTTTAAATTGTAATAAAAAAAATGATCATTTGATATTATTATTATTATTAATACTTTATATATGGAAACTATAAATAGCTATCTACCTGTAAGTTACATCTAATAACAGACTTTTCATTTAGTTTCTATGCACTCAAGCCCAGGCAGCCAACATTGCACCCAATTTTATTGTAATATGGGTGCTTTTTGCAGCAGATACAAATACAGATAATGGTTCCCTTCTTTTTCGCTGTTTTGCCATGTGCTTCAGTTGGGGGTCTACAGAAGGACAGGGTAGCATTGGTTATTCACTAAATAATACATTTTTGCTCATGTGTTCTGTGTTGAGGATTTGTGGGTTTGAGTAGCTCGTGCTCATAGGAGAAGATCTACAACTCCAGACGCTTTCACAGCATGTGGGTGAGACCAATGCCAGCAGACGCGTTTAAATGAGTGAGGTGTTTGCCTCATCGTATCCTTTTCTTCTTTTTTTTTTTTTCTTCAGTCACTTGGGCTTTCTCTAGGCAGACTCTGGATTTATACAAGTTGACAATAGGCAGCTTTGCAGGGCTGGTCTTATTGATTTTCATTACCGACCTCTCCAGTGCCACATGAGATCAACTCTAATGACATCAGCCTTCATCAACATTGCACTAAAGAGTGTGTGATGTGTGCGTTTGTTTGTGTGTGTGTCATTGTTTATCTCGGGCAAACTAGTAGCATATTTCTTGATTTTTCTTATTTTTTTCCTTCATTTTTCATTCACCCTCTTGTCTTTCCAAACCCATATGATTGTCTTTTTTCTATTGAACTCAAAAGTGAGCTGAATATGCAATCTGCTCTTTTTCGCACAATAGAAGTGAATGGGTATGAAAAAGCTCAAAATGAATAAATAAACATTAGAGAGAAGTAGTCCATACTATTCATTCACTATTTTCAAAGTAATCTGAAGTCACAAAATAGCTTTGTATGAGGAAAAGACTGAAATTTAACTGACAATGTCATTGAAATTCATTGTGTGAAAAAAAAAAAAATGCTTGGGAATTCTTTAATAAACATCTAAGTCACATAGGTCTGGAACGGCACAATGATGATGGTTAAACTATTATTTTTGAACATTATTTTTTTTTCTTTCTTTTTTTTTCTTCTTATTATTATTTCAATGGTCCCCCAACAGACTTTGCAAGTGCATGTCAACTTATATTAACCTTAACCCTAACCATAACCTAGCAATCTACTAAAAGTAATAATAGTTAGTGGTATTTCTAAAGTGGACTATCAAAATAAAGTGTTGCCATAATATTTGTTACATGATCCTCCGTTTATGAGCTCATATAAAAGACGAACAGCACAATAGTGAAGAACAGATGCATGATTAATCCTAACAGTAAAAATCTCACCTGGCTCATCTGTGTGAACTTTTCTCTATCACAGGATCGCTGGAATGAGCAGCTGAACTTACATGGAGGAAAAGATGAAAAGAGACTCAAGAGCAGAAGGAATGGGAATCATAAATATATCTGTCCGTCCGATTTCAGCTGGACTCCACTGCTGTATATGTTCACCCTCTCAGAGTAGAATGGCTTTAAAATAATATTTGAAGATGGTGTGATCTGTATCACTTTACAACAAGAGTTTCCACGAAGAATGGTGCTGCTATAAGAGAAACGATAAAAGTTTATAGACGTGGATCTCTTTTTCATGAGGAACGGATACGAACGAGACCTATGGGAAATAGTAAAAAGACCTGGTGTGGCTGATCCAAGAGCTGCTGTAATAAAATAAGACATCATATTGATATAGTATAGCCAGTGTGGTTTGGTGAGTCAGAGGGGAGATGGAGAAGAAGAATGTCTGGTACTTGCTATAAGTGTGAAAGAGTGGCTAAGACTAGGTTATATTAAGTCCTGATTTTGATTATTATTTATTTATTGAGTGGTGATTAAATACTGATTTTTTTTTTTTTTTTTTTTTTTTTTCCAGAACAGATTCCCGTCTCATGCTTAATTTGGTGCAAATCAGTTCAGTAGTTTAGTTTATAAGAATGTTTGGTAACACTTTATTTTAGGGTCTCTTAACTAGTTGCTTATTAGCATGCATATTACTAGAATATTAGCCATTTATTAGTAGTAATTAAGCACATATTAATGCCTTATTCTACATGACCTTATTCTACATCCCTAATCCTACCCAATACCTAAACTTAACAACTACTTTACTAACTATTAATAAACAGCAAATTAGGAGTTTATTGAGGGAAAATCATAATTAACAGTGGATAAATGTTCCATATTCTAAAGTGTTACCGAATTCTTTCTTTCTTTCTTTCTTTCTTTCTTTCTTTCTTTCTTTCTTTCTTTCTTTCTTTCTTTCTTTCTTTCTTTCTTTCTTTCTTTCTTTCTTTCTTTCTTTCTTTCTTTCTTTCTTTCTTTCTTTAATCCCCCCCCCCCCCCCCAAAAAAAAAAACAGAAAAAAAGAAGAAAACAAAAAAAAAGTTCTCTCCAAAATCAGAAAATCTAAAACATGGAAACCATAGATAAGAGAAAATAATGTATTCATTATATAATTTATTTTACACATTTTTTTTTTATGAATAAATAACAATTTAAGCAAAAGAACAACCTGATCCACTCCATGGATCCCTGCAGCAGCTCTGCGATTATAAGTCCAAGACTTGAAGTTTAGAGACCAATAATCAGAGAAATGAGTCCCTGACCCAGCCCAAAGCCCCTCCAGCTCTGGTGTCAGCACATTTGAAGTGGATCATTTGTGAAACAACTGCTCAAACTCTCGCTGGGCTGTGTTTCTTTCACACTCTCCCTCTCTCTGTCTTTCTGTCCATCACTTCATGGCCAAAATGTAATCAAAGCTCAGAGCGCAAGACTAATGCTTTCTTAATGAGTGCTAAACAAACCGGCGTCCCCTCTCGCTGTCTGTCTCTCACTATCCTTCTCTCTCTCTCTCTCTCTCTCTCTCTCCCTCCCTCCCTCTCTCTCTCTCTCTCTCTCTCTCTCTCTTGCAGGAGAAGTGTCATTATCTCTTTGATTAAGGAGGAAATTGTGCTTATATCAATGTGTTGCTGATGTGATTGAGAATTCAACTCATTCATTTAAAGGACAAAGTCTGTGCCTCACCTCAAACGGACCCTAAGTGAGACATTCTCATCACTCGCTGAATCAATGCCTGGTGTTTAACAACACAACCACATTATCTTCATGTCTGCCAGTAATTTGCCTATGGATATAAAATACATGTTTGTTTGTTTTTTTCTTGGCCATGATGAATGATAACCGAGAGCTATTTTGTATGTCTACCAGCAGGTCTCTCCATTGGCTTTGTGGCTTTGATTTGATCTATGTTTGTTTGGCTTCTGTGTACACAAAGGCCCTTTTTTGGTTTGTGCTTATTTATGTTAGTAAACCTCTGTTTGCTCAGGTTCACCCAGCTGTGTTAAATGTACGTCCACCGTATATGGATGGTGGTTTGGTGGTTTTCATGGTCGTGAAGAAGACTAAATAAAGGACTCAAAGACACACAGAGAGAAAATGACTCCATCTTTATGGAAATCTAAAATCTAAAAGTCCTGTGCTTTCTCAATGAAGCAAAGCACTACAATGCAGAATTATTATCTATCTATCTATCTATCTATCTATCTATCTATCTATCTATCTATCTATCTATCTATCTATCTATCTATCTATCTATCTATCTATCTATCTATCTATCTATCTATCTATCTATCTATCTATCTATCTATCTATCACACAGTGTATCTTAATTTACTTATGTTTTGCTGCAATTTTGTATGTTTTGCTGGAATTTCCTTCTGTATTCAAAAATAGTTCAGGTAATATGCACACTTTTTAATAACCGGGTCATGAAAAGTGTGCATGGATTTGTATTCACTGTCTCTTGAAAGTTTGAACTGTAAAAGTCAAGTGTCTTGAATAGCTGCAGTTTAGTCAATATGCACATTTCCTAAACGGCCGTTGGGAATGTCGTTTCATTAGAGGTGCAGAAAATATTGACCGCAAAAGTAGACATGTCGACTGAATTCCTGATGGGGAATTCAGTGTTTGTTAGTCTAGTGAGGTCTAGTGATTTATAACAATGATTGTTACAAGAATAGTTCACCCAGAAATTACAACTGTGTCATCATTTATCACCCTCATGTCATTCCAAACCTGTGTGACTTTCTTTCTTGATCCCTGGTCCCCATCCACTTTCATAGTATGGAAAAGAGCAGAAGGTTTGGAATGACATGAGGGTGAGTAAATTATGACAGAATTTACATTTTTGGATGAACTATCCCTTTAACCCTAATCTCACCTTCTTTCTTTCTCTCTGGATCATAAATAAATAGATAGAATGAGAAGCAGACGTGCAGCCTGGTGTACTCTAGATTACACCTCCTTCACGAGAGCCCTACTGTGACGGCCTATTACACGGCCAGACAGACTTGTTTTCTTAAGCACGCCAGTGCCCTGCGTAACTCGTGATAAGCTCCTGAAGCGAGGGATTGGAGAAGAGTGAATGAAAGAGAGAAGTGAAAAGAGAGAGACCACTCTTGAGCACTTGAAATAAATGTGTGTTTGTGTGAGTAAAGGTGTATCAATTAAGAAAGGAATTGTGTTTAGACATCAGTCAAAAGGAAAGCTTTATTGCCCAGTGGTTGCTCTTAAAGACATCTTAAAGAGGAAATATTAGTTATGTTTTTGTGGAAAAATTAATATCTTCTTCTTCTGTCTCAGTTCATTCTTCTCAATCGTGCTGTTGTCATGACAATAAGTGAACTTCTTTTCATCGCCTGTGAATAGGAATCAATAATTATCTTTTTGTGCATGTGATAATTTGCTTCCTGCTCTAGTCACACTTTATATTAGGTGGCCTTAACTACTATGCACTTACATCAAAAATTAAGTAAAATATACTTATTGTATTGCAAAACACTTTTACTGCTATTGAGGTGGGATTCGGTTAAGGTTAGGGACAGGTTTGGTGGTATGGGTAGGTTTAAGGGTGGGTTAAGGTGTAAGGGATGGGTCAACAGTGTAATTATAAATGTAATTACAGAAATTAATTACAGATGTAACTACATACAGGTATTTTTACAAGTACAATGTAAAAACATGTATGTACACAATAAGTGCATTATATCAAATTATTCATTTAAATGTAAGTACATTGTAGTTAAGGCCACCTAATATAAAGTGGGACCCCCGCTCCTAAGATTACTGTGTATATCAGTCAGCATTTATGGCACACCTTTTGCTTTATACACTAAATGCTTAGGGTCACACAAGGGCCAAATGCAGCTGAAATTTTACTTTAGTGGATAACAAAATGAAAGTTAGTCTCATGGAATGAAACGTTGCAAGACAGATAGATATTTTTGATCTGATGTAATTTGAGAGAATGAAATCAAAGACATTGAAGCACACTAAAGTGACCGTCTGGTAATGATGGAAGTGTTTGTGTTTACATGCTCGCACAGTTCTCATCCTCTGATCTTTCCAGACTCCAAACTTCTCTTCAACTCTGTAAAATGAGTTGCTGGGTATCTTCTAATAACTTGCCTCAGTGGAAAATGTACAATTATAAGTTAACTTATCTAGACCTTTTTTTTTTTTTTTTTTCTTGTGCTTGTTCTTTATTAAATGAAATTTATTTATTGTAATTAGTAAATGACAGGTAATGACAGGTAATGTTTTAATTACAGAGACTTGCTGATTGTGGCATTTGTAACATCAAGGGCAATAATGGTATTAAAGATAAAGTTTGTAGTTAATTTTAGTGCTAAAATACTGTAAAAGAAAACCTGTTTGAAAACAGTCATTTTCTTTTTCCATTCAATGCTATAGTGGTACCAAAATTACACACTGTCACTTTAAACAGGTAACTTATTATCGTCCTCCATATCTGCAATTAAAGTTGGCATGAACAATCTTGCAAGTGTAATGCCTACATCTCAAAATCCAATCAACAACCAGTGGATAGAAATATGTGGCCTCCCGTACGTTTTTTTCTCGATAATCGGTATGATAGAAAAGGGATCTTTTAGGTCTACTACTTCAGTTTCATTGCTTTAACAATAAAACAAATGGTAATATTGCAAAGGCCCTGCACCAGCATCATCATCTTTTAAATACTGTAATAATCTCTCTCTTTCTTCATTCATTCTGTCCCTTCATCCATCTCTCCTGCTGTTTGTTCAGTCTAGAGGTTGTTATTCACTTGAGTTTGAACCTCCAGATTCCAGCTTCAGACCCAGCAGGCTGTTCCTCTGCTAGCCCAGGTCACCTGCTCCCTGCTTGGCCGCTGTAACTCCATCCGTCCCCTCTCCTGTTTCCTCTGGGGTGTAGGTGATGTTGGGATGGGGGACGCCTAAGGAAGGCTCATAAAGGATGACTGTTCTTCAGGCAGGGTTGCTGGTGGAGATGTGGAAGGGGTTGACAGGTTGATCGTTCTGCAGGAAGAATCAGCGCTGAGACGGACAGAAAGCAGTAAATTATCTCGCACAGAAAGTGTTGAACTCAAAGACAGCATTCTGGGTGAAACTAGCCTGTGGCAGTATTGATTAAACAGGCTGTCTATATGGTTAGCTCTGAGACAAAAGAACAGGACACAATTTGAGAAGTGTGAAAGCAGACTATCTCTATAAAATTTATATCACTGTGAAAATCACAGTCAGCTATATGCTATATATGACATGCAGTTTATAACATGTGCCCAGATTGTGGCATTCACAAATTTGTTTGAGACAGTTCACAGCATGTAAACTACAGTAAATATCAACATAGAAATTACATATTCTGATTTATCTAATTTTATTATTCTTTTAGAATGTTTGCTTAGAGTATGAAATAATTTTATTTATTACTTTTGAATAAACAGAAATTCAAATCACAACATCAACACACATTTAACACGCGTCTTTGAAATGTTCACCTAGGCTAATAGAGTATAATTTTAGTATTTGTGCACTAAATTTTAATTCATTTTAATCTAAGGATTTAGTTATTCTATTATGCACTTTTGAAATTTATATATTTCAGTTTTAGTAATTTTAGTACTTAAACTTATTTCAGTTCTTATTTTCACTTATTTATTTATTTATTTATTTATTTATTTTTATTTCAGATTTATTTCAGTTACCAAAAATGATACTTAACAAAACTGGACTGCTATTATTTAAATTCAGTTTTTTCATGGTGGTCTGTTATTGATTTTGGATTTACCGAGATTTACCCACCCCTAAATGTTTTGTAAAACAGAACAAACTGTGGTGGACTGTTTTCCATGTGCTCAGACAATCTTTTCTTGTCTAACTGGGTGGCTTGGCCTGAATCTGCTGTAAAGTGGAACAGACTTTGTCTCGATAGTCTGTCTACGCGAGACTATCATGAGTGATCAGATCTGATGCATAGCTGCTGTCGGCCAGAGTTCACAGCTCTGTTGCCAGATTGATGCTGTCATTTTCCTAGTCTCTGGATCACGAGGTTTGCACCGCACTTCCATCTCCAGCTTTGTCTCTGAAACTTTCTCTACGTCTTGTTTTAAAAATCTTTTCCTCACTATGTCCTCTATTTCTCTTGCCCACTGAAATGAGTCACAAACTCATTCAAAATCTCTTTTTCTTTCAGATGTTCTATTTGTAGCTCACTTTTGGTGCATAGCGGGCAACACTTTTCATTACGACGCTGGACCATGGAGACAAAGCAAAAGCATTTCCATGGAGATGCTGAAGACTTGAGGCACTGCTGCTATTCCGTCCAGCTGTGCCGCTTCCTTCAAAGCCAGACGAGCCTGGAATTATAGAACCCTGCCGACACCACGCTTCTTCCTCCCACCTGTTCATCTCGCTCTCTAGCACTTCTTTTCTCACTTTTTTTTCCATTTTACAGTATACTAAGAATGTTTCAAAATGCAAACAACTTTTCCCGATGAGGAAAAAAGTGGTAAAAATTGAGAAAAACAGGGTGAGAAGACCGAGAAAAAAAAAATGATAAAAGGAAGACAGCTTGAATTTGGGATAGCGCTGTTTTAATTAACATACCTTTTTATCACACTCGAACCTTGAAGTGCTACTGGGTTGAAATAACGAGGGCTTAAAATACAATTACAGGCAGCTGGAAAAAGACATAATGGTCACATTGAAAAAAAAAAGATTTCTATTAAAGAGCCGAACACGTCAAAAGAAAAACCTCTTAAGGAAACTTAAAAATGAGGACCTCATTTCCTCAAGCTAGCTGTGTAGTTTGACTCACCAAATTTATAGGCCATTATTTATTAATGAGCAAAAAATACTATATTTAAATACCTTATTAAAAACTTAAATAATATTCATAATTCACATACTGTTTATATATTTTCACACACACACATACACAGTCTTAAGTAATGGTAAAATGTAAACTCATATTTGTAACTGATTAAAAAAAAAAAAAAAAACTGTCCAATGCCACCTTTTTAAAATGTTTTATGTCATTTTTTCACTGCCACGTGGTACACAAGGGGTCAGATTTTAAAATGTACTAAATTCTGGGTATTTTCACCTATTTTGACTAATATTTATTCTGCAGATGAAGCTGCAGCACTGTAAAAGCATCTAGTATACCACAAAAATGAACATTAATGTATTTACACTGGAATCCAAAGCATGGGAAACAGTATATCATGTGCTTGAAAGTTTAATGTTGGTTAATACTGGTTTAATACAGCCGGATGAAAGCAAGACACATGCTGATTGACAGCAGCAAAGTGTTTAGACTGCCTGGTTTAAACATTTTAAATGACAGAAATCTAGAAAGATTGAATGGCTAGATTTCCCAAAATAACACCGTTTCCATCGGCACCACCATTTCACCCCCATTACAGACATTCATGCACCATGTGACTGGCTGTGGGCGGAGCTGTGGCACCCCAGAGGTTTGTGGTACAGCAGGCCACTATTGCTCACTCTGTTTCCTGTTCTCAAATAGGTACTGGCCCAAAGAACATGGTATGCAGTCCTCTTTGATACTCCGTTAAGATTTGTGTAATTGATATTGACTGGAATATATTCCAGCAGTTCAAATGACTGACGTTAGCTAATGGTAAAATGATTAAGTTTGGGTCTGGTTATTTATATAATATTCAGTGTTAATGAATAAGTGGGGTATTGAATTATATTTCTTGACAACCTCTAATCTTGACCTGAATTGCTCAGTCCTCCAGTTGATTTAATAGATTTGATTTCTGTGACTGCTCTGTTTGGAACGGAGGTTAACTGGATTGATCCAACATTTTTTCATTATGTCGCTGACAGAGGAACTGATTGTTTTGTAAATGTGATTGATGGATGAGGAGTGAAAATTGCTCCGCCCACAGCTTCATGACTAACAGTTTCCAATAGTGTTTGTGATGTGTTTTCTCTAAATACTTCTATTAATGTTAGTTGTGAATGAAGTAGTTTGTTGATCGATTTCTTTGAAGACCTTTCAGTGAAGTCTTCAAACAGGTTCAATATTTTCCAGGCAAACTTGTTGCATAAAATACATGTTTAAACTTAAATATGAAATATCATCTGTGGTTTCTTTTTGAGTGTAAATCTTAGTGATTTATTGACAGATTTCTCAGAATTTGATGCCAACTGAATTAGAATCATTATTGTTATCATCTTTTTATTTATTGCATGCTGGAATTTTTCTGGCTGGTTATAACTCTCTTCTGTAGCATTTGATGAGTAATTGCTGCTGTGATCAATAGAAAAGACACATACATCTATTTTAAATGACATTTTGTTTACCGCCTGGCTTCCGTCAGTATTAACTGTGGCAGGCAGATACCATTCAATTTTGTGAATAAGTTCCAATCAATAATAACCCTAATTAACATACAAAAGGGATATGTTTGCACTAAAAAAAAAAAAAAAATTGAAATAGTCACTGCGCAATGCAATTTTTGTGCATTTAGCATCAAGTGTACATATATTTACTATTTATATTTTCTTTTTAAAGTATTTGATGCAAAGGCAGGGATGCATATCTAAAATATGATTTGGGAATTTGTGTAACTAAGAGGGGGCATGTGTAAATATGTGCCAAATAGAGACCAAAGAATGTTCATGGGGATTAATTGTATGTCTCACAGAGGGAAACAGTGTGGATGTTTGTGGAATGTTTGCATATTTTATGCAAACAAATTGCTAATCACTTTCCAATATACTTGAGTCTTCTAACTCTTTTCCGTTGACTTAAAATAATTTGGACTCTTGGGTTCAAGAACTATTTTAAAAAGAGAACAGGGATACAGCTGGAGTTTAATATTCGGCCTTTAATGCTGATTGACAACAGCTTCGTTTGGTTAGCGCCACCAAAGCACTGACGTGACATATGTAAAACAGGGATTGTGATTGGTCAGTAAACTTTCATTGCTGGACAAAGAATAACAATTCCACCAAAATAAATAAAAAACTTTTCTGTCATCAGGGAAATGTTTGTACCTAATGTGAACAGTGTATTGAGATCTCGTCCCGCAATCAGGTGTAGTGTTGTGGCTCTCCAGGCTGGATTGGATTAAATTTTGTAATTCTGCTTTCCCTGAATGGCCAAATGGTCTGTTAAATGGTGTCTAACACATTAGCTTAACAGCACCATGCGGCCTCTCTTTTGATTATTCCCTTCATCTCCCTCCCTCAGGATGCCGGTCAGACCAGACCAGAAAATGTAGGAGTGTTTCTTCAACAAACTTTGACGTGGACAGAGAGCAGATATCCACCTGAATGCCCTTGATGAGGAACACACATGTATGCACACACACACACATGCTATTCAGCTAAAAAAGAAAAATAAGTACTTCAAAGAAGCTCAAGGTATTTACATATGGTCAGGAAACATCGCTATGCACACCCTTTCGCAATGAAATCCACTCTCTGTGCCGTTTTTATGCTGTATTGGAAGTAAACAGCCAGTTAATCATGCGTTAAATAAAGCTCACCATGTCCAATGACTAAAAGTGTGTAAAATCTCACTTAGTGGATCTCTTCATTATGGAGATTTGATTAGCATCGGCTGAGCGCTAACCGCGAGGCGCAGGTGTAGTGTGTTTACAGACAATAGCTCAATTCCAAAACTTAGTGAGCTGCCTTGCTGAATACTGCCTACATCAAAACTGGAAATGGAACAATCTATAGCAACTCCATACCATAAATAGAGCACTGTTGTGATTATATATTTTTGTAGTTCAACTTTGAAGTTAGCATCAGTCTGGCTGCCTCAACAAAAATCCAATTAGATGTTTCCATTGACTTTTGGATTGTTGCAGAAGAAAAAAAAGTGAACAAAAAAGTTCATGATTCTTGCATGTTTTGTTGAAGTGAAACATGAAACAGAAGTGCTGAAATGCTCACTCGTTTCCAGGTTTTGGCCTAGAAAACACGTCATCTCTACAGCAATCTATGGGAGACTCAACTCACTATTGATTTCAGTAGACTTTGATGTTAGCATGTTGCTAAGCTAACAGCATAATACTCTGACCCAGATATATGCCTTGCCCAAATACCCACACTTGCAGTCTTTGCACTTGACCACTTGACTACAGTATACGACGTATTTCCTGTATTTGGCCCAAGTGTTCAAGTGAAGATGAAGACCACAAGTGTGTCTCAAACTTTTCATTACCTGATGGGACACACTTAGTGTTGTAAAAATGCAAACTTTTACATATAGCTTTATTTTAATTTCAATATATAACGTGACACAATTGAATTTGTGGTGTTTCAAACTAAATGATAAAAAGCAGTTACAAATATTGTACAAAATAAATATCACCACTACTCATCTTTGCATCAGTAAAACATGTAACACTACCAAATTATATGTAATATCTAATTATTAAATTAATATTTACCTTACATTGGAAAGGTTTCCGTGACCTCTCGCAAGACCTCGGCAAAAAGTCTCACAATTTATTTCCAGAACATGATGCATGATGGGATACGTTAAGCCTCGAATAGTGCACCAGAGCGGTATATGAGATAATGTGGATTTAGTGTGCGTTAAGGGCACTGCGCTTTGCCGTTTTTAAGACCCTGGCAGAGACATAGAGAGACAGAGTTGTGACAACGGAAGTTCAGAATGATTCACATAGAGCTCAAATAGTTCCTGGAACTTCATAGCGGGAAATTGGAATACATTGAGTTAGTGAGACAGAACTGCGATTTTTGGTAATTAGCAGACTATAAAGTAATTTCGGTAACACTTTAGAATAGGGAACACTAATGCACTATTAACTATGACTTTTCCCTCAATAAATTCCTTATTTTCTGCTTATTAATAGTTAGTAAGGTAGTTGCTAAGTTTAGGTATTGGGTAGGATTAGGAATGTAGAATAAGGTCATGTAGAATAAGGCATTAATATGTGCTTAATAACTACTAATAAATGGCTAATATTCTAGTAATATGCATGCTAATAAGCAACTAATTAAGAGATCCTAAAATAAAGTGTTACCGTAATTTCTTTACATTATTTGTATAAATAATATATAAATGTATGCATAGTATTATACACATATAGTTGTATCACTGTTGTTTTTAAAAGATAAAATCTGCTATTATTTGAGGATTAATGTGGTCAGCTATCCTTACCTGCCATGTTAACATATTTTAGGCTGACGTTACCATGGTAAAAGTCCATGTTTGCTATATAAACGACATTGTGGTCTTTTACCAAGGTAACTTCAGCCTCTCTGTATAAATATAATTATATGTGTGTGTGCATGTGTGTTCTAACAAATTGTATGTTAGTGCAATCACATCTTAATTGTCATTGTCGTTTTATTAATCCCATGGTAAATGTTAAGTTTGTTGTCTTTGAAAATTAATTCCAAATAAGTGAAGATGTTTTAAGATTAAGTGGGAATTAATCTCGTTTAATGTTTTTGATTATTGTGCACCCCTCCATTATTAATATATAAATATATATTTGTAGTATATTCAAATTTAAAATAACTTGAAACATTGTTACCCATTTATTCATACATGTTATGTATGTTAACTTTTGTTATGCACTTATTTACATACTATAAAGCATGCTGTCCTTGAACAGTCTCCACTATAGTTTGCTGTGCTTCATGGGAGTGCTCCAGTCACTCACAGGAAGGAGTGTGAATGTATGGTTTCCCTACTGACATGGAGAAGATAAAAAAAAATTATGCATCAAGTTTTGTTCAATTCACATTCATTTGTATTTGTATTTGTACAGAAAATGCATGTTTCTACATTACAAATAAGAATTCTGTTAACAGGTGTAACTGTGTCAAAGTAATGTTCATATGGCAGAAATGTTCTAAAATTAGGCTATACAAATCATGCAGTTAAGTAATGCCATGTATTCAGAAACAATGAACAATGATGGTTTGATCATGTTGATTACAATGAAATTTTAGCATTTAATTTAGCAGTTTTGTATGTTTATTCAGAGTCAGAGTCAGCTTTATCTGAAGTCCTCTCAAGGGTGTCATCTCTTCACAGGTGCTCGGTCATCTGAAGTCTTCGTAAGAAGCTGGATATAGTCAGCATGAGCAATCTATAGATTACACCAGCAAAATGTGATGTAATCATACTTGGGAACTGGCACTTTTTCACAAAGAACAGGGAAAGACTTGCCAAACCCAGTGAAGAGACTCATTGTGAGGGTGATATCTCATTACAGGGTGGTTTTTGTTCTGAGCCAGATAGAGAAAGAGAAAAACACAGGGGAAATGGTTAAGTGATGCTCCATCACATTTCAGTCCTGTGGCATCTGCTCCATCAACACAGTGCTTCTACAGTAGCTAAGACATTTAAGTATAAAATACAGTAATACAGTACAGGTTTATTGTGATTACTTCTATAAAATAGTAGTGGTATATAATGCATTTTTGGAAATTTAGCCTAGCATGATTCTGAAATGAAAACTGCTCGCCTCTCATTTAGGTCCATTAGCATCCTTTGCAAAAAATCTAAATCTATTAAATAACTTCCCAGCAGCAGAAATCATGTTTAAAAGCCTTAATTACACATCAACGAATGAAACTGCCTGAAGAGAATGAATAGCATCCCATAAATCTACTAATTAAGTGAGAAATAATCTAATAATAATCTGTTTTAATGCACAAGGTAATTTGATTAGCTGTGTTGATGATATACAATTGTGTCCTATAAATGTCTTACCTTTTAAAATTTCATCACAGCGGCCTCTTCTGCTGCATCTCTATGGCACTGATAGTGTGAGCGCTAACTTCCGGGAACTATTGAGCGGCTCCATGATCCGCCATTGCTGTAAAAAAACGGAATTTGGGTAGGAAAAGGTGCACAAGCAACAGGGATGACTGCAAGCTTGAGAATACTGTCAAGCAAAGCTGATTCAAACACTTGTGAGACCTTCACAAGAGTGAACTGAAGCTGGAGTCAGTGCATCAAGAGTCACCACGCTCAGACGTCTTCAGGAAAAGGGCTACCAAGCCATTTCTGAAGCAGAGACAATGTCAGAAGCGTCTTACCTGGGCTGTGGAGAAAAAGAACTGGCCTGTTGCTCAGTGGTCCAAAGTCCTCTTTTCAGATGAAAGTAAATTTTGCATTTAATTTGGAAATCAAGGTCCCAGAGTCTGGAGGAAGAGTGGAGAGGCACAGAATCCATGTTGCTTGAAGTCCAGTGTGAAGTTCCCACAGTCAGTGAAGATTTGGGCTGCCATGTCATCTGCTGGTGTTGGTTCACTGTGTTTTCTGAAGTCCACAGTCAACGCAGCCATCTACCAGGAAATTTTAGAGCACTTCACGCTTCCTTCTGCTGACAAGCTTTATGGAGATGCTGATTTCATTTTCCAGCATGACTTGGCACCTGCCCACACTGCCAAAGGTACCAAAAGCTGGTTCAATGACCATGGTGTTACTGTGCTTGACTGGCCAGCAAACTCACCTGACCTGAACCCCAGAGAGAATCTATGGAGTATTGTCAAGAGGAAGATACACCAGACTCAACAATGCAGATGACCTGAAGGCCGCTATCAAAGCAACCTGGTCTTCCATACCACCTCAGCAGTGCCTCAAACTGATCACCTCCATGCCACGCCGCATTGAGGCAGTAATTAAAGCAAAAGTAGTCCCTAGCAAATATTGAATACATATACAGTTAATGAACATACTTTCCAGAAGGCCAACAATTCACTAAAAATGTTTTTTTATTGGTCTTATGAAGTATTCTAATTTGTTGAGATAGTGAATTGGTGGGTTTTTGTTAAATGTGAGCCAAAATAAATACAATTAAAAGAACCAAAGACGTAAACTACTTCAGTCTGCGTGCACTGAATTTATTTAATACACGAGTTTCACAATTTGAGTTAAATTACTGAAATTAATGAACTTTTCCACGACATTCTAATTTATTGAGATGCACCTGTACTTCCTGACGTGTGCATACGGTCTCAAGTAGCCAAGACCACAAGTGTGGGTATCTGAACAAGGCATTTGTCTTGTAATCTTAATGTAATCTTAAAAAAAAAAAAAAAAAAAAAAAACACTAGTTTTTCTAATCTTTTTGGATTCTATCTATTTGTTTTCTTTTTATTTATTATACAATTAACAAAAGCAAAAAAAGGTATCTAAAACTAGCTTGCTCTATTCTCTATTTTCTATTCTATCTGTTTTCTTTTTATTTATTATATAATTAAAAAAAAAAAAAAAACATGCTACGTGTGCTGCGTTAAGCTAACTGAGACTTCTTATAGCACTTGCATATAAACATCTTGTTGATTTTGATTGCTTCCATTATTTGTAAGTCGCTTTGGATAAAAGTTTTTTTTTTTTTTTTTTTTTAAGCGGTATCCAGTCCATCATAAGAAGGGTCTAGGAGGGTCTGGCCACTTCAGTCTCTGTGATCCCCCACCTTACCGATTTCAACCGAGAGGGAACCTCTTCTAGAAATACAACTGCACCCCCAGTTCATATGCTCTGGTGCAGACTCTGGAAGTATTTAAGGAGGAAACATAATTAAAGTACCCAGCTTTAGAAGAACCTTCATGTCTAGAGCACTCTTCCCCTAAAATGCTGCCTCATAGGCAGCTCACAATAATTTGGAGCAAAATAAATGCTTTACTCTTTCACTATATACTTCAACTATTCACAGTTTGACATGAGAAACAGAACCCAAAATGTTGTTTACGAGTCATCTCTCACTTTCTCTCTATCTCTTCCTCTCCCACATCCCTCCGTCCTCATCTTCCTGAGCGGGGGCAGATGGAGGGAGCGCAGCTTCATTTAATGGTCAGTTTAGCTAAAGCGTTAATGGCCGCTGAGAGAGTGACAGGGAGCTAATGAGCGCTTCATTTGGCCAATCAGATCTATTTCTGCCGTGCATAATAAGCGTCTCGCCACCGGTTGCTGTGGCAGCATCGCCAAGGTAATTGCACCTTTCAAGCATGCTGGGATGGATTCAAATGAGAGAGAAAAAGACAGAAAGAAAGAGAAACGGAAGGAAAGCAGTCGAGAAAAGAACACTAAAGCATATTCTGAGCGAGGTTTTCTTGAAGATTTGGTGTATCACAAACTTGTTCCATGCAAATTCCATGCATATGGACAATATTCAGCCAAACTAGTTCTTATGATAAAGTCAAAATGTTTGTTGTAATAATGCTATGGTGGTCTCTATGGTGTTTTGGGTGATTTCTTGTTGACTTCATTCTTTATGATATTCTGTCTATATTCTAACTATACGGCAGTGGTTGTCAACCTCACTTTGTTCAAAGGTGCGTCACGATGCCATAGAAGAACCTTTTTGTCAAAATGGTTCCATAAAGAACCTTTAACATTCTGTTTCACAAAAGGTTCTTTGTTGCGAAAGAAGGTTCTTCAGATTATAAAAAGATAAGAAAGAGATGGTTCTTTAAAGAACCTTTGACTGAATGGTTCTTTGTGGAACCAAAAATGTTTTTTTTTTTTTTTTTTCTATGGCATCGCTGTGAAGAACCTTTTAAGCTCCTTTATTTTAAAAAGTGAAGGCCCTTTTATCGAAGCTGACCTCTGTTACTTCTCTTGCAATAAAAATAATACAAATAGTTTAGTGTTTATAGTTTGTTAGTTTTCTTTTCACCAGTCTTTTTAGCATTTTATGTTACTATCAGTGTTGGGCCTGTTACTTTAAAAAAGTAATTAGTTATAGTTACTATTTACTTCTCACAAATAGTAACTGAGTTAGTAACTGAGTTACATCATTATAAAAGTAACTAATTACCAGGGAAAGTAACTATTGCGTTACTTTTTTAAAAAAAAAATGTTCAAATGTCAAATAACTTGGATTCCCCCGATATTAAATGTTAAATTAATGACATGGAAACTGAATAGAATAAATTATTATTATAAAACATTGTACATTCATCTACACTATTTATCTACTGACACTTAGTATCAGTCAGTCAAACATTATAATATGATATTATAATATATTATAATATGTCCTTTATTATAAAACATAACAATGATCATTTAATATTATATGATGATAGAACTTTAGTAATTAGAATAACCAAGTATGAATGCATATTTGTTATGTTGACTGAACTGGTGGTGGTGCTTTAGATATTATTTGTCATTTAGTCTTTCTATAAAAAAAAAAGTTGGGAAAAAAAAATTATAAGATAAAACTTCTACGAATTCTACTACTAATAACAATATAAAATGGTGTGAGGATTAATGAGCTGCTGGGTGCATAAATATTAATCACGTTGTCTGCATTCGCTGGAATTGATTTGCTGAAATCAAAACAGGGATGATAATAGGTGAGCGCCAGAGATTGTCGTTTGCACATTAGTTCCGCCCACTACCAGAGAACCCGGCAGTTCTTAAAAGCTGAAGAATTCCAAAGGAACTCCATTATTTTGACAGGAAAATACAACAAAGATTCTCGTTTACATGTAGCGCATCAATTCTGCATGTTATGAAAGACTCTTGCTCTGTATCTTTCTTTGCGTGCGTGTATGTGAGAGAAAGCGACGGCGAGTTGTGCGCCTTCACACTAGAGTTAATGGTACGACAAATACAGCTACACTGCGCATCCGTTCAGATGAACTGAAAAATTAAATTATAATAATATAATACAATAACGCCACACTTTATTGTTAGTAACGGTAACAGCGTTGTAACGGGTGAAATTCGTTTGATTACTCGTTACTGAAAAAAATAACGCCGTTATTCCCATTACTATGAAATTTGCTGAGGCCCCGTACTGGGCCCTGGACCCATGGCTTGATTTGTCTTTTTTTTTTTTTTTTTCCCCTTGTCTGACAGGTAAATATTGTACGTTTAAAAGCAAAAGCGCACCTCTACTCAACAAGCTATGTAATTTGACATATTATTCAGGTCTGTAGCCCAAATAGTAAAGAATAGGCCTATATTATGCCTTTGATTAGGGGTTTGTTCAAATTCCTAACATTGGTAATACATTATAATGGTAGTGATAGTAGTAACTATGGTGTTTTGGTGTAAAGTATGGTTAACATGGTACATTTCTGCGAGGGATATTCCCCTCATGTCATGTCTAAAGCACTTCTTGTGTTCCTGCTTGAAGATCTCGGCTACAAAATCCAGCAGCAGTCATTATCCTCCAGCTTTTAGCCGCCACACACGCGCTTGTGTTCCATTTTCTTTTGCTAATGCACCATCTCCAAGCATTTTCAATGCAGACACGTTATTATTTCCCTCCATTACATGTGTGAGATTACAGGGGTGTATGCGCGCGCGTGTGTGCACTCTCCAGGGCGCGTCATGACTTCACAGACGTCCCACAGATGTCTAATTACTGTACAATCATAGCAGCGGGGGACATTTCGTTTTCTCCTTCCTCTGTTATTGTCTGTTTCTTTCCCTCCGTAGATTAAATCTCTCTGTTCTTTCTCACCAGCACAGCCTATGCGCATTTAGGTTGTAAAAGCAAGGTGCTGTACTGCTTAGTTAAAGCCTGAGAGAGAAACACTAAACACAGCAGCCCAGCGGTTTCTGCGCGCTGCCCTGATCTTCTTGATCCTGTAATTGGCCGAAACGCGTTCAAGAGAGGCCGTCCAAGTCACATAAAAATGAGCATCAGATCCGGAGCGTGATTTGAGCATTTTTAAAGCACGCAACGGTTGGGTGAAAACGAGGAACCTGTCTGTGAAGAACACGCACACACGCATATGTTCTGACAACTGCAATTATGCTTTACATGTTCCTGAAGCAGGCGCGGGGATCTAGAGTAATTAAAGGAATAATGCACCTAAATACTGTATAGAATAGAGTCATGATTTATTCACCCGTATGATGTTCCAAACTTTAATCTGTTAGATGTTTCTCATTAAAATGCATAAAGTAAAATAAAAATGTATATGGATCTGTACATCATCAAAAGTTGATTTTGATTTATTATTTTTCATTTGCTTTTGACATTTGAAGGAGAATGTCATTGGAATTTTAATGTAGAAAATTAGACAATGTAATTCATGTAAAATTGTAATTAAAATACATAAAGATTAAATTAAACTAAACTAAAGTAAATACATAAAATTATTATTATCATTATTATTATTATTATTTAAATTATTATTATCATTCTAACAATTAGCAGACGCAATCTTCCATTCAAAAGGTTGCAGTCACTAAGATTTTTTCTTTATCTTTTTTTCCTTTTCTTTTCTTGTCTTGTCTTGTCTTGTATTGTCTTGTCTTGTCTTGTCTTGTCTTGTCTTGTCTTGTCTTGTCTTGTCTTGTCTTGTCTTGTCTTGTCTTTAATTCAGCAAAAAGGTAGTCTATTGATCAAAAGCGGCAGTAAAGACAATTATAATGTTTCTGTTTCAAATAAATGCCGTTTTTTTTTTCAAACCTGAAAAAAAAAAATTATCATGGTTTCCATTAAAAAAAATATTAAGCACTACAACACTGATGATTTTAATAATATAATATAATATAATATAATATAATATAATATAATATAATATAATATAATATAATATAATATAATATAATATAATATAATATAATATAATATCTTAAAATTTAAGATAATAGGCCTAATAAGGAATGTTTCTTTAGCACCAAATCAGCATGTTAGAATGATTTCTGAAGAATCATGTGACACTGAAGACTGGAGCAACGATGCTGAAATTTCAGCTTTCCATCATAGGAATAAATTATTAATATTTTGTGATGTTTGTTTTTACTGTATTTTTGATCATTAATTGCATCCTTAGTAAGCATGAAACATTAAACACATACTCGGAGGCTTATCAGAAAACACATTATTAGATATTTTCGATCACACACACACACACACACACATTTGAGAGACGAGCCTCTAGGGTCACCTCAGTCTGGTCGAAAAGGTCAAGTGTCTGAATCGTCTGTTCTCGTGACGCGAGGAATGCAGCTTAATGTGCATGGTTTTGTAGCGAGTCAGTGTGTATGTGTCTGAAGGGTGTGTAAGTCTGTCTGTCTGTGTGTGTGTGTGTGTGTGTGTGTGTGTGTGTGTGTGTGTGTGTGTGTGTGTGTGTGTGTGTGTGTGTGTGTGTGTGTTCAATCTAAATTCTTTGGCAGTTTGAGGAGATAAAGATGGCTGGTTGATCACACAGACTTCCAGACCAGACAAACAGCTGATCTGAGCTGTTCTCAGGAGGAATTAGCTGAGCAATCACAGATGATTAATGATGTCCATAATTATGGAATTTTACAGGGGTCATATCTTAATTCTTTGTTATTTCATTTTTTCCTCACAGTGAGGTTCACTTATCATGTTAGTCGAGGCTCTTTGCACCAAAACAGTCGTAACTTAGTTTCACATGACCATTTCTACCTACTCCTGGCTGCTGAGCTGCACTGCACATATTGCCAAAGCAGTGCAAGTAAGAAAAACGAAGTTACAACAGTGCAATTTTTGTAAACAATTAACGATAATTATCAAATAATCGAACAAAATGAAATAAAACAGCAGTTTATCTCTCTCTCTTTCTGTCTCTCTAGCAACAGACAGCCTGTAGCAACAGTTGCAGTCAGTGTTGTAAGGGTTTTGGTCGTCTGCCTATTTAAACAAGACAGAAAGCAGTGAGTGATTAACCAGATCAGGCGACTGTTGATGCAGTCAAAGAGCCAAGTCAGAGAGTCATCATACACATACACACGCATCAATTACACTCACACACACACACACACAAGTAAGCCCATTTACACACAATGACATGGCCGTTTTGGCTATTATTGCTGAATCTTTTATGGTGTGTGTGCTATATTTTGTGGACAAAATTGTTAACTAAACTTGAAAACACCTGTTTTTAAAAGTAAAACTCTGTTAAACACATAATGTCCACGTGTTGTTTTAGGCATAGGGTTTAGTCTGTTCAGTTAGTCTGTAGTCATTATAATTAGCTTCATACAAAAACAATAGAAGCCTATAGTTTTTGTCGCATTATAGCAAGCTAAATATGTGTGAGTGCACTTAGAAAAAAAAAGTGCATAAATACAGCAAACATTCACACCAGGACCCTGATTTTAATTTCTCCCGTAATTTTACACAACTGGAATCAGACCCTGTCAATCAGACCCCTACTTCAGTGTGTGACATTATATCTGTACATGTGTGGATGTTTACATGCGGATTGTATTTACAAAACAAAACAAAATTTGCATTTTTTTTATGCCATTAATCATTACCTTCCTTGGTTTTCATGACATCTGCTGTAGTGCATTTTTACATAATATTATTATATCTGAAATGTCAAAGCAATACTGGACTGTATACATCTTATGGTAATCTTATCAGTCAATATAGGTACACAGTTATATTTATTTATCATGTGTCTCAAAAAAAAAAAAAAAAAAAAAAAACTTTCAGAACTTCAGAAACACTACCGTTTGTTAATGATTTTTTTAAGTTTTTGAAAGTAGTCCCTTGTGCATTTATTTGATCTAAAATATGCTAAAAACAGTAATTGTCTTCAGTGTCACATGATCCTTCAGAAATCGTTCTAATATGCTGATTTGGTGCTTAAGAAACATTTCTTTATTATTACCAACATTATAATTAAAACAGTTTCAGAATTATTTGCTTTATAGAAAGTTCAGAAGAACATGATTTATTTGAAATAGATGAATGAATGTCCTCACTAAATAAAAGCATAATTAATAACATAAATGTTATTACTCCAAAACTTTTTAATGTTAGTTCATCTTTTCATATAAGAACAAATATTCCAGTAAAAATGAACTGAACTTTATATTACAGGTATAACAATAACAAATTAAACTGTTTAATGCACACATAATCTGAACATGTGTGAGGTTGAGTTTTGGAAAATCACTGCAAGTGTGTGCATCTCCACAAGACAATGACTTGCACAAAGAAAAAAAAATTGTGGGAAGAATAGGGGATGGAAAATACCAATAGAATTGAATTGAATGGAAAGCCTCCACCATCATAGAACAAAAAGTGTGTGTGTGCATGTGTATTCGATCAGTAATGCTCCGTTGTCACGCTGCTGCCAACACGTAATCCATCTTTGCCATCTTGGACGAGAATTCATTTGAAGTGACAGTGATGGATTCCAAAACTTCCCTGACAGTTTCCTGAATCTAATGCAACCACTGTGTGCTTTCTCTCTCTTTGTTTCCTCTCATCCATCTCAAAATGTGTGATTCAAATCAATGAATCAACAAAAATGATTCATTTTGTAGGCTAAGACATAAGCAACCTGCCTAAATTTTTACTGATTACTGAAATCCAAGAAAAAAGACTCCTCGTTTACACTGACTATGTCCAAGATATGACTATTCACTGACCATCTGAAGCATATTTCACATAAAAATGACATCTTCTCAAAGCAGAAATCTGATTGGCTGGTTTTATGCAATTTGAGGTATCAAGAAAAGTAAAAGGTTTGGCTATGAGAGACTCTTGGCTTCTGACTCTTGGGATTATTGTTAACACATTTTTTAGACTCCAATATCCTCTTTTTGGCAAGTCTTGTTCCTCCATCATGTGATATACTGTAAAATTGCTCATGCTGACAAGAAGACCACCAATGACACACCTTTCACACAAGCTCAGATTCACATGGAGTTTCCCTCTAGGCCTTTTTTTTTTTTGGCATTCCTTGTCCAAATCTTCACCTGATTTGCACTGATGTCAACCACCAAATATATTACATCATTTAAACATAGCTTTCAAATTCACTTCACAATCGTCAGATTCACTTGCCTTGTTCTTCAGAGTGTTGATCGCTTTGTTCTGCTGTCTTTAGATCCCAGCCTTTCTCTTTCAAAAGAAAATCTTTGGGGAAATGTTTATATTCAAAGAATCTGGGGCATAGGCCTATGAAACCTTTGCTCCTGCTGTATGGTATCAGAGGAAAGGGATGTCTCAGATGTTCAGCTAAACTTGATAGCCTTAATATAGCTTCATGCCTTTAAGCCCACAGCACTTCATCTTTGCATAATCTATATTTATTGACTACGAATATATGATTGTAGGTGATTACTCCAGTGAAGCACTGTCTAATGTGTATCTGGGGTATATATAGAAAAGGCCAGGAACATAGCAGAAAAGCAAAATCCCATTAAAAGTTTCACTAGTACCCGCAAAGGCCCTTTGTCGGCACAGTCCAGATCTTGTATGTGCCCTCTTGCATTCATTCATTTTGTGTGTTTGGTTGTATTTGCACATTTTTATTGGCACAGAGGCGTTTAATCTCAAGGGTGGGAGGAAAATCAGCCATAATCACATGAAAGAGAGAATAAAAGAATGAAGAAGAGACACATGACGCACAAACGTTCAGCTCTGATCTGGATGTCTGCTTCAGTGTCATGCTCTGTACAGACTCCACTGGAAAGACGGTGGGTGGCAGAGCAAGATATCTCTTTCTATAGCTCTGTTCCAAAACCGAGTAAGCTTGTTAGGCAGTTACCTCCTATGACAGCATCCTTACTTAAATGAAAACTCATAAATGAGTGATTTGAAATGCTCTACATAGGCAGTGATTCTCATAATGATTCCACAGGCACATCATTAGCACTCCTCATGAGAACTGATAAATGATAATGCTCACAGTTGACTCCAGTAGAGTTATGGTTGCATGTTGCTAAGCTAATAAACAATTTAATATTCTAATAAGCATACAAATGCTTGCAGTATTGAATGAAATACAACGATGAATTGATCAAATTTCCCCTGCTAAAATAAAATTTGTGTTTGGAGTGCCTATGATTGTTTAAAGGGATATATTTTATTTTATTTTATTTATTTTGACAGCATGTTGTCATCGGATAATGTCATCTTGATATCATGGCCTCTAACCAAATACAAACTTCAGTAGTGATTCATATTCAAAATTATTTTTTATTATTAGTATTCATCACATAAACAAACAAACTAACAGACATAAATTTAAGTTGCTTTGGATAAAAGCATCTTTCAAATGCATAAAAATGTTTTTAAAAAAGTAAAGCTTCAACTAAGAAAAAAAAAAATCTATAAATCCAAGCTACTTGTCCTTCTCTGTTTTAAGAACTTTCATCCAGCCATTTTAGTTTCTTACTGGTACTTGTTTCTTACTGGAGTGATTTTTTCTTTGTTTTGTCATGAGCAATCATACATTTTCATAAATATTTGACCCCCAAATACCACAACTGACCAATCAGAATCAAGTAGTCAAGAGCACTGTGTGATGAGTGCTTTGATTGTATAAAAAAGAGCAGCATGAATATTCTTCAAAACTCCTTGATTTATGTTTGATAGGAAGCTTGGTTTTGAAACTCCTCTCTCCTCTATCGCTCTCCTCTATCTCTCTATAGAGTACATATCTCTTAATTCTCAGTTCTGTTCTCTTCAATATCTACCAGCGTTTTGGCTTGTGAAAGAGTGTTTTAGAAAAGGGTTTATATTGTGCGGTTCGCCAGAAGTTTTGGAGAGAGTAAGTCTATGTAGAGACAGAGAGGGATGTGGCTGCCTATAGAAAGAGAGGTGTAAGTATAGGGATGAGTTTATCTCCAGGTCTGTATGGAGGATGATGTCTCCTGGAGCTTTAGACGGCCAAAGTAAATGACAACACAGGGGAACCAGGAAGAGCCAGAGCTGTCAGTCACACACAGACGTAAGCTGCTTCAGAAAGCATAATGCAGGCTTTATGTGTCTGTGTGTGTGTGCGCAGATATTCTTGCAGTATCAGTTTGTGGACTAACCGGGATTACCACCACTGAGCCGTCAAGGGAGTCACATAGCTATTAGTATCTGTATCCACCTTTCTCTATCTCTCACCGTGTCTCTTTGCCTTTTTTTGCCACATGAAACACTTCTTTCTGCAACTCACAGAATCTTTTTTTTTTCTGTCTTTTTTCCTTTGTCTGAACTTCTTTACCTTTCCTCTGAACTACTTTTCAGAACAGTGTGTGAAAAGATCTGTGACAAATCACCTCGCCCAGACAGTCTGTCTGAAGCTTCACATGCCACCAGGAATATTCATTTCTATCAGCAGACGGCAATCTCTACAGACATATATCATAATTGGAATGCAGTCCTCTGACTTTGAGATCTAACCACATCTCTCTCACACAATCTTTTTATTTTATTTTCTGCTTGGTCATAGAGAGGTGTTGTAACGTGAGGTAAGATGTAAAACTGTCAGTTTAAGTTTTTAGAAATGTGCTACAGGGGTAAAATCTAACTGCAGAAGTCTCTGTTTTAAAATATCTGATTTTACAGGAGTAATTTTGAGGTAAGAAAATACAATTTTGTGGATTTTACAGAAACAGTCTGTTCCTGTCTGACTGTATGAGCGGCAGCACTGGGACTTCACATTTTGTGCCTATCAATTCAGTAATTTCTTACTAACAAGTTCTGAGCACATAACTACTTTTTTTTTTTCAGTTTATTGTTCATTATAACATTTTTGTTTGTTTGTTTTGATTTAGCTACTTCCATGTTATATTTGCGACTTTAATGTGTGACTTCCTAAAAACCCAAAGTTATGAGTTTCCCAGACTCACATGAAGGCAGCATTGTCTGTGATTGAGCATTTCAGAATGATTTTTCAATGACTAATTGAGCAGACTGCATAGTTAAACCAGTAGGTGGCGACAAGAAACTGTCTTTAGTAGTAACGGTGTGTTCACGCCGTATCGTAATTACTGTGATTACGAGATACCAATTTGTAAAAAGTGTTCATGTCCTCGTGGAACTTGTAGCCCACCTGACCACCTCAAATTCATTAGGCGCTATGTTTAGGCATTTACATTGCAATAGTTCCAAGTACAAGGGTGTGAACAGCTCCAAGTATAGAACATCACATGTTGTCATCTCGAAATCAGTTATTAAGACATGACGTGTATGCAGCATTGGTCAATTAAAATTAAAATTTAGAAACGATACATATGACTGCTTTTGAGTGAGCCATTGAATCACTAATTTAACTAATTCATTCAAAACACTGAATCATTAAGGAACTATAACGTCTTAATGGGTGAGTTACTGAAAAAATGTCAGATTTTTTTGTTCTTTGAATTAGTAACACATCTCTTGAACTAGCATCAGCAAATCCTGTACCTGTCGACTATGGAATAAGATAAATGTGCATAATGTGTTTCTGATGTATACTCATGAACATGTCTTGTTCGTGTGCCATGTCTCCAGTCATACAGTGCTTTCTGTCAAACTCCGAGGCAAAGAAACAAACAGCTTGAAAACCGGCGTGAACTTGAAACACTCTTATCTTTCATCAGTCCATATCTCTAGCCAAACGTTTGTTTACACAGCCGCAACTTCTGTTTTTCAGTGTTTATTTAATGCAGGCAAAGTTTCAACTCTCTGTGTTCTTTATCGCCGGCCCTTTGAAACAAACATGGATTTGTTATTTTAATGACTTCAACCCATTAACTGTGTCTGTCTTTTATACTTCACTTGTGGAAAGTTTGCTTCTCTCTTACTTAATTGAGCAATTACCTTGCTGGGTAAGTTCACCCCAAAAATAAAAATTATGTTGTCATTCACTCACCCCCCCACATCATTCCAAATCCAAACCTGTATGTTTTTTTTTTTTGTATTTTTTTTAATTCATAAGTTTCATTTTTGAGTGAACTATCCCCAGCAGGAGTAAGATTTTATAATGAAGTCTGGCAAACTCATACATTATGCTGGATGATCAGTGATGAAGTTTAGTAACCTAACTTGCATCACTCATAACAATACTGTTACAACCCAAATTCCGGAAATGTTGAGACATTTTTTTTTTTTTTTTAATTTGAATAAAATAAAAACTAAAATACTTTCAAATCACATGAGCCAATATTTTATGCACAATAGAACATAGAGAACATAACAAATGTTTAAACTGAGAAATGTTATACTTTTATCCACTATATGAGCTCATTTCAAATTTTATACTTGCTACAGGTCTCAAAAAAGTTGGCACAGGGGCAACAAAAGGCTGAAAAAGCAAGACATTTTGAAAAGATTCAGCTGGGAGAACATCTAGCAACTAATTAAGTTAACTGACATCAGGTCTATAATATGATTAGCTATAAAAGGGATGTCTTAGAGAGGCAGAGTCTCTCAGAAGTAAAGATGGGCAGAGGCTCTCCAATCTGTGAAAGAGTGCGTAAAAAGATTGTGGAATACTTTAAAAACAGCGTTCCTCGACGTCAAATTGCAAAGGCTTTGAAAATCTCATAATCTACAGCGCATAACATCATCAAAAGATTCAGAGAAACTGGAGACCTTCCAGCGTGTTATCAGCATTCAGTTCAAAAGCCAGCATCTCTGATGGTACGGGGGTGCATACGGTATGTGCAGCTTGCATGTTTTAGAAGGCACTATTAATGCTGAAAGGTATATAAAAGTTTTAGAGCAACATATGCTCCCCTCCAGACGATGTCTATTTCAGGGAAGGCCTTGTGTATTTCAGCAGGACAATGTAAAACCACATATTGCAGCTATTATAACAACATAGCTTCGTAATAGAAGAGTCCGGGTGCTGAATTGGTCTGCCTGCGGTCCAGATCTTTCACCTATAGAGAACATTTGGCACATCATTAAACGAAAAATACGTCAGAGATGTCCACGAACTCTTCAGCAGCTGGAAACATATATCAGACAAGAATGGGATCAAATTCCAACACCAAAACTCCAGAAACTCATAACCTCGATGTCCAGATGTCTTCAAACTGTTTTGAAAAGAAGAGGAGATGCTACACCATGGTAAACATGCCCCCCTTCCAACTATTTTGAGACCTGTAGCAGGCATAAAATTTGAAATGAGCTCATTTTGTGCATACAACTGTAAGATTTCTCAGTTTAAACATTTGTTATGTTTTCTATGTTCTATTGTGGATAAAATATTGGCTCATGTAATTTGACATTTTTTTTTAGTTTTCGTTTTATTCAAATTTTAAAAACATCCCAACATTTGCGGAATTCGAGTTGTATTTTTAAATGGAAAATAATTAAGTTTATATTAAATAATCACCTTTCTCAATGTTAGTTGGCTGAAGCTCTATGGTTGGCTTTAAGGAGTATTACCTACTATGAAAAAGTAACACTTTTCTAAAGTGATTATGTAATGCACATTGGCCCCAAACTATAATTTCTGCATGGGTCAGAATGCGTTCATGTGCACTAATGAATGTGTCTGTGTGGCAACATCCTTGAAAGAATTTAGGCCACCTCAGAACAGCTGCCTCAGCCTTCAACAGGACTACTTCAAACACATCATATCCAATCTAGTTGAGAGCGAGTGAAAATAATCGGAAGGAAGTGTAATGATAGGGCGGAATAAAAATAAGAAGCTTTTTTTTGCTTGTTTGTGAGCTTCACTCATTCAATCATGTGCAATTTGCTGGGGTAATTGAGGTGGGGCAAATAGGAAAGAGTTAAGCAATTAAGAGTTCACGGGTCGCAGCTGTGTTCTGACATGCCGTCATTAGTTTTCTGATGATCAGTTTTTTTCTTTTGCCTCCCTCAGGTTTTCTCAGGCCAGGAGAGAGTTTCAGATTAGAACATCTGGAGTTTCATGTTGAAACGGCATCATTCTCCCACCAAGACCCGAGTGAAACCATTAGGCCAATGAAGACAGAAGAGCAAGTTTGACTGCGCTGACACACAGCGTTCCGGTACGCTCTTTAATCACCGCTTATCTGCAGGAGCACAGTTAAACACCTTCCTCTCCCTCCTGTTGAAATCTACATCACTCCCTCAAGCCTCGGCCCTTCATCTCTCTCTCCCTCTGTAATGTCATTGTTTTTGGTTGTACTTTGCTTCCTCTCTCTTTTTCCCCAAGTTTGAGAAAACCGCCTGTGCCGCTGATATGTGTGCCAACTATGACAAAAGCGCTGCTGAGGAATGTGCCGTGTGTCTATATGATAGAATGCTGGGTAAATATAGCTGTCGTTTTCATGCGGGTCTGTTTCTGCACCATTGTTTTCGCTGACAGAATGAAAACACAAGGCCCAAACAGACGCAGAAGAATAAGGTGCGCCGTACATACGTTCAGTCATCTATTTTCTCTTTGTGTGTGTTCTGTCTACCGTTTTATTGACCATTACAATTCATTATTTTATATTCTTAAACCCAGGTCCTCCTTTTATATTGTTTGAAAAGGTTTTACAACAATTACTGAGCGAGGATAATTATTTTTAGCTCCTTTTAAATGATAATAATTAAAAAAAAACACACACTTTAAAGAGAACTTCTGGACATGTATTAAAGAGAATACATTCAGATATTATTTTTTGTTTTTCCCCCCCCATTCAATAGAAGTCAATATGCCTCAGTGTTTCCTTAGACTGCTTTGACTTTATATAAACAGTTGAAACATTCTTTGAAATATTTTATTTTATTGTGTTTTGCAAAGACAAGTCAGTCATACAGATTTAAAATGACAAGTTTACACAAGCTTACACAAGTGAGTAGTCAAGTTATGACATTTTGATAAAGAAAATTATAAAAAAAAACATGGATGAATCATTCAAAGTAAGGTCAGTGACAAGCATTTAAGTCTCTTCCCATTCTGGGAATTGTTCCGGAGTTGTCATTAAGAGGGCAGTGTCATGTAGGTCTGGGATACCACCCTGTAATGTCTGTCCAGATCTCTATCTCAGTAGTTCGGCTCATATGTGGCATTCTCATCAACTGCATCACACGTGGTATTTCCTGTTGACATTAGATCAAGCAGAGGGCTGGGAACAGAGGAAGCGGACTAATTGATGGATCGATTGCTTATAAACACAGCAAATCAGTAAAACTGATGTTAAGCTTTTCCTCTTAACAAGTAATTCACAGCACAATTAATAGAGTAGGTCACCCAAAAATGAAAATGCTGTAATTATTTACTCGCCCTCGTGTCATCTATATAACACAACAAGAGAAATTTGAATGCAGCTCTTTTCCATATAAGGACAGCTACAAAAATTTGTTGCTATCTGTCGATTTGTGCATTATTTCCTGTAATACCACATTGTACTGTATTTTAGAGTGAGGAACAGACTTAAACATACTTTTCAGTCATATTCTTTCTCTGCCAAAGCTTTAAATAAAGACACATTCACATGCCATTCCTGTAGCTCGAACAGTATACTATAATATAGAGCATGACATGCTTGCAAGTTGCTTTGGATAGAAGCATCTGCCAAATGCATAAATGCAAATTTTGTCAGTATTGATGCCAAAATTCCATGGAGAGTAAAACTTGGATTATTGTGAATTTTCCCAAGAATAACAACCTAAATTTCTGTTTTCCTGCCCACACAAAGCTATCACATGACTTCAGAATACTCAGGCATGAGTCATTATTTGTCCTGATTTATAATAAAAAAAATAAAAGAAATAGTGACTAGACACTATCTCTGATTCTCTCTTTTATGCTTGGCTAAAACACCAAGCTTCCCAATGGAGAGAAAAAAATAAAAATAAATAAAAAAACCTTTTCATCTGCTCTACCCAAAATGTAGTTCTGATGTAATTTCCTTTTAGAGTTCAAATAGTACAGTATATATCATGCCTTATTTATGCTATATTGATATAATTTAATCTGAGCTGGTCCAGACCAACTTCCTGTAAAACTGTTTTCAGTCAAATTATATTAGACATGACTGGCACAAACTGGCATTAGCTCTGCCATAAACGTCACTTCTCATAGAATGACTGTGGCGTATCATTTGAGAGATGAGTTCAATAATCAAAACAATTTGTCCCATCTTTGCGCAAATAATCAAGAATGATTGCACATTTTATTCTTTATTTCTCTTCTTAAACATTTGCTACAGAAATATGCCATGAGAAATCACGTTACATTTTACTAGTGATGGTAATTGATGGTAATGGTACTAAAAAAATAAATAAATAAAACAAAAATAGCACTTCTAATGAAAGTTCAGCTGAAATATCGAGAGACAGCTTATTGCTGAAGAATTTATGACTTATCACTATGACTGGTTTAATGTATCATTAATTATGGTAGGTTGTGAGCCTAATTGTTTTCACCAAATGGCAGTATAATAAAATAGCATGTTTAAAAATAGTAATGTTAATCAATGGAATAAACACCAAGCAACAGTTAAAAGTCTGTTTTGGTGCATTGCATTGAACGTGGCTCATCCAAATCAAAATTTATAATCTCAAAAGCATTTTTTTTTTCTCCTATACAGAACTTCGGTTTTCTGCTTTTGTCTGTTCTATTGTGTGTTTTATCTTGTTTTCTTATGTCTTTCCCTCTCTTGGCAGTGACAGAGGAAAGGAAAACAGAATTAACCTTGTCTGGCTAAAGTCATCTTTTCCTCTCCTTCCTCTCGTAGCTCATACAGACATAACCTGCCCAGCCTGGAGGGCAGGAGACACACAGAGGGAGAGAGAAAGAGACACGGGCGAGGGCAGGAGAGCGGGTAAATAAACAGAACAAACTACAAACCCCTGTGAGCATTGATACCCAGCTTTCTCCTCAGATCAGTCTCTCGTTCGCCGTCCACCCTTTAAACACCAGCTGGTGGACCTGAACCCCGGTGGAGGCCTCGATCCCTTACAAATGTTTGGATTACAGGAATGACCCGCTGAAGGAGTGTTTCACTGTTAAGTGGGACATTATTCTTGTGGGCTACTCTCAGGCAGAAAGCAAATTCTATACCTGTTTTGGCATAAAGGTTTCAGTGTACATGTACAGTACGTGTCAACAAAGAGCTCCTTGTATTCGAAGTGAACTCGCACACACTTTCAAGAAAAGAAAAGATGAAAAGGGGGGAAAAAGACCAACATCGCCTAGATGGAGTCAGTCAATGGAGCCGTCAAGTTATCAGTTAACTCCAGTGGCATGTAGTCAGCGGAGCAGAGCAGGAGAAAAAGAAGTGGAGGAGAGGGAAGAAAGGAGCGGAGGGGAGGGATGAAACAGGACACTGGTTTAGGGTGCGACGGTTGAGTTGAGCTCTTATCAGCACTTCTCTCTCAATTACACCGCTAACGCTACTCTCTCACTCTCTTTATTTCAATCTCTCCATTATTCCACTTATCTGTGTTGCTTTCTTACCTAGTGCCTTTGCAAAAGGGCAAATTACGTGAAAGGCGAGACAGCATTTGAACAGATTCCAAACTGTGAGCTCAATGAGAGGGTTTGTGTGTGTGTCTGTGAGAGAGAGAGAGAGAGAGAGAGAGAGAGAGGGGAGAGAGTCAGTGAAAGTAAAATACATCACACATTGATATTTTCTAAATCTATTGTACAAATTTTCCTCTGACAATCTAAATTAATAACTTCCAAAATAGCAGAAGCTTGTTGTTTTTGTTGTTGTTGTTGTTGTTTTTTTAAACTGCTGTAATAAAAATAAAATATGCCTGCCACCACAGAGGTTTTCAGAAGTTTTAAGAGTAGAATATTTTTATTTTTTTGGAAAGTATAAATAGCAAATAAAATACACAAAGTTTGATGTCTGTATCAGTTTTTTTTATTTTTTTACATTTAATTGAAAAGCTCAAAAGCATTCATCGAAAATACAGTAATATTTAATTTTTATTAAAAATAGCTTGGTGTTTTTGTGAAAACTGATACACTTTTTTTCAGCATTCTTTGATGAATAGATTGTTCTGAAGTATTTATTTCAAGTATAATATTTTTTTTGCCATAAAACAAAATCTTAGAATATAATTTAGGTGTTATGTATGACAAAACTAATATCTAATTAATTTTCTTAAATGTTGTTCATTTATTAATATTGTTATTTTTGCTATTGAATTGCCATTTGTCACCAGTAAAGTTTTATCCACTTCATCAGAACTACCTTAAGTTTGCTGTTGTTTTGGCAATAAACAAATGTCTAGGTCTAGTGAAACACAAAATGAAATATTTTTTGAAATATCCTGACCTTTCTTTTCCATCCAATGGAAGTAAACTGTATGTAAATTATATTGTCTGTCTTCTGAAGCCATACACAAGTATTGTGCACTGTGTGAACAACTCCTTTTATGTTCCACAGAAGAAAGTCAGAGGTTTGTAACAACATGAGGCTGAGTAAATGAACTATCCTTTTAAGGTTTAAGCCACTTTCTGTATGATCAGAACTGGCTGATGTGTTTATATTTGCTAAGAGCACCAGCATGTATCAAATTGGCAAACAACACCAGACTGTACAGTATTGTAGAAAGATAGCGATGGATTATGACTCTTCACAATGAATATTCACTGCTGAGTTCACACTCGTACACACACTCCCACACCTGTCGGGCAGCTGGTTTGGCGCTACAGGAATAGAACATGAGACACTGTAGAGTAGCAATTTTAACACTTTCCAATGCTTTTAAGAAGATGGCACCTGCTGAAGAACTCTGCAGCTGGGTGCTCTTAAACTACGGATTGAAACAAAGGTGAAAAAATCCAAATGCAATGCAGCTGCCCAACACTTCTATTCTCAGGCTCTTTTTGAAGTGCGTAACTGCTTTTCTATAGTCCTCCATCTTTCATAAGAATGAAAAATGTGTGTATATTGCACTTATCTCTTTGAGATTTTAGAAAGTAATTTCTCTTTTCCAGTTCTGGGAACTTTTTTAGCATACAGTTAGTATCATGGCACCAAAACTCTTGCACCTCATAATATTAGATTTTCTTTTTTCTGCAGTATTATTTTTCTACCTTAAACCTTTTTGTCTGCTTTTTAATACTGGCTTTATTTTTGTCTTTTAATTGCTTTTTAATTGCATTATATATAATTTGTTCAATTTACCTTTCTAGCTATAAAATGGATTATTAATATCATTATTTTATATTTTATTCTAATGATTATACATTATAAGTTATAAACGTAAATCTTTTACTTTAATTTATGACAGCATTCTTTATGCAAGATTGCTGCATGTCCATTAATCCTTAAATATTAAAGGAGAGGATTGCTCCTGTCAGTTTTGATTGTGATATCATATTGTATCATCATATTTATTTATTTGTTTGTTTGTTTGTTATCTAACCTTTTTTGTATTAATCTTTGTATATTTGCTGCAGGTCCCCTGTGGAAAAATAGAAAAATAAGCTCAGACCATCATTACAATATTAATTAGCTAATTAGTTACATTGGTTGTTAGTCTGTTTTTGTTTTAGTTAACTCACAGTGTTGCAAATTAATTTGTCCTCATGGCTCATAAAATAGATTTAATATTTAGCTGGGCATTGATGTCACACATGGGGATGATCACACACTCTCACAAAGTGTTTATGTTCTCAACAAAGCATTTCCCTGTGTTCTATCCATAATATCTATACACATATCAACAAAAGAAGTATCCGAATCAAGCCTTTAAACTTTCAGTTTAGTAACTAATGCTTTGCAAACTCCCTTGTGACATGACCCGTGTTCAGGGAAGACATTTTCTGGTTTTTTTTTTTGTTTTCTTTTACCTGAGACATGGCGCCAGTATAATTAGCATGACAGCGTAAACTATATTCATGTCTAAAAGGCTCTAAATGTTTGTTATTGTGCTGGTTTTAATTCTCTTTTATGCAGGCAATGAACTATAGACAAAGAGCCGAGGTCCTTCAGGACACCAGAGTGCTTTCCAAAGGCACTTAAATGTATTGTTTACCAAGCAAATGCTTAATTACCAGGTTGAATTAATTAATTACACTTCTTCTAAAGACAACAATACCCCATCCCCTGAGTGAACCTGGTGTGTGTGTGTGTGTGTGTGTGTGTGTGTGTGTGTGGAGTGAGGGGGCTAGAGGTGACCCACTCCTTCTTCCCTCTAAAAATAAACTAACGGGAAAGAATTGCAGAGCGGTAGAGGATGCGAGTGGAGTGGGGTGGGTCCAGGGGGAGCAGACAGGTTAACATCACATTAAGTGGAAAGGGCAGAGCAGTTTCTCTCTGCTAAAAGTGGAAATTGTGTGCATATCACAGAACACCCCACACGCTGAAAGACTCATTAGCATTAGCATGAGGCCAAGAGACGGAGCTCAGTCCAATCTGACTGAGCTTCTCCAGGGATGTGCCCACGCTAGAGCTAGAGACCCTCACGTACACACCCTCACTTCAGGAAGAGATCGATGGAATTGTAAATGTTTGCACACTTGAGTTTAACACGCATTTAATCAATTCAACTTTTAAGTTGAAAGGTTGTTAAAATAGCTTCTCCTATCTCAGTGTAACATGCAATGTCAATTTTAGGTAGATTGACTTCCTAAAGTGTGTAAACACTGACTCTGCAGTGCTTTCAAAACATTGCTGTCTTTGTTTAAGCGACTTGACAGGTCAACTTTTGAATCAGCCAGCGGGGTTAGTTTGGGCTGGGGCTATCTGCTATCAAATAATGGCAGTCAGGGATGGTGGGAGTTTTGAGATGTTGATATGTGCCATTCAGTAATTAACTTGGTGGTAAGGAAATTAAGGTAACACTTCATTTTAGGGTCTCTTAACTAGTTGCTTATTAGCATGCATATTACTAGAATATTAGCCATTTATTAGTAGTAATTAAGCACATATTAATGTCTTATTCTACATGACCTTATTCTACATCCCTGATCCTACCAATACCTAAATTTAACAACTACTTTACTAACTATTAATAAGCAGCAAATTAGGGATTTATTGAGGGACAAGTCGTAGTTAATAGTGAATAAGTGTTCCCTATTCTAAAGTGTTACCAAAATTAATTATGAAATGTGTATACACTGCCATTCAAAAGTTTGCAGTCAGATTTTTAATAAGAAATTTATACTTTCATTTAGCCAGGATGTGTAAAAATGATCAAAAGTCCAAAAAATCATATTCGACAGCATATTAGAATGATTTATGAAGGATCATGTGACACTGAAGCCTGGAGTAATGGCTGCTGAAAATTCAGCTTTGCTATCAAAGGAAGGCATGTCATTTAAAATATATTACAATAGAAAACTTAAGTCATTTTCAAGTACAATAGTATTTCACAATATTAGTAATATTTTTGATCAAATAAATGTGGCTTTGATGAGCATAAGAGTCTTCTTTCCAAATATATATATATATATATATATATATTTAAATCTTACCAGCCCCAAACTGTTGTGTAAAGAGAATTAACAATTTGATATTTAAAAATAACTTACTACACATTTATCATTTGAATAAATCATTTATAAATTGATCATTTAAATTGATAATGTCAAAATTATGGAACAAGGTTACATATGTAATTTCCAAGAGATTGATTTTTGAATTGATGTTTGAAACACTGTCTTAGTTAAACTCCTCATGACCAGAATTAATAGCTTGTAATTTAGCAGTTTTCCAATTGATGTATTGATTCTTAGTCAACTATTGTAATGGGTCCCTATACTGTAGTTATATTGAAATTAGATTAAATCATCATCACCTCTTATAATTAACAGCATATCATGCATCCAGTGCTTTATCAGCTTTACAGTGGGAAAATGTTTCAGCTTACATGCTAAATGTGACTAGTTCTAGAATAGCGTATTGTCTAGAAAAGTAACAGCAGAGAATATATTTACCTAGACACCATAAATCATGTGGTAGAAATCACTCTGTAATGTTTTCTTATATTGTTTTTTTTTTTTCTTTTTTCCCTCAAGAGCAATACATACCTGTACGTGTCTTATTGTCCTTCATAGAGGGGGATAACAGAACTTGGCGATTTCTCAGATGAGACATGTTCATTCCCCTGGTGCACTATGGGATCTGTTCACATTGTCCTAGAGTTTTTTTTTTTTTTTTTTACTTTAACCTTCCCATCTTTATGTCATCCTTTCTGCTTTAGCGTTATCTAGTGCTTGTCATAAACCTTGTCTCCCGTTTACCCATTCTTTCTGAATCCCGATTGGCTGCAACTGTCCTGTATAATATTTGCAGATGTGTCTCATTGAGTTTTGAATGCCTGCGATTACTCTCCCACAAAGCAGCAGCAAGACAATAATAGGCCATTTGAATGCCATTGGCCAGCGAAGTCTATGAAAGAGAGATAAACTCTAAAAATGCGTGTATATTCTATATGTGTCTGACTCATAGCCCAACCAGGGGATCGACAAAATGCTTAATGTTTTCATGAGAGCACAAGTGAATGGCTTTGCTTTTATACACTCTATTAATGTGTAATTATAATTTGGATGAAAAGAGAGCTATTATCATTGCGCTGATGAGGCACAGCTCGTTCGCTCTTGCTCACTATTGAAAAGCTCTTATTACGATGTTCAATGTCACTGCGACTGCCTGAGCCTCAGCGGTGAATGCACAAAGATGTCTGGTCGCTTTTGTTCAGCTGGAAAATTCCCATAAATGTCGGGACCTTTTCTACTCACCGAATGGAATGTCTGTGTTTTATTGGTGGAGTAATTTCTGTACGCAGCTGATCATGTGACACTGAAGACTGGAGTAATGGTTGTTGAAAATTCACATTAACATCATGAAAATGAACTACATAATAACATTAAAATAGAAAACAGCAATATTTAATTGTAACAACATATGACTATATATATACTGTATATAAAATCAAATAATTGCAACCTTGGTGAGCGTAAGAGACTTCTTTCAAAAACATACAAAATTGCATAAAAATCACTGTGATTTTGAGTATGTACGTATTTTTATTGTATTTTATTTTTATTTTTGCCAAAAAATCCTGGTAAATATATTATGAATACTCATTATATATATAGTGCCTAGCCCTGCTTTCATTTCACCTCAGAATAAAGCTTGTCACTGAAGTGCACATACCAGCAAAATGATAAACATCTGTCTAAATCCATTTTAATATGTAGGAGTTCTTCTCTTGAGTGGAAATATCCTGTTCTATCAAAGATCTGCCTTTGATATCAGTTCAAGCACATTTACTCTTCTTGTCAAGTTAAAGGTCATTTTGAGAGATCCTATGAATATTATTATGTGTTTGTGGAATTGCCTGACATTTTTAATACATGCAACAGATCTTTTTCTTCTGTCTCAAAGACGTATGTCTTTGAACACTGTTCTCACACGCATTTTGTAATTAACTTAGAAAAATTTGAAATATATGGAAATACATTTTGCACTCTAAGGAATATATGACATTCTTAAGAATGCATATGCAGTGTAATTTGACAATATCTTGACTTACGGCTAGAAACAAAGTTTAGTCAGACACCATTCATTTAAGAGTTTCCAGAAGCATAAGAGCATTTCGACCTTCGTTATATAATTCAAGAGCTATTTTGTGTATGCATGTATGTATGGCAGGACTTCATTGCGTTTACTGTTGAGAATGAGTGATGGTTTTGCTTCTCTTAAGCACATCATTATGGGAGATGAGTGCATGAAAAGTGCTCAAACACACGTCTCTGCTGGCACTGAGCTCCTTAAGAATGTCAGCTCTAGTGAGAGCCCGTTTATCTAATATACGGATGTGTGACTATGTGAGTATTAGCAGGATAGAGAAAGAAAGATGTTTTTACCACCAACATACATCTTGGAAATTTCTAGAAGGCTTATAAATATTTCTCTTGCTTTCTAATGCAGTCCCCATTGGCAGAGAGTGTGGAAGGTGACAGTTTTTGTGCATTCGCGCATGTGTGTGTTAAAGAGAAATACGTGTGTGAAAGTGCTACTTCGCACCTCTGGATGGAAGGTAATGTAGTCCGACTCAGACCCAAAATAAATAAGTAAACAAGGGAGGCAAAAGATGACAATGACAAGTTTCCTCTTTGAAAAAAAAAAATGGTAGGAAATTTTCAAAGAGAAGCATGTGACAGTGAATGTTATGCGTCAAAGTGGAAGACTGGTGTCAAGATTTAGCTGAGAGAACTTTTAGTGCTTTAAACACAGTGCTGTTAGCAAAACTTTCTGGTGAGGAAAATGAAATTTAAAGATCTATAATACATACAAAAGGAGGAGAATGAACCAGATGGGTCCTAAATACTGATTTGAAGGTCAGGACATTGATTGGTTTGTGTAGACATTCAGACATTTCGTTTTCAGCTTATCTGTCTGTCTTGGAAGTATCTAGAAAACCATACCTGAAAAAAAAAAAATCGCTGAACTTAAAGGAATACTTCACCCGAAAATGAACATTTTGTCATCATTTACTCACCCTCATGTTGTTCTAAACCTGTATGAGTTTCTTGCTCATGTTGAACATGAAAGAAGATATTTTGAAGAATGCTGGTAATCAAACAGTTGATTATTCCTTTAATTCAATAGACAGTGGTTCAACATTGAATATGAGTTTTGCTAAGAGCAAAATAAACTGTAAAATCAAATGCTGATTAAGATGCAGTAAAATTAAATATCAACGTAACTGAATTGTATTATTATTACTAGCTAGTGGTAGCACACATTAGCATGCAAAATTCTACCTTTTTGTTTTACCTTACAATATGTAGTGGCTATGAATAATAGTAGATAATGTGCTGCCATTTGCAGAGTATTTAATTTTTAAACATTGCACATTGAACATTAAACATGGATACTGGTTTATTTTCTCATAGAATACTGTTTAAGCTGCATTCAATTCGACTCCGAAATGAGAATTTCATACTATAAAAAATGTAATGGAACACCACTAGAGCCTGACTGAGATACATTACCATTCTAAAGTTTGAGATCAGTAATTTTATTTATTTATTTATTTTATAATTTTATTCTGCATTAAAATACATTGAAATTGGCAGTAAAGACAGTATGCTCTAAATAAATGCTGTACTTTTTAACTTTCTTTTTAACTTCTGAAAAAAAAAGAATGTTCTACAGTTTCCACAAAAAAATTAAGCATCACAGCTGTCAACGATAGTAATGACTACAGACAATTCACAGAAATAAATTATATATTTAAAATATATTAAAATAGAAAACTGTTATTTTAGATAGTTACTGTTTTACTGTATTTTTGATTAAATAAATGTAGCCTTGGTGAGCGTAACACACTTCTTTCAAAAACATTACAAAATCTTACAGACCCCAAACTTTTGAAAGGTATGTAAAAAATGCCAAATGATCTTCTCTGTTAATAATCATACACCTGCAAATGTTACCACTGTTATGCTAATGACAGAGTTGTCATATTGTTTCCCTATGTAAAATTTATTTATTAATTTAAATTAATTACACAATGAAATTTAAGTTTCAGCATTCAGTCTTTGTTGTTTTAGCTCATTGATGTACAGTAGCTTCCAGCAATAACAATTTTTTTGAGTCTATCCACCAACAGTGTTCCACAGTGTATTAGACATCTTGACATGTTTATAGAGTTGTTTCTGCTGCTGGGTGTAGAAGTAAATTCTTAGTTTTTGAAATGGCTACATCCCACTAACATTGTGTGTGTGTGTGTGTGTGTGTGTGTGTGTGTGTGTGTGTGTGTGTGTGTGTGTGTGTGTGTGTGTGTGTGTGTGTGTGTGTGTGTGACTCCATCAGTGTTTTTGTTCCTGAGATGAACTATTGGCTTGGGTCCACAGCTCTTCATACACACTTCAGAGACCGATGCCCTGCTCTCAGCTCTCTGTTGCCCAGGAAACAACCTTCTCAGTGCCACAGGCAAGGGTGGGCCGCCATTGTGGAGCTCTCGAGTAGAGCACTTCAGCTCACAGGCCTCTAATTCCCTCTCTCATGCTTTCTGTAGAATCCCTCTACCTCTGCTGTTAATTATCTTTGGCCATTGTGTGTGTGTGTGTGTGTGTGTGTGTGTGTGTGTGTGTGTGTGTGTGTGTGTGTGTGTGTGTGTGTGAACACTTGATTGTGTTTGGTAGTTGTACACCATATCCGCATAAATATCTACCCTTGTATTTCATTCTAATTATTATAATGGTATCATTTTAATGGCGTCATAACTTTGTTATCACAGCACTGTGTTTTATTCACTGATATTCAACAGAAAGAACGGTTTAATCTTATTTTGTGTTCATTTCTCAACGTCAGAAACAACAAGATTACATAAACACAGCGTTAAAAACTTTGAAATGAGTAGCCACAGTAATAAACTCTTCTTCTTTATGGCATCTTTATGGTATCTGTAACTTACATGCTGTTTTAGGACTGATTCCAAACAAGACAACATTAATCTGAAAGCTTTGTTCATGTTCTGAGTCTTAGCAGGTCTTGCCCTGAAACCCAAAACCCCTCTGTTATCTGGGATTAATCTGAGAAAGAAGGGGACAGAATCATTATTAAATTCATCAGGTAATTAATTCAATTTCACTAAAGCTGTGCTGCATTACTGAAATGAGTATTTTAATGCGAACCAGACTCTGAGTGAAACATCACAGAGAGCATGCAGAGCACAAAAACAAATAGTCACTGGAACTCGATGACGCAGTGTTGCATTGTGAAAAGCTAATATTCGCATACAAAAATCAGTTTCCTAATGTTGTTGATTTTGTGCAGGTTTGACAGTTTTAGAAAGTAAATAATGTGAAAGTGAAAGTGAAAAAAGTGAAAGTGAAGTGACATACGGCCAAGTATGGTGACCCATACTCGGAATTTGTGCTCTGCATTTAACCCATCCAAAGTGCACACACACAGCAGTGAACACACACACACCGTGAACACACACCCGGAGCAGTGGGCAGCCATTTATGCTGCGGCGCCCGGGGAGCAGTTGGGGGTTCGGTGCCTTGCTCAAGAGCACCTCAGTCGTGGTATTGAGGTGGAGAGAGCGCTGGACAGTCACTCCCCCCACCTACAATCCCTGCCGGCCAGAGACTCGAACTCGCAACCTTTGGATTACGAGTCCGACTCTCTAACCATTAGGCCACTACTTCCCCAGAGAATGTCATGTAACATTTTTTATTTATTTTTTTATTCACATGCATCATTTCAATCTTCTGGCACTAGCTTTTTGCTGCAGTTAATTTGATAATTGCTTGTTCTTTATTTATGCTCATAAATAATCAGTTACTTTGCTCCACGTAGTCTCAACTGACTGCCTGATGCATACAAAATATAAAAAGGCATGCTCTAGCAAAACTGACAGATCCAATCTGACTGGATGGCTTTATATATTTTGCAGGGTTTTTTGGCCTGAACAAGCTACAAAGTAGACAAGACTAGATGTCCATAGTCAAAAATCTAAAATAAAAAATAAATAAATAGATAAATAAACTGGAGAAGAAAAATAAACAAAATAAATGGATCATTTTCGTTTAGTTTAACGTGGTACTAAAACTCTACTAAAATAACTAAAACTAAATAAAATGCATTAAAACATTATAATGAAAACAGATAATATAAGAATAATAACTATTTCAAACTACAAAAAACTATCATGGCATCTTAATGATACTAAAATAACACTGATTCAAAAGTTTATGCTCACAAAGGCTGTATTTATTTGATAAAAAAGTAATATTGTGTAATACAGTAAATAACTGTTTTCTGTTTTATTATATTTTAAAATAAGGATTGAAGTATAGAAGTATTGTCTGTTGAGATTGTTCTTCAAATCAACTGAAATGTGTGGCTATACATGTTTGTCTGGTATTTGTTTTGTTTCTTAATATTTTTTTTATTTGTGTGTGTGTGTGTGTGTGTGTGTGGGAACGGTTCTAAACAGTGGATATTTTGTTTTTTTAACTGTACAGCTGTTCATATTTCAACATTCACAAAGGTCAAGTTTCAGAAAGAGCTGCTGTGTAAAATCATTGTAATGTGCTGATTTAAAAATTTTAATTTATTTTAAAAAATGCATGTATTTTATTTCACATATATACATTTGACAAAGCAACACACAGGGGTCACTGGCATATAGCAAACCATTTACACCCAGCCACATCCACATCATTTTCAATAGCTGATCCATTAGCAGTGCTTCATTTTAGCAATGCAAAGGCCATCTGTGCTATTGACAAAACAGTATTTATCGATTAATCGTTTTCGTTTGTTGGTCTGTTTTAATCATCTACTGTACACCATACAGCTGCACTCACCTTATGTAAGTAATGCATTCATTGCTGCACAGTGCAATGCAAAGCAATTTCCTCACAGTGGTTGAGGTTGATTATGTGTGTCACCGACATTCAGCAAGTATGTAATCAGATAGGATAGATTTAATCACGTGCTGTCACGCCATCTTACGCAGTCCTGAACTCAGACATGAGTCAAAGTGACAATTGGACATGTTTGCCGACTCAAAATATGACCTTTTAACAGCATTGTCCAAAGATATTTTGAACAAGGTTGTTTTCTCAATTTAATTTATTCAATGCATGACTTAATTGGGCTTTAAGGTCTTTTCACACCAAGCAAAAACAGACCAATCACATAGAAACTTTTGTGTCATGTGGAAAAGGCATTCTAAAAAGGAATAAAGAATGGATATTTACATTTAATCATTTAGCAAGTATATGACTTTTTGTCGTATTTGTTTTGCTTTTTAATTTAATTTCTTTCATGTAAACGGGTCTTAACAGTTGCTGTATAGCTTTTTAACTGTACAACTGTTCATACCGTATTTCAACATACATAAAGGTCAAGTTTCAGAAAGAGCTGTTGTGTGAAATCTGCTAAATGTCTGGCTGGAGTAGAGTTTCTCATCTTTCTTTTCCTTTTCTGGTGTCCTCGAAATGTGCTTTCTCTCTCTTCCTCGGTGGAGATTAATGGTACCCATCTGCTGTAACATGTGGGGTTTGTCTAGATGATGCTACTGTGATATGATACATAATGGAGCCATTGTTTCAGCAAAACGGCTCAATCAGCCGAGATTTGTTTAATACCGCGCCTGATAAGACATCGAGATATCTCAGACAAGCTCTTCTTTTCTGTCAGTACTTTCAAATAAAAGATAACTGTCATATTTGTCAGCGGTGGAGAGGATTTATTTGATTGCTAAAAATGGATGTGAATGTAAATTAGAAGAGCATCATAATATAGATGTTAAGATGGTGTAAATAAACACTGTACACCTACACAAACATCTATGCATGCTACTGCTACCTGATGCATTTACAGTATCTGAGCAAAAATACAGTAAAGATGGCAATATTGTGAAATATTATAACAATTTAATATATTTTAAAATGTAATGTATTGTATTCTAATCATTATAATATGCTGATTTGGTGCTCAAGAAACATTTCTTGTTATTAATATTATTATTATTATTATAAATGTAGAAAAACAGTTGTGCTGCTGCTTAATACAGGTTTTTTTTATGAATAGAAAGTTCAAAAGAACAGACTTTTTGAAATAGAAATTAAAAAAAGAGAAAAAAAGTGCTGCTTCTCTCCTTTCATCTCTTTACTTTGGTCTTCCTTTGCAGTTCATTTAGTGTCTCTTCATGTACAGTATGTGTGATTGTGGTATGTGTATAGTTGATGTTATAGCTTGGCCTATTGAGCATAAAACATAAGTATCCTGCTTTCATGTTCATTTAAACACATGCTAACACAGCCTCTAGTCTTTATTGACATATTCCACCTCTGCAATGTATTTGCACAATGTTATTATCTTTGAAGTATGCCAGCTCTCCGTTGGATATCATATCTATCACATAATATTCACCATAGAGTCATAGAGCTGTTGTGTTAATGCGAGCCATCTGCTAGGCTTTCTTTTCTTCTTAGTTCAAGCTATCTTGTCACCATGCTGTGACAGTTATGCAAAAAGCACTAATACAAAGTGAGAGCAAAGTTTAATGTGGTTAATGAAGGCGCCACATTCATTTCACCCACGTTCCCTTGCACTTCACATTCTCGCAATGTCCTTCATGTCCTTTTACCAACTATACAATACAAGCCTTTGGTTTTAAGGGTCATATCATTTAAATTTTTCCTTGAGGTGCACTCGTCAAGGTTTCTTGCCAGCAAAAACAGTAATAGGTTAGTTTTTCTCCATTTCCCTCCTTCTCTTTGAACTTTAGACTTTGCTATTGTACCTTGAGGACTTTTATGCAGATGCAGTCTTTTGATTGGCTAATCTTTTCTCATAATATTAGTAGCAGCGCTCACTTGCAGGTCGCATGTTTGCTTTCAGATCCAATATAGTTTTCATTTATTTCTTTGTCTGTATTATATTGTATTGTGACAGGTTCACAACAGACTTGAAACTGAGGCACAGCAGCATTTATACGAAGCATTTTGAGCTCTGACTGTGAAGATCGCATCCTGCCGCAGAACTGGACTGTATAGATTATGGAGGAATGGAACAAAAGAGATTATATATGGTACAGAAATGAATCAGCTTGACAGGAACAAATCCGTTTAAGAGTAATGGAGGAGGAGAGGGGAGAGCGAGAAAAAGAGAAAAAGCCGAGAAGGGAGGAGTGATAAAAACACAGATGAGAGGAATGTAATTGAATAAAAGCAGGAATGTGAGGGAGCAGTCAGAGATCCTGATCTTATTAGGATTAAGAAACAGTCCTTTGTGCTCGATGGTATAATATAAGCAAACACAGATATAATGGTAGACAAAGCAAAACATTTCAAATAGAGAATACTGATTGATTAAATTCTGATTGTAGCTACAGTTGGTTATTATCTTAAAAAAAAAAAAAAAAGTAAGCCTCCCTCCATGTGTACTGTTTAATGAATGTCTGTAGATATGAACCCCTATAGAACACATAGCCAGACTTACTGTAACTTGGTCTGCACTATATTTGTGGGAAAATTGGAAAAATGCATAACAGTATGGCTCTTATTGGTGATTGTTCTTGGTCAAATTAGTCAAACATATTTAATACAACAACACTCAAGAGTTGAGGAACACTACTGTTCAAAAAGTTTTTTTTTATTAAATTTAATTAATCATTAATCATCAGCAAGGATGAGTTCAATGACAGTAAAGTTCATTTCACAATATTACTGTTCTTACTTTATTTTTGATCAAAAAATATTTGATCAAAACAGCTTTGTTGAGCATGAGAAATTTCCTTAAAAAATAAATAAATAAATAAATAATTAAATTAAATTAAATTAAATTAAAATTAAAATATTACCAACCTCAAACTATTGAACACATATCTGTATGCTGATTTTTTTGTTTTTTTTCTTTTTTCATAAAGGCTTTATGATTATTTAATTAATGCCATATCTGGTCAAAACATTTCTGCAAAAGGCCAATAACACATGAAAGATACAGCAAAACTTTTGGATGCATTTCCATTTTAGGGTTCAAGCACGTCTGTATGCATGTGTGAATGCATTTACATGTGTTTTTCATGAGCAATCAATAAAAACAACCCACTGTATCATTATATGCAAACCACATGGAAAGTCACCAGCTGCCAAGTGATCGCTGATTTTCCTCATTAGCTGGGTCATTTAAAACATCCAAATACTTCAGCGTCACTCCTGTTAACTTTGAAAGACGTTTATGCATCTTTCTCTTTGGACATCCTCCCCTGCTGCTTCCCTGAAAAGCAGTGAAGAAGATGTTTGGCAAGGTTTTTACAGAGTGGAAATGTTGCCTTACAGAGTTTTGGGTCCGTTTTCAATTTTTCCTGATGATTTGTATGGAAATTGTCAGTGACAGTGGTGTAATTATGGGATAAATGCTGTTCCACAGCCAGCTCGTAAATAGAAAAATCAGCGAGACGATTTTTCAAAGGGATGTTGCTCAGCTGATGGGGCTGCTGACAGCATGAGTCTGACCCTGCCGAGAATGGATGTGTGTGTGTGAGGCGATGGTTGTTTTTGGCAGCTTCCTGTCACTATCTTCACTGATGAACTCTCAGTGTCTTGATTCTGTCTCAGTTCATCTCTATCAGGGACGCAGAGTGTGTATAAATAGCTTCTACTACACAAAAAGTGAACAGGAAATTGAAAAAAAAAAAAAAAAAAACGGTTTTACTCTATTTAAGAAGGAGGGAAGTGGATGGGTGAGCGCAAGAGCGAACAAGTGACAGATCCTAGGACAGACAGACTCAATCCCGGAGTGGAAGAAGAGATCTGACAATGATAATCAGGTCAGTGTGCCGGCTGGGACGCGTTCCACTCCATCCGTCCCCTGGGAACCAATCATTGGTTTGTTGCCTCTCTGTGGATACAGGAGAGAGAGAGAGACCAGCGACTTCTGTCTGCAGCAATCTGTTACTTTTGGTGGATTATTTCTAATGCTGACAAGCAGTTCCCCACAGTATTTGCCTGAAATGTGTTTAAACACATTTTTGTGTCATTTTTAGGGAATATCAAATTAAATATAATTATAGAGCATTTAATGGAAGTGATTCTCAAGGACAGATAGTCATCTTGATATCATTTCACTACATACAAATTAAATTTATATAATTACAACACATGACATTAAAAACACATGATTAATAATAATAAATATATAGTAAATAATAACACAATTTTAAATGATAATAATAAAATACAATATTATAATAACAATAATAATGTTAATATTAAATATTGAGTTTATTAAGAATTATATAATTTATTGTTTTTTTATTATTATTATTAATGACACTAACATTAGATTAATACATTATATAGAAAATTATTTTATTTTTAAGATTCATTCTTTATTTGTTTTTTTTATTTTTTATTACCAAATATAGTACTGATACATCACCCATTAAGTCCCAACAGAAGATAAAGCATGACATCTTTTATTTAGAGAACTCACTTTGACTCAAAAGACAGTAGTCTGACAGCGAAACACTTTGACAGGGTGTGGACGATTTATCTCCAACTTTAGAGTGTGGTGAGAATGGGATGAGAAATGCTTCAGTACATGACTCAGAACAACAAAAAGGAAATCCCTCTCCAATCAGCAGGAATCTGATATCTGTAATGCCGCTGGTTTCAAACTGAGCTGTCAAAACTTTGGCTAGACGAGATGGAATGATATCATGAGGGAGGGGAGAAAGCAGAGGACTGATCGAGGGGTTAATTGAGGTTGCTAAGTTTATAATCATTTAGGAACTCTAGCCCATCTTTGATCACCCCGTATGAACATATGGAGCAGTCTAAGCAAATGTATAGTAGAGCTAATCAGTGTTATACTGATCAATTGTTTGACTATGAACTTTATAGATCACTTTGATGGAGTAACAACCAGATACAGCTGGTATTATCATCTGAAATGTCTCCAGAGACCATTTGAAAGCAGATTTCATAGACATTTTTGAGGCAGAGTTTTCTTCAAAATAGATGAATGGGAAGTTGTTTGTTACAATAGTTGATGTATGTATGTATCGTGGCAGTTCATAAATTTAATGTACAGTAAATGGCGCTAAAAGGTTAAAAGTCTTCACCCAAAAATGAAAATGTTGTCAGCATTTACAAAGACATGTAGAAGCAAGCAAAAATGGCATGGTTGCTTTTATCTCACATTTGCATTTGTTACCACTACTGGTCTAGGTGGTATGTTATTTTTTAAAAGCGATGGATTAAAGTAATTAAAGGAACAGTTAAAGGAATAGTTCACCCAAAAATGAAAATTTTGTCATCGTTTACCCTCATGTCATTCCAAACCTGTTTAAGTTTCTGTTTCTGTTTATTTTCAGTTAATGTTGAACATAAAATAAGATATTTTGAAGAACCAAACCGTTGTTGGTCCCCATTGACTTCAATGGAATTGACTGCCAGCATTCTTCAGAATATCTCCTTTTATGTTCAACATATGAAAGAAACTCATACAGGTTTCCATTTTTGGGTGAACTATTCCTTTAATGATCCATTACTTTTAAAAACAACGTACCACCTAGACCAGTAGTGGTAACAAATGCAAATGTAAGATAAAAACAACCGTGTCAAGTCTTTGAGCCCTTTTATGGTGACTTGTTTCACAGGACTCATATTTGAGCACTTTTGGATCACAAGTGCGGTGCTGTACCAGGTGAGCTACTGAGCAAGTTTACTACACCAGAAAAGCCATACAAATGGTAATGTGATGTATTAGCTTACAAATAATGCATTATGTTAAAAGTGTTTTATACATAGCATTTTTTTGCAAGGATCCACACAGTCTTTATCAACTCAAAATCTGCCCTGTAATCATAATTTGTGTGAAAAGTATTAAAACGTATTTATTTATTTATTTTACTGCCACTGGTTCTCATTTCAAATGGATATTGCAGGTAATTAGTGATTTATTTTTATTTATTTATTTATTTTTTTAATTAGAGGCACCTTTTTCTATTGAACCTATGTATGCTGGCTTTTAGGGAGGGCTGAAAGTGCAATGTTGTATAAAAATATATATGTATAATAATAAAATAAAAATAGGCTATGTAATACAAGATAAAATGAGAGCATTTCAAAACATAATGCAATACAATAATAGTTTTATCCTGATTATATTGTTTTCATAATTGTTAGAAGGCAAAATTGCAAATGAATATAAAATGATTCATTGCCCAGCCTCCTAGTATGTCCCTATTAGCTGATATAAATGTCTGAAATAGGTTTTCTGCTGTGCTGACTCTCTTTTTCACATTTTTTATCAGAAAACTTTTAGAAACTTTTAGTCTTTGTTTTACATTTTCAGGTTTGCAAATTTGGCACATTTTGGAGAGAAGACGTGTGAGTGAAGGATGGCCTAGTTCATTCACTAGTCTAGCATACGTTAGCAAACCGGCTGAAATTGCTCAGAGCACCTTTAATTCATTAAATTTTTGTTACGGTTATGATTTGATAAATTGTCTCCTCCCAGCCAAAGTTCAAAAGTCACATGAACAAATTGGACTAGCGGGAGGAAAACAGCTTCCTCTGGGAGGAGAGAATGTGGGAAAGAAAGAGAGAAAAAAATGAAATGTGGTAATTGCCAGTCAAGCCCCCCCCCCCCCCCCACCCCCCAAAAAAAGGAAAAGAAACGCTGAGTCGGTTCATTAGCGCAAGACGTTATCGGCAGTCTTGCATGTTCATTTGCTGTTAAAACTGTCATCTTTTAATGGAAATTAGCCTCAATTTTTCTCCCTTTTCATGTGGAGTTTGTTGTGTTCTGCATACATCAGCAGAACAGAACAGAAGAGAAACAAGAGCGAGAAGAGAGAGAGCGAGTGAGGGAATTTAGCTAAGGTGGACAGATCCCACAGCACACAGCCTATTTATCTTCCTTCTAAAGTGGCGAATTGTGAATGCCGGCACTAAGTGATTCCATCTATCTCTGATTTCACGAAACTCTCGGAAACGTTTGTGTTGTCCTCTACGGAGTCATTTTCAAAACATTTGAAGTGCACAGGAGATCTGATTTCATTACTATGAGAGGAAGAGAGAGAGAGAGAGAGAGAGAGAGTCGGTGTGTCTATTTTCACGGCCTATTCCTTTGTCTTTAGCTACCGTCTATGTTGTTGCTGCCCATTAAAATCACGAATGAAATTGTGCTGCGTTTACAGATAACTGATTGTCATGGAAACAATGGCGCTTCGGTGTATCTCCGCAGAACAACATCACATCCCCATTAAACCGATGTGCCTCTGCCACCGCAGCAAATTTAACTGGCGGACACGTGTTAGTCCCCACACGACAGGAACTAATGTAATAAGGCCTCTATCTCGTTTCAGTGGAGGAGCATTTTGAGCGTTGCACCGGTGTTATGAGGCTATTACAAGCTGTATAGCTGACCTAAGATCAGCTCTGTGTTGTTATTAATAAAAGAGAGGGATTTGGAGGGATGCGGCTGGAAATGGTTATGTGTGAGCGTTCTTCCTCCCAGAAGCCCCATAATTTGCTTTGATTGGGCCATCGATCTTGTTTACTGGGGGCACGAGTGCTTCTCACACCTCATCTAAACTGTTTTTCAGTAAATAAAGCTGCTCATAATTCCTTCCTGGATGCTGCAGAAGGAGTTTCATAGATGATAAGCAGTGTTAGGGAGTATAGTTAAGTAAAAATAGCAACGCTAATAGCGTAGCTAGAGTTTTCAGTGTGGCAGTAGTTAAAGGGATAGTTCACCCCAAAATGAAATTCTGTCATCAGTTACTCACCCTCAAGCTGTTTCAAACTTGAATTTCTTTCTTCTGTGGGACATAAAATAATTTATTTTGAAGAATGTTGTTTTGGCCTCACTGGGAATCTGAGTAAATGTTGACAGAATTTTTGGGTGAAATGTCCCTTTACGCTATCCTCATAACAGTGTAGATAGTTACATTTTATAATGAGTTGTGGTGTTGTGTGAGTGCGAACGATCACTACAATGCTTTTTTTTTTTTATGTGTTTGAGTTGAGGAAAACAAATGTGAGAACCTAATTGCTTTTCTGTTGACCTTATATGTAGCATAGGAAAGTCTGATTCATTTTAATGCATTGCCTCATACCAAACAGTACTTTTTCTCAGATATTTTGAAAGTTTCATTCATTCAGTGACTCTAGTCATCTTAAATAGTCCACTCTCTCGTTTGCAGTGTTGGAAAGTCTAAGTGAATTTAGTGAATCAGTTAAATGAATCATCTTAAATGAAGAGGGTTGCGTTGGAATGTACTGTATGTGATATGTTTGACACCAAAATAAATCTAAAATTATTCCTATTGTGTAGTCACTTCACAAAGCTGTTGTTTTCCATCATTAGTAAATTAACTATTTGAATGTCAGAAATAATGCATTTGATTAAAATTACTGTGAATGCATAATCCAATCATGTGCTATTAGTGCATTTATAGTAGCCTAAGCACAGTGAATCTATAGGTTTTACTTGTAATTAATACATTTCTACTGTATTTTTAATGAAAATCCTTTAAAATAGAACTTGGTGATATTACAGAGAAAAAAACACTAAAAATGTATACTTTTAATAATACACTTATAAAACACTTGTGTATATTTTTGTCCTATATTTGACTACACTTAAAATCAATTTAAGTGTTAGTGCTAATCAATTATGTAGGATTATACATCACTACATAAATATTAAGATTGAACTATTTCTTAAAGCACTCAAAGCACACTTTTAAGAAATACAATCCTCTGTGTGTGTGTGTGTGTGTGTGTGTGTGTGTGTGTATATATATACATATATATTTTATTTTTTATTATTTTTTTTTTTTCACGGTAGTATACTTTATTACAATACACTAAAAATCATTTTAAATATCAGTGATTTTTATTTTACTTTTTCAAGTGCACAGAAATACTACTGAAGTAGAAATATACTTTTAATGAGTTTATTTATAGCGTATAACTTTTAAAAAATTATTTAGCACAAAAAATAAAAATATGCTACAAATGTACTTGCTTGTATTTAAGTATTTTTAGTGCATTCAAGTATACTTTATTTTTACCTGGGGATTCATTCCAGTGAATCGGTTTGTTCAGATGGTCCGTGTGAGTGAACATGAATACAACAATGATTTGCCTATTCATTCCCCTGTGTGTATTTGACTTGGTTATGCAAACCATAGTGTTTTATTGTACTTAGTACAAGTATAAATAGTTAAGATGTGTTTCAGATTCATTCAGAACATTTTTTTTTTTTTGCCAGGAAAAATATGGCTCAGATTAAGATATATGATCTTTGAATAGTTATATCCAAATTATTTATTTATTTAGATGTATTTTTTTTAGCATATTTCTGCCTTAAGTAACTGTAATGTAGCTATGATTTGTTTGTACCTTTCTGCATATCTAACTACTTTTTTTTTCAAAACAGTGTTCTGACTGTCACTACTTCAGATTATGATTAGCTTGTACTGTAGCTTTGCAATATACACTTTCAAAGTAGCTTTCCCAGCCCTGTTAATGCATGCTTACCTTCCTCCCACTTCTGCAGACACTCATGTCTGTCTCCGTCTGTCTCTTTCTCGTCTCGCACACCTTCTTCTCCCATCACTCATGCTTTGACTCTTCAGAGGCAGGCAGGTTTTACAGCGAACAAAGGCCCAAGCCAGCACACAACACATCCATAATGAATGAAGGCAGGCTGTTTTAATGACCGGGTCCAGGAGGAGTCACAGCACAAAGCTCTCCCAGCACCATCAGCTCTGTTCCGGGGATAATGATATCACCCTTGGCCCCGGCGAGGTCTAGAGGAACCTGCTTCTCCATGAGCTTTAATTATCTTTTTGATAAATGCCGGGCAGTGGAAGATGCTAACTCAGGTTCAAGGGTCAGCCTCTGAACCGGGACACGAAGACCCTGGCAGTTGAAAGGTCACAGTGCATTTGAGCACGCTAAGAGCTGTGAAATAAGTGGCTTTGAAGTGCCATGTTGTATCATTTATTTAAGGTGCACGGCTGCATTTTTAATACACGAGACGCAATAACCTGCAACATACGTGCTGTTATTGAAATGAGGAGGAAAGCCACCGCAGAGGTGTGCGGATGGATAAATCAATCATTTTAATAGCTGCGGTCCCTCGTATCGCATGTGTAGAGGACATGGCTCAGGCTGACCTGTTAGTAATGGTGTTGAGTGATTGATGGTTGATCTCTGCTTGCAGGAAAGCGTACAGTGGGCGTCCCAGGGCTAATTTAGTCACTGCGGCTCAGGAGATGAGAAGATCCGATTGTGTGAAAAGACAGAGGAGCTGTCGACTAGCTAGGAGCGTTAACTTTAGCCGTCGAGAGCCAAGAAGACAGCTAAGACAAAACAAGAACTGCCAATGTGGTGCTAACACTATACGCTCACACAAACTGTGAGATGGGTGACTCACGTTTGTGTTGCCTCCCCTGAGTGGGGAGATAGACACCGTTTATACTGAAACAGAGAAGGAGAAAGGGAGCAAGGGATGGATAGGAGAGGTAACAGCAGACGTTGAATTATTAAAGGTGCAGGGGGCACTTCAAATACAAAACACTCCTCAACTCTAGATGAATGCAATCCTATATCTGTCTCAGTGTTCATTCACTTGATGTGTATTATTCTGACGTCCCACCTGCAGCACTTCCCACGCAGGAACATAAAAGGTGTCATTAATTAATTGGTTTGCTTGCTTCCTAATATTCTAATTGGACAGGCTGGTAATAAAGTTAACCCATGATATCAATGAATAATTACTGACAGTCGAGGCTTAGAGAGATGGTTATCCAAAAAATGAAAATTCTGTCATTCTTTACTCACCCTCGTGTTGTTCAAAACTTTTCTTTTTGTTTGTTTTTTTGTTAATATTCTGATAAATATTCTGATAAATAAACACTTTTATGAGTCAGTGCCGTTTGTTTGTGAGACAAGAATATGTAATTTGATAATGGCAAATAAAAAAAAAAAAATAAATAAATAAAAAAACAGAATAAGACTCAGAATAATCTTTTGGGTTCCAAATAATGTAAATATTGTAAATAATTCAAATAATAACTGAATTTAAATTTTGGGGTAAATTATGCTTTAAAAAGTATGCTATAGTAATGGTGAATTTTGGTATTTTAATCTATTGTAATCATTTGTTTAGAGTTTATATGATATTATTATTTATGCTATGTTCAAAGGTTTGTGATCATTGAGATACATTTAAAAAGATAGCAAGTTTTTGAACTTTCTATTAATTCTTAAAAAAAAAATATATATATATATATATATGAAGGTTTGGTAAACTTTGTTTTAAGGACCAATACCCACTACTAACTAGTTGCTTATTAGCTTGCATATTACCAGAATATTGGCTGTTATTATGTTTATAAAGCACATATTAATGCCTTATTCTTCTGATCATATAGATTAATCCCACCCCGTTCCTAAATTTAAAAACCTTACTAACTAATAATAAGCAGCAAATTAGCAGTTTATTGAGGGAAAATTCTTAGTTAATAGTGCATATGTTCTAAAGTGTTACTGAAGGTTTTCTCAAAGATATTAAACAGCACAACTGTTTTCCAACATTAATAACAATAAGACAGTTTCTTGAGCAGCTGATCGTGATACCATGATTTCTGAAAGATCTTAACTGTATTTTCTGTCAAGCAAATGCAATCTCTTTGGTGAGTATAAGATATTTATTGAAAAAAAACATGAAAATATCTTAGTAACCTTTAAACATAAAATCCCCTAGTAAAAAAAAATAAATAAAATTAATCTTCACTTGTCGTTTTATTTTTTTTTTGTATAATGACACCCATGAGGTGAATATGATTAAATGGACACATAGGATCATCACAAAGTAAGCTCCTGTCTCAAGTAGAAACAGACAAAATAACAAAATAAAAAGATGACCCACTGCCTCCTTCATGACGGTAGGAGGTGAGGCAGATTTGGGGAGGGTGGTCGCTTCTTTTTTTCTTTTTCATTTTCTTTTTCTCTTTCATCCCACGTCTTTCCTTTTTTCCTTGTTTTGGCTAATCTTCACAGACGTGCCGCGGCTCTCACTAGTGGAGGTGGTCGGGGAACCCCAGGTCAGGCCGTGCCCAGGGTGAAAGCCCCCCTCTGGGCCTGAGGTCTGCTGCTCCTCACCTCCATAGCCTCTATCTCACAGCCGCCACCTTCATAACTTCCTGAGCGACTCCAAAATGCGACCCTTCCCCCCCTCCGGCTTCCTATGGGTAATCGTCCCCAGCTGTAGAGTGCAGATCTAAATAGGACCGTAGGGAAAAGAGATTTGTAATTTCAGAGAACCATAGAAACAAGAAAAAAGGGAGGAAATTGGTGGCAGGCCACAGAAATTAGCATTCTTTTTGGCTTAAGCAGACATTAAAGATTGAGAAGCTGCTTAAGTCCCACAGAGTGTTGTTAGAGAGGACGAGGAGGTGCAAGGGGGGTCGAGATCAATGGCACATGGGCCCTTTGCACTGAGACTCGGGGCCACAGACGGTGAGGATTGTCATACGGCCCTCCTGCTGAGCACAGCTCGGGACGGGTCACATTTATTATTGATGCTTGTTTAGATGGGCCTCCTCTGGTTCATTTGTCTGTCATTTGCAGCTTGCTCGTCTTTTTAACACAACAGATTAAACCATCCTGGAGTTCCAGCACTCAATGGGATTTTTCTTGATTTTTCAAAATAAGTTAATTCTACTAATAGTCTATATATATATATATATATATATATATATATATATAGATCTTCAGTCAACACATTATTTTTAAATGAGTATATTTGCACTGTTCCTACCACAAAACATGTCAGGTTTGCTTAATCTACCCAGACGTGCAAGATAAAATCTAAAGTCCTACCTTAGGAGAAATAACTGCATGACATTAAGAATGTAATAACATGCCCTATATATCCGAGAGCCTTATCACCCTGTATTCACTTTATCTTATGTTCTTTATCTGTTCTACAGCTGAAACTGTCAAAACATGAAACTGAATACTGAGCGTACTAGTAAACTAGTAAAAGCACACTGAGGTGATGTTAACAGGCACTATATATTTTGTCTGTCTATTAATACAGTTTATAAGGCTCAGGTTACACACAAGTTGCCTTGGTGCTGTGTAAATCTTTCTTAACATTTTTTTTTTTTCTTTAACTTTCTCCATGACATTGCAGTTCTCTGGAAGGCAGGCTTATCTGTATACTTTATCCGGGCTTGAGAACAGAGGAAATTGCTTTTGGGGATTGTGAATAATTAAAAGAGACGTGACAATACTAATAATTAAAACAACACCCATGAATTGTGTAAATGTGAGGTCATTTAGCAGTGTTAGAGTACAATGAAGTATTTTATATGATCATATCCGCTCATAAACTGCCTGATCTACTTTCTTAAAGTGACTTTATATTAATATTAATGTACACATTCATTGTCAAATGAAGTAAAACATTTGTTAACCTTCGGTAATGTGAATAATTATGAGCTGTTGCATTAGTATGCCTGTTCACGTTAAACAATTAGCAGAATTATTTAACCTTTAATCTTGTTCACATGCAAATATTTATTTATTTATTTATTTATAGTAAGTATTATTCCTTTAGTTTATATGAATGCAATTTAAACGGGCATCGTGACTGTAAACAATGAAATAAAACAATTAAAACAATTACAGTCACATGTCATCTCCCCTGGCATCATACGTAGGTACCTGCAATTTCTAAATGTAATTTCGAAGCTGACATTTCTTGGTTTCTGAGCATTAGTAAGCCTGTTGTGGTTCATGATGAGTGATGAGGTGTTTATGAGCAAACAAACAACAGGAATAATATAATTAACTGTCAAACTTAACTTCTGAATTCTCTGATTTGTCCCTCCGGCATCAGGTTTTTATTGCATATGATATCAAAGAAGGCATTATATTTGCAAATTTGATTGTGACAAAGTGAGGTCTCTCATATTATCTGCTGCTGTAATATCACTATATTGCTGTATGAAAATGTGTCATGCCAGGTAAGATGTCAGATGCCATTGTTTTTGCTTGTCTTGAACTGACTGAATATGCATAAATACAAAAGAGATTTAAGAACTAGTGAAGGGAATGTTTTAGTCTAATAGCAGCTCCATTTATTGGACTTTAAAGCAACTGCATGTAGTTTTGTGTATTTTCATAACTTTGGAGCCCCCAACAGTTTGGTGTGGAATTCTCTGTTGTAAATACAGTATATTATATACAGTCATAATTGCAGTGAATAGCTGTACCAGAGGTATGGTCTTATGATTATAAGATACCAAGGTCCACAGCTCTACCATTGGAGAAACTGCAATGGCTAACTTGGATCACGTGTCCCTTGATAACCAATCACATCACAGCCTTGATGTCATTGAATTTCTTTCAGAGTTGTGCGACAGTCAAATACTGTTTAATATAACATTGATGAAATACATGAGAATTAAACTGAATCCTACATAAAAAGGCTGGATTAAAAGGCAAGGCAAATGGCGTTTCCATCGTGTGAAACGACCGCTGCTGCCTGACATCTTGTATGCTGTGTTGCATAAAATAATATAATTTACAGCACACAGTAAAGAATTTATAAATGAAATAAAATTCACGCAAACCTTTATTCTGCTGAAGAAGTGCACGAAATCGGCAGTGACAGCGCTGAGAACCACTCTCTCCTGTAGAGCATGCAAAAAGCCTATGCTCTGACTAACTCAGCAGCTGGGTTATTTCATAGGAGACAACCCAGCCATTGGGTTAAAAACAACAACAACCCAGCATTAAAAATGACACAGCAGCTTAGTTAAAGAAAAACTACCCAGCACCTGGTAAAAAATATTAAAAATAACTAGGGGTGTCAACGTCAACGCATGCGATTAATCAAAACATTTTAACGCATAAATATATTTTTTTAACGCAAATTAATTGTTAGATAAGGGTTGACCCCAACTTCTTCCCGTCATCGCGGAAGGTTATCTGTCATTGTGTGATGAGGGTACAGCGAACCAGTGTTGCCAGGGCAGCGGCACAAGTGGGCTATTTTGAAAATACAGTCACAGGAAAAAAATACATTGCGGTTGCGGTTTTTTGGGCTACTTTTATAATGTACCACGGCTGCCCAAGGTGTATATAGACAAATAAAAATGAAAATAGATCATTTTACTAATGTTTATCATACTTGGAATGTATAACTTTACCTGGCAACTTAAGAACAGAGAGGCGGTAACATCACAGACAACCTGAGTTACAGCCAGAGCATACATGTTAAGGCTTTTACACAGCAGAAATAAACATGCCAACAGCCACTATAGAGTAGGTTATATAAGATAATAAACACACGATTACAATAGGATATGGTTTGTATGTGATTTTCTCAAGTAGGGCTCGCTCCACAATTTTCTTGAGATGAATGTGTACATCTTAAATGCTAATTTGTGCAGCAGTATAAAAGGCTATAAATAGCATATTTTAACAACACTAAACGACCAAATTCCACATGTGATCGTAAAAGGAAGTTATTACAAACACTCAGTGGTGGTTTGAAGTGAGTTCTGAGTAAAAGTGTACTATTAATCTCATAAATTGCCCTATGAAGCATGATGCTAATGTTAGCTCTAATGCAGGTAAGTTCTTCTTCATAATGCATTTTGTCATAATACTTCATGTAAGGTCCCAAGAAAATGTTTTGTTGTATTTATTTAGAAATACTTGTGATAATAGTTGGGTAAATGTATGCTGGGATTGAAGCGATGTGGCTTGGTAAACATTTTATTGCCAGGAAAAGGCTGATAATGGCTGAATAAAAACAAAAGAATAAAGATAAAAGAATAATAAGGATTATGTCTCATACCTGGCGGACGTGTGAAAGGTTCTGTTTCCTTAAACTAGTGTGTCATGCATTTCTTTATTTCAACACATTTACAGGTAAATCCTAGTATTTTAAACTTGTGATGAACCCAGCATTTTTTTTTTTTTTGAGTGTACTGTATCTATCGCAAAATTGTCAGTGACTTATGTTTTTTTTTTTTTTTTTTTTTTGTGTAAACTCTAAAAATATATCACTCCAAAATGTGTTTAATGGCAAACATGTTGACCCACATGGCAATCCTAAAAAAAACCAAAAAAAACCTCTGGTCTCTTTCTCTGAGAGAGTGAGAAAAAAACAGATGCCATTTGCCTAATTGAAGTCAGTGTACCATCAAAATGATTTTGAAACTGATAATTCAATGTAGAAAACTTGCATAGTTTCTTTTTTTTTTTTTGACAGCCTACATCCCCAACTAATCACTGCATTATAAAGAACAGTGTGAACATCCTGCAAAACAATTTATTTTATGTTCTATGGATGGAATAAAATCCCATTTAAAATAACATAAGGGTGAGTAAATGATGACAGAGTGTTCACTTTTGCATGAACTGTTCCTTTAATCCTAAACTCAATAGCAGCAACTCGCTCGCTTGTCCTATGCATTTGTGGCCTAGCCCAAACCAGCCTGGTTCCAAGAATTCCAGGTTTGGAATTCTGGCAGCGGGAGCTGAGCACCATATCCAGTAACCAAATCCGATAATCAGGGTCTGGAATGCTGACAAGTTTGGCTTATTCTCCTTGGTCCCGCTGTGTGGAGTGGAAAAAAATTCCCAATCTGTGCTATCAGCATGTTTCCCAGTGGATGTCTGGGATTATTACAGCCATAATCCAATATCATACAGAGAGACACTCCACACACACTGTCTGTTGGATTCAATGCACTTGGCCACACTTCACCCTTTCTGCATTTACACACGCATTTTCTCAGCATGGTAACCCAGTCGTGTCTCCTGTGGTCTTCCTCTCAGGGATGTTTGATTTTTTTCTCCTCACGGATGTCACAACAAATGCAGTAAACCGTCACAACAGAAAATGTCTATAGACTGCAGTAATCCAAATAGTGTCATGTTATATGAGTCACTGCATATGGCACATGCAAGACAGAAAAACAGTCTCAAGTTGGACTCAATGACTAACCTGGATTCCTGTCATGTGTCAAAATAAGGCTGAAATGGTACTCTCAGATATGAAAAAAAAAAATTCATAATATGTACCAAATACTGACATAACCTTTCAGTTTTTATAAAAGTAGGGTAAGACACAGTCTTCTGCTTATTTTAGCAAAATGTCATAAGTTAATAGCTAAATTGAACACCAGACATTGTCCCATCAACCTATGTCATGGTGGAAATTGGTCAAATGCCATTATGACAGATTTCTCAAATATAAATGACAGCTGTCACAATGAGAATGACAGTGTCATAATGCTTTGAACACACCTAGTATGAACAGTATCTCATTTTTATATACAATACAGTGACAATTTGATAATAGACATTTTTCAGTTAATATTAAAAAATGTATGATGTTTTGTTGCAGACAAATCTGAGCAGAATTTCACCCATTCAATCTCATTGCTGCCTATGACCAGCTAAGAGGTAAAATTATTGTATGAATGACTTTTTGTTTTTTCTTATGGGGGGAAACTATACGCACAGACATCAAGCGTTGATTTCCCACCTTGGCTAATGTTGTGCACTTAGTTTAGCCCTCTAGTGAACAGGATCTAGAGGAAGTGAAGTGAAAATGTACTTTGACAGCTGCTGTCATTGGCTATCAATAGTTGTGTGGGAACAGGGAACTCTGAGATTCAAACAGATGTAGGAAGGTTTGACAGCACCTGGCACCACTGTGCATTTGTTATGGGATTGAGAATTTAAACTAAATAATTCATGCCATCAAAATAATGAGCATATTAAAGTTTTCTCAAAATAATATTCTGACACTTCAATAATGGGTTTGTGGTTTTGTTGATAAGGATGACAACAGTAAAATATGTATGTTTTTCTGTCATTCGAATATGATTCTTTTGGGGAAACTGTAAAACAGTAAAGAGATGCTCAGGAAGAAATATGTAGGTTACTTGCTACATGCATTCACTACTTCTCAATATATATTGTGACGGGAGGAGCCAACGACAGACACAGTGGGTGTGGCGTCAGGCCTCGGAGAGGCTTTTATTGAACAAAAACAATAAAAATAAAGTGTCCAGGGGGAAGAAGTGTCCAACAAAACAGGGGGATCTGGTGTCCTCGTCGTGCTTCGGGGCTCGTGAAGGAGGGCGGTGTTCTGGAAGGGAAGGGTCCAGGCAAGGGGCGGAGTCCGGTGGCCGCACGCGCTCCCGCTCTGGTCCGGGGCGCGAGGGGTGGCGGCTCTTCCTCATCCTTCCGCGGCCTTTGGCGGGACTTTAGTAATTATTAAGTTACTGTAATTAAGATTTACAGTAGCAAACTGTATTTGATTTATCAGTATACTACTGTAATTCATTCATTTTAATATAGATTTCATTAGATTTTATAATTTTTCTATATAATTCATTTTATTTTTACTCTACATAGGTACTACTGGCATTCAATTAAAACAGACACAATAATTACAATTACTACATTTGAAATGAGTGTTGTAGTTACACATTACATTTTGCATGGCACCTAGCTTTTCTGCAGCAGTTTATTTATGCTACAAAAACTGTGATATCGCCAACTACAGAGCACTGAAAGTACTATATCTTGTGTGTTTTAGCCTTACGCAAACATGAATGTGAGTTCCTTAGCCAGTAGTTCTGAATCACAATGAGCCAGAAACCAGCACATCCAGTGCAAGGACTTTGACTTTTTAATTTTATTTAACATTATTTTATTTATCCGTTATACTGATGAGACCTTTTTGATGGATATTGTTTTTTTTGTTTTGTTTTTTTTGTTGGTTTTGTTTTTGCAATTTTGAGGTGTTTGATTTTAGAAAATAAGTGTGATTGCTTGCATTTTCTGTGCCTTGTCTTGGACTTTTATGTCACTTCCTGTCTCCCATGGTGTTTGTAGTCAGTGAGTTGTTGAATGTAATGGTTGTCTGTTTGCCCGTCATTCTGTTCTTTGTTCCCTGTGGTTTTTGGTGTATTGTTTGTTCTAGCTTTTCCATGAAATATCTGCACATAGATCCTTGCCTCTACCTGTTTTCCCCAGCTTCTCCACAACATTACAGTTTTTGTCTGGCATGTCTCTTTGACTATAGTGCATATCTGAACCTATATTTAGTATAAGTAAAATACTGTTAAAATCAGATACTCTAATACTTTTACTCAAGTTGTTTTGGAATTGGTGACTTGTAACTTGTTGTGGAGTAATTTTCACTGTAAGGTATCTGTATTTTTACTCAAGTATGGTTTTCAGGTACTCTTTACACCTCTGGTACACTGTCTGGTACATTTCAAAGGGTTTTTACAGTAACTTACTGGCAACACTGTTGCCAGTAAGTTACTGTAATTAAGATTTACAGTAGCAAACTGTATTTGATTTATCAGTATACTACTGTAATTCATTCATTTTAATATAGATTTCATTAGATTTTATAATTTTTCTATATAATTCATTTTATTTTTACTCTACATAGGTACTACTGGCATTCAATTAAAACAGACACAATAATTACAAAATATCAAATTCTTTATTTAAAACATTGCATGTATAACACTTAAAAATACAGACTTCAAATGCTGGAACAGTGCATCTTCTGTCTTAGGATGTTTTGCAGTGCATTATGTTGTGTCCTCTGGATTCATCCTCACAAAGAATATTTAGGCAACAGAAACATAATGCGGAAAAAGACAAACAGCCAAAAAATACATAGCCCTCTGCAAAACCCAGGTGCTGCTCTAAAACGTGGCCAGCATCTTTGCTCACCATCCACGTTGACAGAAATGTCTTCTCTGGAAAACAAGAAGTAGAAATAGCACACTTTTAAAAGGCAAACCTCATATAGAATACACAAATCTCCCAAAACCATAGTTGTTCTCTTACCATGAATTATCAGTCTCAGGGTGGCTGGCATGCTCATGTCTTTCTTGATGCCTCATTGCAGTTGCCTTTAAAACACAAATACAAAAAAGTGCAGTAAATTTTAAATTCCATTAAAAACTATAACAAACTAATTCTAAAACTAGAAAGGCAGCTAGCCATAAAACTAGTTTAACCTAGCTAACATAGGATTTTATTTTATCAGGCTACAGGCCAACATTAACTACTAACACCTGAACTAAATTTCACATTAGTTAACCTAATGTTAATATAAGATAAGCGTTGCTCGTTAAAAACTATTTTAATTCGGTAACTTAACTCAATAAGCTGACAAAAGTCATTTGAAACGACAGCAGTTTACCATGGTAAAGTTCTGTAGCTGCCATGTTGACGAGTAAATGATTAAACTGGTGTGCAAAAATCTGACACAAACACATACAAATGTACATATATTTTTACCTTGCTTATTGTCTCTTAAGGTGCATCGACACACAGCGTAGATGTTCTCCGGGCAAAACCCGCCTCGTCTTCCTCGGACGTGAGTGGCACGGCACGGCGCGACTCGACAACAGACAACAATATAGAACCCATTATATATACTATTTGCAGTGAATGCGGACAGTAAACTGATGCCCCGGTATATTTCTGATGTGCAGATGTACTCCAAGCGCTCGCACTGATTCTGACACGAAGTACAAACGGATTTTCCAATCATTAGAAGTGATGTAACACATCCAGTAGTCAGTCCCAAGCTGTTGCGGCGTTATAGACACGGTGTAGGGCAAATTGTGTCAATCCAAATGTAAGAAATGAGGAAAATAAAATGACCTCAGTATAATGGCGCCAAAGAGACCGTTACAGTAGTATACAGTATACACAATTTTAAAAAATACAGTAAGTCTCTGTATGTGGGGTCGGACGTCACAGAAAATTCCCATGATGCAAAGGGTATTACAGTTATTCACTTTGTGTAATTTGCAGTATTACACTGGGTGATATACAGTAAATAACTGTGGAAATTACAGAAATGTCTAACAGTGTAATTACTCTGTATTATGACACCTTAAAATAAACTTACCAAAATATTCCAATTTAATGTAACTGTTTTCTATTTTGATATAATTTAAAGTGCAATATATTCCTGGCAAAACATAAAAATAAAAATCAGCAGCCTGCTCCACTCTTCAGTATCGCATGATATATTTATTAAATATTCGTTATATGTGGGCATACACGGGGATACCCTCCCTCTGCGTGTTTCGGTTTGAAGCTTAAAAAGGGTGGTCATCCTAGAACTGACGTTCTGTCTAGGCTGTTTTGAGTCTGTTTGGCAGCTGAAACCCCAAGGAAGATCCATCAGCTCTGTCCATCTTTTCTTCTTCATGCAAGCTTCTGTGAGAAGCTGACAGCTACCATGAGAAAATAGCAGTCGAACAAATTCATAACACTTAAAAGAAGACATAAGAGCAGCTATTACTCTCTCTCAAAGCAGACCGGCTGTCTTCCGTGCCACATGATTCAGTGGGACGGCAGTAAACGATGAAGAATGGTCTGTCTTTCTTCAAATCTGTCCATCCTGCTCTCTTTGTGTCGTTGGGCTGGTCCTTGAAAAACATGGTAGGAGTGTGACAGACTACCTGTCATCTCTCTCAAATGCACCAATTTCATTCACTTAATTGCTTTAAATCCAGAAAACTGCAGAGAGAAACAAACTTCCAAACTCTATTTTTAAGTAGAGCATAAACCTGACTGTCAGTCTCTTTCTAATATTAGTTGAAACTAGTGACCTTTCTGGCCTCCATGTTGAGTAATGCTCCACTTCTCATGCAAATCACATTATTTGCCTCTTAGTTCAACAGAGAGCCATTTTGTACTTATTACATTTCGGACCCTTAACCTTTTTCCTGATGCAGATGGAAGAGATTTGAAAAAACAAAAAAACATTCCTCTAGCTTTATGTTCACACACTCTCTCTTTGCCTGATAGATGCAATAATAAATTGTTCTGGGCCACGAAGCCTGCTGCTGTTGGCCAGAAGATTTTGATGTGTAGTGTGAGAAGTAAAGTGGTTTAATTAATAGATAAACCAGTGTTAAACAACATTTATTTTATTGTGTTTATAAAATAGGCATCTTTGGCATTGCTTGATATGTACTGACTGAAATTTGGAATTGTACAATATAAAAATTAAAAATAACATAACAACACATAACATACTCAAACACTGTGTGAAACAATAGATTGAGTGTGAAATGGATTGAACTTTTTTAATTAGTATTATCTAGAAAAGTATGTTTATTTTTAATCAATTTTAATGCACTCTTAGATTACATGAAATTTTGATGAAATGGCTGATAAAAGATCATTTGTTTATTTATTAAAGGAATACTTCTATTCAGATGCATTAAACTGATCAAAAGTGACAGAAAGAACATGTATTATGTTGCAAAAGATTTCTAAGAAATGCTGTATTTCACAACATTCTACTTATTAAAGAATGTATTACAGTTTTCACAATAGATACACTCTCAGAAATAAAGGTACAAAAGCTGTCACTGGGGCGGTACCTTTTCAAAAGGTACATGTTTGTACCTAAAGGGTCCATTTTGGTACCTTAAAGGTACATATTAGTACTTAAAGTGTACATATTTGAACCTAATAGGTACCAAAGTGTACCTTTTGAAAAGGTACCGCCCCAGTGACAGCTTTTGTACCTTTATTTCTGAGAGTGTATATAGATAGATAGATAGATAGATAGATAGATAGATAGATAGATAGATAGATAGATAGATAGATAGATAGATAGATAGATAGATAGATAGATAGATAGATAGATAGATAGATAGATACCAAAACATTACTACAATAAACTACCTTATTTATTATCAATAAGCAGCAGATTAGGAGTTGGGGAAATCTCTTAGTTGATAGTGAATATGTGTTCCCTAAACTAAGGTGTTACCATTTTCCTTAAAATGTGAATTAGTGTATTCATACAAGTAGGCATTTAGCAAATCACAGTATAGAATGTATTAGTATGAGTGTTTCCTTGAAATCAAACCCATGTTGCCAGTACCACTAAGTTTTACTAGTTGAGTAACATTGAAGCTTTTGGCAAGTCAAATCCAAATGGAGTTAAATTCCCTAGGGTGAGTTGATCCGGTTCAATACAGGTTAAGGACTTTTTCCTCAGTACAGGAAGTAGCACTGTGAGTGCTTTACTCTCTCTCTATGTCTGTCGTCCTTTCTCTTTGTTCTGTCTCGCAGCAGTTCGATACTTCAAACCCCCAGCTCTAAATGAACTGTTTATCCCGGATCTCGTCTCCACACCCGCATGTTGAACAATGATCAATAGTGTCTCCTGCCGTATCGGACCAGGCTTTTCATTCCCACCATTAAGATCTGCTGATCTGAAACACTTATCCGGAGTAATCTGCAGCATTTGGATCAATCGGCCTCCCTCGGCTCTCACTCCCAGGGAAGGTGGGTTAAACCACGCGCCCGTCGTGAACGAGGTCACCTCCAGCCACTGGACTTACAGGAAGTTTGTTCTAGCACAAATATACATTCTCTTGCTCTCTTTAGCATTTTTCCTTCCTTTTTGTCTCTTCGTATATCTTTCTCTCTCTTACTAAAGGTTTCCTGTGCATCATTTTATGAATGTGCATCTATGTGGCAGCTATTTTCCTGACTGAATAGCTACAAATGGCTGCCATTTAAAGTACAGAGTGGAAAGAAAGGAAAAGGATTGGAAGAAAGCTTGAAGGGAGAAACCCTCCTGACCCTCCATCATATGAAGGAGAAAAGCTCTGACAGAGAGAAACTGGTCTTTCTGGTAAAAGTCTTCCTTTTTTTCATTCTTTCTGTCTTGTGGTAATTTTCATGCTGATATATGAAAGACGTCCGCTTTTTTGCATTTGAAAAGTCTGCTCATTTTTGTAACGGATACCACTCCGTCTGTAATTATAGCATCACGGTTTGGCTCGAAGCAGCTGCTGTCGTTTGTGATCTTGACTGGTGTGTGTCATCGCTGTTATTTCTTTAGCAGGTGTGACGGACGGGTCCTAATCTTAAACAGGACTGACGTCGTTTGTTTACACTTCCACACTTCCTGTAGCTTGGCGATATGACATAATGTAAGGTAATTACTGTCACCATGGAGATAGAGACAGAGTTAAAAGATGTCTTAACCTGGGTGTTAAAGGGATGCGACGGTGAAAAATATGTGGTAAAAAATCTCCTTGGTAACACACAACAGATGCCATGGCAACCTTTACCTATCTCATTCAAATACTGATTGTGTGCCAGTTGTATTAGCAGTAACATTATTCTGCAGGGCTTATAAAGATAAAAAGGGAACATTGCAACCTACTGCTATGATCTGAATGACCAGAATGAAGAATTGCTTTGGCATTTCTCTATGTGGCCCTTGTGTGTTTTACATATTAATGTATTTTGACGTCAGGTAGCTGAGCTTCTGAATTCTTCAAACAAGCATATTTTAGTTCTGATGATCTGATAATTATTGTATAATGCAACAATGTTTGTTAATGTTTATAAAAAAAAAAAAAAAAATCACAAAGTGATTCCTGTAGTTTATTGTGGATACCAGTTGTTTTTTGAAAAACAGACATAAGTTTCAACATTTTTTTTTCAACAATCAAGTTTCAACAATCTCAAACTACCCCACATATAATTTATTATATCATTTTGAAAATGCCTATTTTTTTTGTGAAAGCAGAAACACACTGTTTTTGTGCATGTCTCTTTAAATGCAAATGAGCTGCTGCTTCCTGCCCCATTTTCTAGAATAGTGCTGTGCTTTTACAGCTTGTACACCAGATACTCTGCTAAAATACATCTGTTTTGTTTTGATTATCATGTCTATTGTGCTGAAATCATGCCTTTTAAACCATATAACTTCTGATATATGGTTTTCTGAGCACACACATCTGAAGCACGTGCACAGAAAGCGGCTGTCACATGGCATATGAGTACTAAACTAAGTTCTCTTTCATGTCTTATTGCACGTTATACTGTCAAATACACACAAGGTTGTTAAAAACACACATTAGATATAAAAACAGTCTGTGAAGGTAAATAGCTGGGAAAGAAATTGCATGTTTATATTAGATCTGTGTGGCAGCAGTGTAATATACAGTAAATAAATCCATGAATGCAGTGCTCTCTTTTCTCCTCTGAGGCTGGGACTCTAAATAGAGTTCTGTGCTCGTCAGTGTAGCCAAAGACAGAACAGTGAGCATGGCGTTTGAAATGGTACACCATTGTCACTTTTGAAAACATAACTGTTACCATGTATTTTAATTTAGCAAGGGTGCATTTAATTGATCAACAAATACATTTATATTTTTACAACACAAAATGTATTTAATTTTTTTTAAACTTTCTATTAATCAAAGAATCCTGTCCTGTTGACTGTTTTCAACACTGATAATAATAAGAAATGTTTCTTGAGCACCAAATCAGTATATTAGAATGGTTTCTAAAGTATCATGTGACACTGAAGACTGGAATAATGACTGCTTTGCTATCACAGAATATATTAAATTATTTAATATATTAAAATAGTCATTTTAAATGGATTAACAATATTTTACAATAATACTGTTTTTACCGTATTTCAAAAACATGTTGTTTTTGATTTTACAAATGACAATTATTTTTATTAATAATAATAAATTAATATTACCTTTAATAATTTAAATTAATATTAATAGTAATAATTTATCAATTAAATTAGTAAATACAAAAATAAATGCCATTTTCCTTATTTCATGTTTGTTCTTTTATTATTATTTGGGTCTGGTTTTTCTATCGATTTTTCACGGTTGTGTTTTGAAGGTTAAAATCATCTGTTTTAAATTTTAGGGTTTGTGTGATCTACTGAAAATGACAGAAATCTACAAGAAGCCCACATCTCCACCAGTCCTTTGGAAATGATGTATTTCAACATCACACACAGCATTTTTATTCATTTTCAGCTCAATTTGAATGAGGCGCTATCCTGAGACAGCTCTTGTCTGGGGTGCCTGAAGAACCCAGAAGTGTCACCAGCAAGCCCATGTTTGTAAACTGTAATTTCATCTATTGAAAGTGGCATGTAGCAGACGGTCTACCAGTCATACGGATACAAAGAGATCTACAGCTTTAATTCTCAAAGAAACCTGATATCTTCAGGTATCTGTCTGCAAAAGATGAAAGATTACATTTTCTAAGCATCTCTGTAAACCTACAGCCCTCTTGAGGCTTGTCAAGTGTTACCCAGCGGTTGAAGGAGACGGATCATCTAATGTGCTGGTTGCCCTGAAGGGATTCTGGGTAAAGTATCTAAATGGATGGTGTTGAAGGAGTTCTTGAAAGTGGACATAGATTAATGTTGACCTTTCTGCTGTTTAGTTATGCCTGTGATGAGCAGCTGTTGTGGGTTTGCGTCCCTTGAGCTGTATCAGTGTAACAGTGTGAGAGAGAGGAAAGAGTCGGAACAGATTACTGTTACTCGGTTGGGGAGCGTTGTTCATTACAGTCCGGTCTGTCTACTTCACTCTCAGTCTCTCTCCATAGGCAAGAATGACCTGAGATCTCTTTAATATCTCAAGTGTTTCTGACCAAAACGAGATCAAATAGAGAGAGGGCTTTTCCTGCAAATCCCCCTAGTAATTTATGTGTCTCTTTCTGGAATTCTCTGAGCTATGCTGCTATTCACATTATTGTATACCTCTACAATCTGTCTCACTTGTGTCTCGTATAGAAAACAGTATTGTAGCATTTTTTATGCTTTTTTTTTTTTCTTTTTTTTTTTTTTAAAGGAGTCTTTTATTCTCAACAATTAAGGCTGCATTTACTTGATCAAAAATAAAGTAAAAACAGTAGTATTGTGAAATATTCCTGTGATGGCAAAGCTGATTTTTCAGCAGCCATTATTCCAGGCTTCAGTGTCACATGATCCTCTAGAAATCAATCTAATATGCTGATTTGGTGCTCAAGTAATATGTCTTCCTATTATCAATGTTAAAAACACAGTTTCTTGAGATTCTTTGTGAACTGAAAGTTTTTTTGTAACATTATAAATGGCTTCACTGTCAGTTTTGGTCTATTTAATCCATTCTCGATGAATGAATGAATTAATTTATGAATGAATGACGAACGAACAAACAAACAAACAATATTTATTTATTCATTTAAAATAGTATTATATTTATAGAATATAGTAATGTTATGTTAGGATTAGATGAACATGCTCCTTCTCAACTTTGGGTTTAAACCTCCATTTAAAGCGAAAGTGTGTCAGAAATCCTTTTTGAATGGGTCAGGTTTGCCTACATTGTCAAATATCCTCCCAATATTAGTAAAACCTGAAATCACCTATATTACAGCAAGCAGCCAGCAGTTCTCCTCCTAAATAATGTCTCAATGGAGATAACAATTCAAAAAGTATTCTGTGAGAGTTAGGTGTTGGAATAGAAGAAAAATAATTGATAGATAATATCATTAGCTCAGTATAATAGAGGTAGATGGAAAGTCATCAGCATGATGTATATCTTATTTTATATTATCTCACTTACTGAGCCAGCAATAGGATCCATTATAAAGAGGTGAACGGCTTTCATATTAAACTCATCCTCATGTGCAAGATCGTGTGCATCCTGACGACCCTAATGTCATAATGGCATCAAAGCCATATGGGATTCTTCAACATCTGAAGCTAAAATAGGTTGCTAATTAATACAGTAATTCTGCACCAAACAGAGAAAAAAATAAATGGATAAAAAATCTTGCATGGATCACAGCGTACGCCATAGAGTGTGAAGGCAGTCCTCCATGAATGAAGATGCATAGCTGTACTGTAATTAGTTTTGGGACTTGATTATTTGATTATGTGATGTAAAGTCCCCGGTCGTGCACCACTGAATAAGCGTATTGTGCCCGCTCGCATTAACGAAGGCTGTAATCCATCCTATCGTGTATGATACAAGCGGTGCACAAGTCCCACCACATCTGATTTAATTAGTAACTGATAGCAATAAACAGAGCTCACTGGAGTGGAAATGGCAACTTCTGTTGAGATGCTTATTTGAGATGGTGTTTAACACAGAGGCCATTAAAAACTCAAAGGATGACTACATTAGCAAGCAGGTTACCATGACAGTAGTTACTTGTAATCACCTCTTTAAGTATTTTAAAAGAAGAGCATTGAGATGTGCACACACAAATATAATAATACAAAGGCTCAGGACAAAAAAAAAAAAAAAACATGAATGCATGCCGCAGTTTAAATGAATTATTAGCGTAATATTTATTATTTGGATTTGATATTTCATTTTATTACAGAACTTTCTGGAATTGTCAATTCTGATTGATCAATCACAGCATTTATTAGACCCTACAAGTATAATAAAATAATTTAAAGTCAATTAAATATTTAATGTCATTATCAAACCAGTATTTTTCAATATAGTTACTGTAGCAGTGTAGTGTTAATTAGTTTTTTTTGTTGTTATTATTCCCATCTTTTATTTTATTTTTTATTATTTTATTTTATTTTATTTTATTTTATTTTTCACAGTCTGTTCTTAACCAGAATAATTAATTGAACTGAATCAACTGAATATATTTAGTTTAGTATCAAAATATTGTGGCTAGTTATATTCATTTCAGTAAATGTTCTCATTTTACTCATCTAAAGTTACATTTAGAGCTTGTATTTAAGTTAAAACAGGTCGTTTCACTCAAGTCTTTATTGTATTTATACAGGTGCTGGTCATATAATTAGAATATCATCAAAAAGTTGATTCATTTCACTAATTCCATTCAAAAAGTGAAACTTGTATATTATATTCATTCATTACACACAGACTGATATATTTCAAATGTTTATTTCTTTTAATTTTGATGATTATAACTGACAACTAAGGAAAATCCCAAATTCAGTATCTCAGAAAATTGGAATATTACTTAAGACCAATACAAAAAAAGGATTTTTAGAAATCTTGGCCAACTGAAAAGTATGAAAATGAAAAGTATGAGCATGTACAGCACTCAATACTTAGTTGGGGCTCCTTTTGCCTGAATTACTGCAGCAATGCGGCGTGGCATGGAGTCGATCAGTCTGTGGCACTGCTCAGGTGTTATGAGAGCCCAGGTTGCTCTGATAGTGGCCTTCAGCTCTTCTGCATTGTTGAGTCTGGTGTATCTCATCTTCCTCTTGACAATACCCCATAGATTCTCTATGGGGTTCAGGTCAGGCGAGTTTGCTGGCCAGTCAAGCACAGTAACACCATGGTCATTGAACCAGCTTTTGGTACCTTTGGCAGTGTGGGCAGGTGCCAAGTCCTGCTGGAAAATGAAATCAGCATCTCCATAAAGCTTGTCAACAGAAGGAAGCATGAAGTGCTCTAAAATTTCCTGGTAGATGGCTGCGTTGACTGTGGACTTCAGAAAACACAGTGGACCAACACCAGCAGATAACATGGCAGCCCAAATCATCACTGACTGTGGAAACTTCACACTGGACTTCAAGCAACATGGATTCTGTGCCTCTCCTCTCTTCCTCCAGACTCTGGGACCCTGATTTCCAAATGAAATGCAAAATTTACTTTCATCTGAAAAGAGAACTTTGGACCACTGAGCAACAGTCCAGTTTTTTTTTTTCTCCACAGCCCAGTTAAGATGCTTCTGACGTTGTCTCTGGTTCAGAAGTGGCTTGGTAGCCCTTTTCCTGAAGACGTCTGAGCGTGGTGACTCTTGATGCACTGACTCCAGCTTCAGTTCTCTCCTTGTGAAGCTCTCCCAAGTGTTTGAATTGGCTTTGCTTGACAGTATTCTCAAGCTTGCGGTCATCCCTGTTGCTTGTGCACCTTTTCCTACCCAAATTCTTCCTTCCAGTCAACTCTGCATTTAATATGCTTTGATACAGCACTCTGTAAACAGCCACACCTTTCAGTAATGACCTTCTGTGACTTACCCTCTTTGTGGAGGGTGTCAATGTTCGTCTTCTGGATCATTGCCAAGTCAGCAGTCTTCCCCATTATTGTGGCTTCAAAGAACAAGAAATACCCAGAATTTATACTGTAGGGATGGTCATTTATTCAAACTCAAATGTAAATATTCTAATATTTTGAGATACTGATTTTTGACTTTCATGAGCTGTAAGCTCTAATCATCAAAATTAATAGAAATAAACATTTGAAATATATCAGTCTGTGTGTAATGAATGAATATAATATACAAGTTTCACTTTTTGAATGGAATTAGTGAAATAAATCAACTTTTTGATGATATTCTAATTATATGACCAGCACCTGTATGTTGAATCCTAGTGGCTAGATTGGTGTTGGGGATGTCACAGTTCAGTAGAGGTTTTGCTGCACTGGAGGCAAATTGACCTCTGCTTTACTTTCTGTGGAAAAACCACACAATTTTAATTCAAGCAGGATGTTAGGTCATGAAATATATAAAAAAAAAAAAATGCAAAAATATATACAGACAACAATATATACAGATACAAAATGTCTTTGTATCATTTTAAAAAAGCAAGATTCACATATTTTCTGTTGTTTGCAGCTGTCTTTATTACAAACATAATGAAGCAAAGCATGAGAGAGAGATGAGCTCTAGTGATACTATGCTCTGAGGACAATCTGCTGATCACCAGAGATTTATGTAAATGCAAAATACTCACAAAATAATCACAGACAAAAGAGAAATTTCTGCTGTGGATATACATGATTAAATAACAGCTCAAGGAGAACACATAACTCTGAAAGAAGCACAGAGAAATGTATTTTTTTTTTTTTTGCCTGCCTTCATATCAGAGAACAGATTTGTCTTTGTTTGCCTCATCAAGGACTGTATAATTTAGTCAGTGAAGCCATAATTATCACACTATGCAAAATGGGAACTCAGTGGTGCTCAGAAGTGCCTACTGGCATTATATGCAGGCATATTCCAGCTAAGAACCGCATATAGTGACTTTCTGACCATTATATAAGGTGCCACACTCATATCCCGTTCTGTCCAATTACGATTTCAGAAGAATATGCTTCAGTTATACATCTTAAAGACTACTCTTTTAAGATGACCTATTATGGCCCTTTTTATAAGTCTCTGATGTCCCCGGAGTGTGTATGTTAAGTTTTAGCTCAAAATATCCCACAAATTATTTTTTTATAGCTTGTTAAAAATGCCACTTTTAGGGTATGAGCCAGAACGCACCGTTTTTGTGTTTGTCCCTTTAAATGCAAATGAGCTGGTGCTCCCGGCCTCCTTTTCGGAAGAGGGTGGAGCAGCAAGAACTCATACTCTGGCATACTGGCAATAACAAACAATCTTGCGCACTTATTAGAAGCAGTCGACTTCACATTGCTTTCATATGCAATTTTTACCACCACATTCCTATTTATGATCATTCTGGTAGCATGTGCAGGCAGCATCAGTGAAAACAGGCAGAGACAATGGTAGCTTTAGCAACATTAGCCTTACAGAGTGCTAATAAGCTCTTTCAGAAAGGCTTTGGAAAACAACATAAGACGTGCTTACTTTTTCTGGAGCTAACGTTCGCACATGAAGCGTTGGTATTGATCGCTCTTCCAGAATAAACTTTTGCAAAGATCCAGGATTGGAATGACCCTCGTTTGTGAGGCAGTCCAGTATAAAATGATTGGCACAATCATATAGGACTTTACAGATTTTTTTTCTGGGACATTTCCTTCGAAAATGAAACTTAACCACAGTGTCCTCAGCAGCTCATATGGAAAGAGTCTATGGAGACTCCTATATTCGTTTGTGCATCCCACAACACAACACTTGTAATGCCTCTTTGGCGCTGACAGGCAGCTACAGCAAGAAAACAGTAATGGCGAACTGCTGCTTCTCACTCAGGGCTGTCTATGCTAATAGGGCAGAGAGCGTCACAAATGGGCGGACGTGTACGTAGGGAAAAACTGGAATCGCTTGTTCATGATTTATTGGGATTATAATAAAATGAGTGGGTGGATTTCTACTATTATAGGCTGGTTGTTTTCACACACTGTGGCAACACAACTGTGTTCAAAGACCTTATAAAAGTGATTTTGCATAATAGCTCCACTTTAAGTCCTGCAGATTTGACTCGTGATGTTATGGTTTTCAGCATGATGTCTGTTTGCATTTGTGTTTATGCACATGCCGAAAGTTAATTTTCTTAGTGTGTACTTCCCTCTGTAACAAAAACAAATTTGTTTAGAACTTGTCTCAGTATATTTGTATTTATGTACATATGGCCTGTGTGTGTGTGTTTGTGAGAGAGTTTTCATTTTCAGGTTTTATGAGAGAACTCCACTGAGGTCAGACTTGGTTTTACACTTCAAATAAAGAAGCAAGTGGAACATTTATTGTATCCTAACAAGGGAGGTTGTGCAATTTTCAGACAGTTTGAAAGAACAAGAAAGTCTTATTATGGCAATAATATCATCTACAGCAATTTTGAGTGACGGTCTGTAATGCTGAAAGATGAAAGATGTTTCTTCACTCTCACCAGCTGAAGGTCTATTTGTTTTTGCGTTTTTCTACCCATTGAAGCACAACCAGCTACAAGCTCGACGAAACCGCTCTCCTGATGGGCCGACTTCAATACTCTCATCTCATTTCCTTCATAGTTTTTGCCTAATCTTTTTTCTTCTCATTTTCAAGTATTTTTGTATACCTCTGCTATCGCTCGAGCTTTAGTTTGCCGAGTTGTGTTTCATTTTGATTCCCTTTATTCCACTTCAGTGAACCAGCTCAGAGTGATTGTTTGCATGACAACTATCTGTGTTCTTTCTTCTCCTCCCCTTTTTCCCTACATGTGCATAAATAAAACGATAGTGCCGCTTTCTTACAAATTAATTTCATAGTCACTGACTTCAAACTCTTTTGTTTGCTAATTAATTTGTCCCCCTCAAAAGATGAGCAGAAAATACTGACAGACAATGCTGGTGTATTATCTGGAAAACAGCAAATAAACATGATGATAAAAACATCATTGACAGCTTAAACAGCATTTGCATATAGTGAATGTGTTATACTTTTTATTCATAATGTTATAGTAACCTTTTTTTTTACATTAGTTTTTTTTTTTTTAAACACTTAAACAAAGTTAAAGTTAAATGATATAGTATTCACTAACACTAATTACATAAGTACATCATGATTATCGGTGTGTTTTCACTCCAAAACAACACAAAAATATTGCAAATATCTATTATGTAAATCTTCCTCTTGATACTTACATTAATGCATTGACAACAGGGAAATATTGTAGCATATTGTAAATATTGAAGAATATTACAGCCTAACTAAATAAAGTTGTTCTAGAAAATTTTAAGCACACCGTATAACATACCTCTGGCAGTTCTAGATGGAAACAGCTGCCCCGACCCATTCTGAAGAACATCTGGAAATCTGAAATCTTCTAGTCATGAAATAATTGTCTCTCTTCCAACGACTCATAAACATTGGAATACAGCCATTCACAAAGGGCTCGAATGTGCTGTCTTCGTGCGTTCATCAACAAAGGTTTTTTGAAAGTTATGGACTGTCACTATAATCAAAGCTGACAGTTTATACTCAAAATCACAGAGTAAACAGTTATGGTCAGGAGTCAAAACAATTCAACAACATTAAAAGCATTACAAATGAAAAGCAGTTATGTATGTACAGCTACATCTTTGTGGTTTATTTTCTTAAGCAATTTGACAGCTACACTGTAATTTAGTTCAGGCTTTGTTGCTTGTGTTTTAAGTTTAACTTATGATGAGAATAAAAATAAATTAATAAAACCATTCAAGTGACAATAAACAAACAATCTGACATTGCTTGCTGTCGCGGAAAACCTCACACATCCCCGCTTTCTTCTCTTTTTCCCACGGCTTTTTCATGTTGGTTAGCGTTGTTGTGGTGGCTTTTTAAGAGACAAACAAGGGAGACACTCTTTGAATCTTTCATTTATGACAGTTGAGTGTATTACGCACAGACAGACTCTCACAGGATGACAGATTCATATTTAACAGAAGACAAATGAAGTACTAAATGCTGGCAGATGTAAAGGGAGTCCAAAGGAGCATTGATGCAGAAATGATAATAAAAGATAATGCAAGGAAAAAAGAAGAAAGAAAAATCCATCTTTAGATTGGTTTCAGAGTTCTGGTATTTTTTTTTTTTTTTTTAGATTATGCAAGAGAATTCAGTGCACAGTATAGTGTGTATGTATTTATGTATGTACATTTCATCTTTAAAGGTAAAAGATTAGGTTTAGGAAAATTAGCATAATTATTATTCAACATAAATATGGTGATGAAATAACAAATACTGGCAGATGGAAAGTGAGTCCAAAAGAGCAATGGCCTAATTTTCTTGTCTAAGCAAGAATTAATTCATTCATTCATTCATTCATTCATTATCTAAATTTAATCCTTATAGAAGATTGGATTCTGTGTTCAAAATCAACAGAAATATGCTCATCAAAAACATTGGTGACAAAATGAAAATCCTGGCAGATCAAAAGTCAAAAGGAGCAATGATGCAGAAATGCTTTTTTTTTTAATGCAAATTTCATCTTTAAATATAGTTGGTTGGTTTGGATGTTATGAAAATCAACATAAATATGCTCATCACAGATATAGCGGTGAAGCAAAGCAAATATTAATAAGAAAGATGTTATTTTCTTTTGAACGTGTGTGATATTAATGTACACCCTTCTGCGGTTTTTCATCAAAACAGGCTTATGTTGAGTGAGTATGTGTGTGTGAGTGTGTGAGTGTGTGTTAAAAATGGGAGACGGTACAGATCAAGAGACACAAAAAGTGAAATGGCATGTCAATATTTTTAACATTCTTTAGAAGTGCTTATTAGGTTACTGTCTTAGAGGAAAATGGACCTCTGGAGACTTGAACCTTCAAAGAGAGAGAGGGGGAAAAAACAGTGTCCCCCAAACACATGCACTCTTTTTGTGTTTCCTGGAGTCTCTGTCACTCCCACACATTAAACACACACACATACGCAGTATAGAGTGGCCGCAGGGACAAACATAATTATATTAATTGTTAACATAATGACGCATTTATTTTTAATGTGTTCCTTCTGGTAATTAGTGCAGGTACCTGGGGCTTTCAATAGTCTCTCTCTTTCCTCTTTCACATTTCCATGCGTATTATCTTGCTTTTGTCTTATTGTCCTTGGTGGAGCTTCCAATGAGCCGCGTTTAGTTCCTCTCCAGCAATTCCCTCACAGGTGTTCCAGCGCACAGAAAATGTCATAATTATTAGATCGCTCTTTTATTACCTTTGAGCGTCTTGCCGCTCGATGCGTGAGAACAGGTCTGTGGGGCTCTACATTTCATGCAAAGATGTCGCAGGACCCCTACTCAGGGCTGAATGCATAACAGTGATTGCCATTTTCTCACATTTGGTCATGAAAAATGAGATATGAATGAATTGTACAGGTATAATGAGGAAATGAGAGCTAGGGGGAAAGATGTAGCTAAAACATGGAGAGGGAAGGAGACACATTAAGCAGGAAAGGTGACTAAGAACAGAGAAACAAAGCATAGGACAGGGGAGCGTAGCATTAGCATTAGCCTTACTGATTGAATAAGCTGGCTAATGTGATTGTGAGGTGGTCATGCTAGCTTCAGGGTCCAGTATGAACACATTGTTGCCTTTTCTGCACATTGATGTCAGAATGAAGGCACAGTTTCATGATTAAAACCTAACAAGGAGAAAAAAAAAAAAAATCTACATCTGGCCTGAATGCACTTATCTTTTGTTGTTTTGCAGCTGCAAGTGGCATGAATTTATCTGTGTGGTGTTCATTATTCCTGCTTAACCAGACTTTCCCAACGGACTGGACCAACAACGGAAAATCCGTGATTCAGAAAGACAATGAGCTTTTATGTGGAAGAATGGACGTGTGTAGGTGAGTGGATCAGATTTTTTTTTCCTACAATGTGGAAACAAAATGCCCTATTGTTATAGCAAATTGAGATGTTTCTTGAGTTGTAGTGAACATTTTGTAGATTATTTTCATCTTGCAAATTGTCAAATCCTGCTTAAACCAGCCTAAACTGGTTTGTTGGTCTTTTATGAATTAAGTCTCCAAGCCTCGCCAAGCTGGTCTTCAGTTGGTCCAGCCTGACCAACTGAAAAGTGGCCAAATCTTTCTAAAATCAGCCAAAAGACCAGCCTGGAGGACCAGCTAAAACCACCCTAGGCTAGTTTAAGATATTTTTAGAATGGTTGTGTGGCCTCCATGAGAAAAAAAGAATATAATATGCATACTGAATAATGGCTCTTATTCACCAACTGTGCATGAGCACAAATTTGAGCTTGAAATCTGCGCACAAGTGTTTCAAACAAATTATGTTGCATCAGTAGCTTTCATACTAAAATTTATTCTCAGTTCATGAAAAATTGAGCAATTAAAGCCAAACATATGCAGAAATCATATACTCTCAGTGGCCTTAGAAATGCGGCAAGATTAAATTTTATACATAAATAATTTATCTTAAATACATCTCATTACATATAAAGGTTCATTGATGCCTGAGCTGCGAGGTTCCTCTGCATAAAGATGCTTATGTGTAGCTAGCTAATGAGGGATCTGTAATCTGGGTCTGTATGAAAGGTTTTATTATGTTTGATCTGATTTTGAGGATGGCACACTTGGCATTGATTGAGGAATTTTGCTGATCATGCTTTCAGGCGAAAGTACATTTTTATAGTGTCAAATGTTTGTTGAAAATGATGAAAGGCTCTAAAGGAAAGGTGGTATGGAAAGTCCTTATATGGACATCTTTTGGGTGTGTTTTATGCAAATGTCATGTGGTCGCTCATTTAGAATACTCCAAGTTCTTTAACGTTAGAAGAGTTTAAGAACAAATTCATGTCTATGCACATGTTGTGTCAGAGAAGTTTGAACAATCCATGCTATTATTAGCAAATGCGGCAAAGTGTCTCGATGATTGTTTTTAAATGCATAAATGTATCTTTGTAGTTTAGGCACAGAAGAAATAATTAGCCCTTGCATAAAAACACTAGAAGTCGATATCAAATATATAATGTTGGCTACGTGATGGAAATTTTGAGCACTCTTCTCTAATCAATAGTCCTTTCGGGTGTCAGTCAAGCTAAATTTGTCAGCATTATGGTGAAACCTTATTAAACAATGAAAGATGCCACTGATTATTCTCATAATAGATGAGTTTGATATGATTTTATTGTCTGTGGTGTCTCAGTTCACAAAATCAATTTGTGAAGTGCTTTACTAAGCACTATAGGGCAGATATCTGTTATGATGTATAAAACACTGAGTGGCATGAATGGCAAATTCACTGTCAGGATCGATAACACAAATGAGAGAGACCTGTGAGTCTGTGTAACAGGTGCCGATGCTTGATGAGCAGTAAGGAATACACTGTGACGGACTTAATCTTCATTATACATGTTTGACCTTTCACCTCACTCATACTTGCACACAGCCACCGCCTAAATTATTATTGTCTGTTAATTGGATGAAAGATTATTGACTGTTCTGATGGAGAGAATGGGGCAGTGGAGGAATGGATGATAGATGGAGGCCACGTTGCATTGACAAACCGCCACTGAGGATGGAGTTCTACAGTAGCATTATTGAACTGGCCCATTTGTCATTTTTGCTGTGTGTTTTCCTTCTTTCTTCATGCATTCGCCTTCTATTGTTCCTTAAGGTCATAGTGTAGAATTGAGATGAGGTTTTTTCATCCATATCTGGCCGATGTCTATTAAATTGTGTCAGTTGTGGGCTTGAGTTTATTTCAAGTAAATATAGACTATAAGTCTAGCCGTGTGGCAGACGTTCTTTAAAGATGATTATTGTGTGAGAGCAAAATATTTCAGTATGAGTTTTGTATTCGCAAAATATTATTCCTCTAAACCTTTCCTCTTATCTGGGCTGGTTAGGTGCTCGCCAACTCATTTTCCCTTTCACTTTCCTTTGCCTTTTCATAAATCACGGCTTGTCATGGGTGATGATGTCTCAGTAGTTCCTGCTCTACATGGAGGTTCATTTTCCTATCATTGATATGCATTTATTCACATGGGAGTTATCTGAGTACAATTATGTTCCTGTAAATCCCTCTTTATACTATTCGTCTTCCGACTCCCCCGGGGCAAGGGAACCCCATGTACGGATTCTCCGTTTGGCATCATTATGTCTCATTTGCATATCACAGCATGTATTCATCATGTGATCATACATAGTTTTATGATGCAAGTTATGCTTCCCTTCAATATCGATGACAGCTGGTAAACTCGTACTTTAGTGTGAAATATTTTGCTTTGTTCAGGGGCATTTAACTAATGTCTGATCGATTTTTTTTTTTTTTCAAGTCGTGGCAAATCATTTAGTGGCAGTTAGTGGCGCAACAGATTTTACTAATGGTTCTACAGACAGAATTGAAAAAAATATTGGAAACTGTGAGAGACTTTGTGGTCAAACCTTCCGTCCATCCAAAAGTAATAAGTATTTCATAAACTGTAATATTCCATAATATACCGTCTACTAAATTCCTGAAACAAAGCTTATAAATAATTCTAAAATATTTCATGCCATGGACATAAAATATATATTATTAAAAATAAATAAATAAATAAATATTGTGAATAAATCTTTCAAATCATTGTGAATTCCTGTTAAAGTTTGAATAACCTCACACTCACACTGGATTGTTTTAAATATGATGCATTAAAGAGTTAGTTCCCCGAAAAATGAAAATTAGCCTGTGTTTTACTCACCCTCGAGGCATCCTAGGTGTATATGACTTTCCTCTTTCAGACGAATCATATCGGAGTTATATTAAAAATTGTCCTGGCTATTCCAGGCTTTATAATTGCAGTCGGCGGGTGTTTCTGTTCAACTGTCCGCAAGTCGTCAAATAAAGTGTGCGCTTCCATAATAAAACATGCCTCACACGGCTCCGGGGCATGAATAAAGGTCTCCTGAAGCGGATCCATGCATTTTTGTAAGAAAAATATCCATATTTCAAACGTAATAAACACTTTTCTTTCACTTCCGGTATCCGTCATTCGCGGAAGCCGTTCCGGCGGATGATGTAGGACGTATGCGTCGCACGCCTCTGAGATATGCTAGTCTCATGAGTTTGTTTACGGGAGCAAAGGAAGCAAAGTTTCCTTACTTTAGTAAAGGAAAACCAGTCTCCTCTTGACTTATATCGAAATCCTCTGACATTTTCTTTACAAATCCTCGGTTTGTACTTCTAATTCATGACCGGCGTTTTGTTTTGTTCTTTCTCCGCACTAATCACTTCACGAGTTCACACTTACATATAATCAAACTGAGTAAAGGTTATGCGTATTTTGCATGCTGTCCAGGGAAAGGGTTCCGGGGCTGTCTCCCTGTCTGGCCTCAAAGTGCTCCCCCCCGTGCGGGGGTAGAACAGGCTAAAGGTGTGGAGTCGGGGGTGATGGAGGGATGCTGAAAGTCGATATAATGGAGGTAGGACGTACTTGGTTATTTATGGGAGATTCCTTGTGCTCTGATTGGATAAATAGTGTAATCACTAATGATTAGCTGGCCGTGTTAAGTATCTGTGCATACTCCTTCCAAATTTTTTTTATAAAACATCACTAATCATGCGACGCCGACATCCTACGTCATCCGACCGAAAACAACGTCCGTGTACAACATATACTGGAAGTGAGAGAAAAGAGGAGAGGTATTGTAACCAAACAGTTATGGTTACCATAAAATTCCATAATAAATAAATAAATAATAATATATAAAAAAGCTTTGCATAAGAACAAATGGCGTACAGGTTCACATGGAGGTGAGTAATTTTATTTGTTTTTAATTTATTTATGGAATTAACTATACTTTTAACTGATTTATCTTAGGAATTTTCTTTTCTTTTATTTTGAGTTTATATTTACAAATCCTGTGAAATTCTGAATTTTTAAGAAATTCTCAAAATTCATGATTTTGTTTTGGTTTTGATCTTGTTATTTTATAGATAACATGGAATGGAAGGTCCATGATCATTCTGTGAACGATCCAGAGGCCTGTTGGCTGAGAGATGACGATGCACCAATAAAGGTCTCCAGTGTCCCCACATATAAAGTATATATTGAGTAATAATAATAATACAGGCAGGGAATAATAGATCTGCTGCTTCATCTGTAAGAAATGAGGTAATAACGCAGGCCTGGTCTCACCTTCATAAACTAAGACTTCTCCCTTGCATTGACCTCATTGAAACAAATGCCTGCAATTCTCCACCGGTGTGATGGTGAAATGAGGACAATCACTGAATGTGTGTGCACCAAGGAGGAGGTGTTTATTAAATATAGTAGCCAAAAGGAGGAGGAATTAGTATGTAGCCTGTTGTTTTGTTAGGTTTGGTGCTATTTTACATTTTTACTGGGTTTTTTCCACTTTACATGTTCCTGATGAGCTGATATGGTTGTCAGGTGTAGATGGTTTCCTTTCCCCCATCCATTGGCCATGTGCTTTCGCTTTGCTGCTGTCCACAATGATGAATGGTGTGTCGTTTGAGCGTCGGAGAGATGCTGATCTCGCCTGTTAGATGGAAGCATGTCCAACCCTCTTTTAACATTAAGATATGAATCTTTTATATATGGTGCAAGAACCCTTTAAAAGGTGCTTTAAACAGATATCATCTGCAAGGCTTAACCAAGACTATATAGCACACATGTAAAGTGCATTGTAATGCTATCTGTGTTGCAAGTCTCAGAAGCTTTTCAGAAGATGAAAAGCAGCTGAGAGGGAAATCAATGGCTGAATGACACCCTTACTAGCACACAATTAGCTTGTTACATTTGAATTGCTTGCATATACAGTACATTTGGGGTCAGTAAGATCATTTTTTTATTCATTTATTGTTTTTTTCTCTAAAGGAATTATGAATACATTTATTCAGCAATGAAGCATTAGATTGATTAAAAATGACAGTAAAAAAATAAAAATATATATTTAATGCTGTTCTTTTGAACTTTTTAGTTATCAAAGGAATCAGAGAGGGAAAACAGCTTGCATAACTTTATTCAAATGTGATAACAATACAAAATATTTCTTAAGAAGCAAATCAGCATAGATTAATTTCTGAAGGGTCTGCTGACAATTCAGCTTTGCCATCCTAGAAATATAATGGGAAACAGTCATCTTAAATTGCAGTGATATTTCAGAATATTATTGTTTTTACTGTATATAAATGCAGCCTTTGTGAGCATAAGAGACTTCTGAATCCTGCTGACCCCATTCTTTTAAGCAATACTTTATTTATTTAACTTGAAAAATCATGATTCAGTTTAAAAGTTTTCTTAATGATATTTGTATTAAAGGCGTAATGGTCATGAAATAGAATAATGTATAAGTGCATTATTGGGAAAAAAAAAAAAAAAACATTGATATAAGTGGAATATAGTAATTTAAAAATCTCTCCTTGTTCTCTTTTACTTTTGAATTTTAACTTTAACTTTGTATAGATGTGACTATTGTTGTATAAATTGCTTGTGATATTTTGTTTGTAAGTCTCTTCAGATCAAGGCATCTGCTGTAAAATGTAAAAGAAGTAGCATGATTCAAGTTCCTAGTTTGTATCCACACGCTGCTGTTTATGGTAGCGATCAAAAACAAAGTAAATCACCTTTCGAGAGTAATTGAGTTTTGTTGTTTTGACGCTGCTGTGTTGAATTGACATCAAACAAAATCTGAGGTAGATCGTCCATTCAAACCTTTTGAGACGAAAAGTGGATAGTCGTTATAAATATCTTTGCTCTGACAGGCTCTGACTCCCACGCTGCATTGCAGTGTAAACAAACATGGCTGTGCACATAGCGGGAATTAATACCAGATATTTCCTAACAAGTCATATTTTACATAATGTTGTAATGTTTCCATAGCTTTTTCTTCAATGACAAGAGATGTCTGTTTTTTTCCCAAAATGTATTTTAAAATAACATTCATTTGAAATATCTTGTAATATTATAAAATGTCTTATCTGTTACTTTTGAACAATTTGATGCATCCTTGCTGAATGAAAGTAATAATTTCTTACTAAAAAAACAAAAAACAAAACAAACAAACAAAAAACTTTTGAATGGTAGTGTACACTCCAGTTGAGTCATGCAAGTGTCCTGTGATTTCATGTGAAAAGGTTATTAAAAGAACATTGCACAAAAAATAAAAATGACTAACATTAATCTTTTTTTTTTTCCTGCTTGTTGTTGCAATCCAGGTTCCCAGTGTGGGAGCGATCAGCAATTTCCTCCGACTTTACGAAATTAAACAATGGACTTGAATTCCTCTCAAGCATGTCTGGCTGGTTTTCATTCCCACAATATATTTTCTGTCTTGTTCATCCATTTAATCCAGGAGAGACTACAGTCAGACATCTATGAATCTGGTCAGGCTTCAGTAACAGTCTGCCTGAATGTGGGGCTCTGATGAAGAAAATGGATGTCTATAAGTCACTCCTAGTTCCAACACTAGTGGCAGAACATTCAGTGGAGCTTTGAAGGCTTTTATTTGCCGCCATGTTGTTCACAGGTAAACAATCGTTGATGGATATGCGGCAGACATGTTGTTTATGGTGGTATTCCCAGAGGGATGAGAGTTGCTGCACTAGACGCAGATGATAGTTGTGATAATATTAGGGGGTTTATCTGGATTTTGAGGTGTGCCTCAGTTAATGCTGACAATACGCACATTAAGCATGTTGACTCAAATATATACACTAGACTATTACTTTTGCTCTCTGTCTCTGTCTACCTTTCTTCACCAGGCCATACTTGAATCTTCTGTCTCTAATGAATCTCTGACATTAGCTCGCTCTTGCTCAGACACTGAACAGCTCCCTGTGCTCACTCCACAAGCCTTTAATGTTCAAACAGGGCTTTAAATCAAATGGAGCGCACTTCATCCACATTTCGGTGCCGTTTCGGCAAGCTGGCATGAATTTCTCATGAATTCCTGTCTCTCCCAAGTCTTTCACTAGTCACCAGCCCAGTCTTCAATCAGTTGTTAACTTGTTTTCTCTGCAGGAGGGCATGTTCGTTCATCTGTGTGCTTTTCCTCTCTGTTTTTCCCATTTTTGCTTCACTCACTGACTCACTTGGATTCAATCAGTCGTTATGATGTTGAATTATACTAATTAGGCAAATACCTACGATGTGAAAATCTCGGTCTCTGTATTTATTGTCATCCCTCTTGCAGAGATGAATGGGTCTGCCATGTAAGAGATGGACTGATTGATTGATTAAAGAAAAAAAAAATCACCCACATTTAAATTGTCATTTTACTCGCCCTCATGTTGTTCAAACCTGCAAGTGTTTCTTTCTTCCATGAAACACAAAGGGAGATGTCATTGCTCTCCTCCATAAAATAAAAGTGGATGGGGACCAGGGGCTATCAAACTCCAAAAGGAAAGAGAGAGAGAGAGAGAGAGAGAGAGAGAAACACTACAACAGCACAATATCAAAGTATTCCACATGTCTTCTAAAGCCATATGATAGCTTTGTGCGAAGACTGAAATATACTGTAAGTCATTTTTCACTGAAGTTCTTGCTTGACAGCTGTGGTCACCATTCACTTTCATTATATATAAAAGAGCAGATTTGACATTCTGCTATAAATAACACTTTCTGTGTTCCATATAGATTTGAAAAGATCTGAGAGTGAGAAAACGATGACAGAATTTTCATTTTTGTGAAAACTCTTCTTTTGACTGACACCCTGGATTCAATAACAGACCTGATCTTGATGCCTACCTGCAGTGCGCTTTGAGATAAATGTAATATTAAAATATTGTACTTGACTTGTGTGCGAATGTGACTTGATAACTGCTTTTTTAGAGAACTTGTTTAATTTAATTCTAAGGTTAATCACATGCAAATTGCTCCTGTAAAGATTAGAGTGTATAATTTTTTTAGTCTCTGATTCTCATGTATCGCAGCAGTTCAGAAATGAAATGTCCGGAGTGTGATGCTACATATTGCATTTTATGCGTGCCCCCTAAACCCTAAACAAAACATTACCAATACTGTTAACACTGTTACTGAAGTAAGCATTACATTTAAACTTGCTTCTACAAGTCTTTGAGCTGTTTTATTTAATTATTTATTTTTTTATTTGTTACTTGTGTTTTGCAGGACTTACAGCAAAAATCACTAATGTGTGTTATTCAGTGTGTCAATCTGCTATTAAACTCAACTCACTAGTTTCACACAAGCCTTTAAACCCTGATGAGGATGCCTTATGAATCACTGTAAAAGAAGAAGAAAAAAAAGATGTTTTTGCCTAAGATTACCAGTGCCTTTTCCTGTACAGTAAGTTTACGGACATTACCTAAAACACAGCATACTGCAATGGGTAAAACAACAACAACAACAAAAAGGGTGAAAACTCAATGCAGAAAATTCCTTTACGGGGTCATCGGATGCTACATGCAATTTTACAAGTTGTTTGAACTGAAATGTGTGTTGGCAGTGTGTGTACACTAGGGTTGTGCCGATAGACGATTGTATCGTGTATCGAGCATAGTCAGAGATATCGCCTGTGGATGATGCCTTTGACGATAGCAAGACAATTATTATTATTATTATTATTATTATCATCAGGCTAGTAATACTATCTAATTAATATTAGGGCTTATTTGTTGCATTATATTTCTTTTCCCGCGTTTTTACAGTGTTGCGCATTATTATAACCAATCACACGATTATGCTGAGTTTATGAATGCAATGGCCAATCAGAGGCGTTCAGATGAGCCATCGCTGAAACAGCGGAGTTCTGTTGTTCAGCGCGAGCTGACTGAATTCTGACTCGCGAGTTCTCTCATCATAAACAACAAAGTGCAGATGTATGTGCGATGTAAGTTAAAGACATTTATTCATCAGATTCACTGATTATAACCGGAGTGTTTTTAAAGTGCATAAACTCGCGCTTGGCCGAGCTTGATGTTCTTTGGTAATGTTCTTTGCTTGTTTTCTGTAGCTGCTTTTTGATTAACTGAGGAAATGTAAGCATTAGTAACTTACGATGTTTTTATTAATTTGTTATCATGTTAAATACAAATTCATTCATATTAAAAACATTAGGCTGCTTTTATCCTTACACTTGAGTTGGTTCACTTTAATAATACACTAAGTAAACTAAGTAAATAAATAGGTTAATTAAATAAATTAGCACGATGATATCGTGTATCGGCGATCTCACAGGCTGACCATAGGACCATATGAAAATTGAGCAGATCGCCCAACACTAGAGTACACAACCACCCTATAATGATAAAGATCCACCCAGTGTTTTTTTTTTTTTTTTTTTTTTTTTTTTTTAAATCTCGTTAAATCATATCCCCTTTCTCATATCAAGCCATTCTCAGATGCCTGTCCCTCCCACGATTGTTGATTGACACTAGCGTTTTACCCAAGCGGCAACCTCCCGCTCTCTCTTGTGAAGCCAACACGGAAGTGACTAAAACTGCAATTCATCGACTGGCCGCTGGAGGCTGGTTGCAAAAGGGAGTCAATCCCATTGACTCTCCATGTTAAAATGCCCAACTTTACAGCAGAAAAAAACATGTTTACAGCCTGGTGCAAAAAATGATTTTGATCTATATAGCTAATTTCGCCCTTCATGACAACTGTGAGGGGGGTGAATTTTTTTATAACTCATCCGTTTAAATTATATTAAGCCTTAAAGTTCTGCATAATTAAGGGCGTGGCCACTTGAGTGACAGGTGGATTGCCGCTCTGCTCCAGAGTGTGAAACTCGCTAGAGTGTGAAACTTAGAAAACTGGCTTTAAAGATTTGTATTTGTATAGAAAAAAAAATATTATAGGTAGGACACTGGGAATCTGGCAACTGGATGTTTTAATGAAAATGATCTCAAACTTGATTTCTACCGCTATATTGATATTGTATTCTGCTTTTGCACTGTCTGCGATGAGATGTCACGCCAAAAGGCAGTAACTTCCACATTATATATGGTGCTGATCACCATTTACAGAATCATTTTAGTAACATCTGGATAAAATCTAGTGATCATTGGCTAGGCTATAACATCTAGAAATGTGATTCTTTTTTTTTCTGACCATAACAACCAGACCAATAGTTAAACGTGAGTGGATACCGTTTTGCAACCATTTGCAATGTTCGCTAACATAAAGGGTGAGATCGCGATCTCTCTCATTTGTTTGTCTAATGAAGTGCCGACAGATGTATAAAAGTACACAAGTTACACCGTAATTTAAACGTGGCAGACTTTATTGGAAAGTAAAACAAAGTCAGAATACCGTATAACTCCAGGCTGGCACAGTATTGACGAACGAATGCAAACAAATGCAGAGCACCATAACTTCATTTGAGCGTTCAAAACAAAATCAAAGAGCTGTAACTGATGTTATACTGTGTTCTGCCTTGGTTTCTCCGGGGCTTTTCTCCATGATACTTAACACGATAAAGGTCATAATGTCCCAAAATGATCAATAACTCATTTTCGACCAAAAACGAAGTTATAGTGTTTTGTCTTTGCACGGCAGCACTGCTGTCACTACAGAGGGGCGTGGTTTCAGCTCAGCTTCACCCACGTCCCGCCTTTTTGCCCATTTTCGATTATCTGGGAGTGACGCGCGGGGACGCGTTTCCAAGATGGCGGCGGTCGGCTCCGCCCACTTTAGGCTTCAAAAATGCTTTTCAGAAACCTACGAGTGACGTCACGGACACTACGTCCATTTTTTTTTACAGTCTATGGTTTTACCTTAGACCCGCCCTGAGTGAGCTGTCGTCATTCTGCCATTGTTTCAACGCCGGAGCAGGAGTAAACAAAGAAGGCTCCTAAGCGATTGAGGTGTTCTTTTGTTAGATGTAATAATGAACATAGCAGTCGTCATTTACTCCCGACATCTGAGCCACTGAAGACGCAGTGGGGTTACCTTTGTTTTTGAAGGGAATGTGCCCGCGATCTACCTAAATGCGTCTATGTTCACGCTAATTATTCATGATCCAGCCTCACCTTAAGAAGAAGTGAGTATAAGGTTATTTTATGACTCTTTGCAAATCGCCTTTCCTAATAATGTGCTAGTTAGGAAGTTCCGCGGCTAAAGTAAACAGTCTCATGAGAGCGGCTTGTCACCCCATGGAAGAAAGGAGCAGGGTGAGCAGAGCTCATTAGCATTTAAAGGAACATGCTCTAAAACGGCTTGCTGAAAACAGAGCTGATTTTGAAAGGGTAAATAGGCTGTTGTTTTACACCATTGATAAATTTTAACCAAAGTATGTTATAGACTTCTCATTAAGACCCTAAAGAATCATATCAACTTGTGGAAAATGGGCATCCAATGATCCCTTTAACATGGTGCAGTGGACCATATTTTTACAGACTTTTCATAGAGTGTATGTTTTTTATATCTGATTTCCTGAGACAAAAATGTTGCTTGAGTTGACCACTTTTAGTTTTTATGGAAACCTGTTTCTGCCAAAAGTTAAAAATAAATAAGTAAGTAAATAAATAAATAAAATAAAAAGGTAATTTTATGCAATTCAGTTTTTTTTAGCCACCATGGAATGAACGAATGAATCAATAAATAAATAAATAGTCCATATATGGATCACAATTCTGACTTCTCGGAAACTCTGACTTTATTTCTTGCCATTTTAACTATTCAGAATTGTGAGATATAAACTCAACATTGCAAGAGAAAAAATCTGAATTATGAGATAAAAAGTTGCAATTACATTTTATCTATCTATCTATCTATCTATCTATCTATCTATCTAGCTATCTAGCTAGCTAGCTGAATGATAACGATAGCATAATGCATAATATGCATTCATAGCATAATGAATGAATGCATCTGTTAGAGAGAGAGGTCTCTCCACATGTAAAACCCCTTCTGTCAGTGCATTTCTGTGTAAACAAAAGGACATTATCATGGCTGAATTGCCAGCTACTATTTGTCTATTTTGCTGTTCATCATCAAACTCCGTAATCAGATATAATATAGTGAAATGCCACTGTGCTGCGCTAACCTTCCTCCAGGGCGGAAGAAAATTAGCGACGCTCACTCACCTTCTCTTTTTTCAGTTTGGCGGATGTGTGAAGAATGATGAAGAGACAGATGAGAGAAAGACACCGAGAGGGACGGGGTGAGGGAGGATTGAATTAGGGCTGACTGAAGCGTGATGAGAGAAAACAGAGGGAACGATAATGAAGGAAAATAAACCTTATTGGTCGACTGGCTTGGAGGACAAAGAAGTGAGTGAGTGAGAGAGAAAAAGAAAGAGAGTGGATGGACAGCAAGAAAGATAACAACCCTCACACAGGTAAAATGCTCGAGACAGCATTCACATTTATGTGAAGGGAACTAACTGTAAATGACATGAAAATGATATCATAAGCATCAATGATACAAACATGTGCTTTAAAATGCTTTTAAAGTCAGAGGATACTGTTTGTTGTGTGAAATGATTCAGCATTATAGGCTAGTTATGTGTCCTGAATGTACAGTGTGATATTACGTGGGACAGAAGTTCTGCTATACCATTTATATATACGTTATACTCTGCATACTTTACTCTGCCATCTAACTAAACAGAACTATGAGAGCCAAAATATGCCCTACCCATCCAGTATTACATTTAAAATAAATAAATAAGCCACATAATGTTATCATTGTTAAGGGTGTTCTTATAGACATAAACTGTGGCAATAGTAGCAATATAAAAATACAGTAGTATTCAAATTAAATTAAATTTAAGTAAAAAGCATGTTAATTAATATTAGAATTAATATAGTACAGTCCTTGGAAAAGCTGTGAAAATCAGGGATGAAAAATATGATTTCCAAGCTTAGAAAAGTTCAATTAATTCTATTCTGTTTTCTATTAATTCTTTCTTTTTCTTTTTTTTTGCTTTATTATCATTGTTTTTTAAAACAAGGCTGTAGGTTTTTTTTTCTTTCTTTTTTAAAGTATTTGTTATTTGTTAATCTAGAAATACTCTGTCAGTAATATAAAAGCAAATATATAATTAATATCAAATTATTTAACCAGACGTCAAAAATTACTTCACATTTTTGAATTTATTTTATTTTATTTTATATGTCGATTTTAATAAGTTGACAAAATAATCATTACATCAAATACATTGCATTTGTAAATTATTTAATTTACTGGATAATCCAAAAATTGCCATAATTGTGTTAGGAGCATATAAGCATTTTTATTTATTGAATTGAAGTGATATATACTGATATTGTGTACTGTACAAGATTGTGATCACGCTGCACACACCAAGTACAATACTATAAAAGACATGCAATGCAGTCTGAAGCAGTACATACAGCTCTTATTGTTTTCTAATGCTTCACAGAACCCTATCATCCAATGGCGATGGTAAAGCGTTAGCGGCTAGTTTGTTGAACATGTGTGCCACTGTCTGCAGAGGATTATCCACTTAGAGAGCTCCTTTTGGACCAGATTTCAATCAGTTTGTGCTGTTAATCAGAGAGAGCTGGTATCGTAATGCGTGGCCATGCCTCAGGTGCGGCCCTGTACCCAAACTTGCATTAGGCTAATCCAATTCATCAATCCGCAAGCCAAAGAGCCTCCCTCTGGCACTCACAGAGAGAGAGGGATAGAGATAGGGCAACCAGGTGATGGTGCCAAATGGAAACATTGTGGACTCTGGTATTGTCATTCACTCTCTCTCCTTTCGTCTTTATGTCTTATTTTGCACTGGCTTGCAGCTGATCTTTGATAAGCACTTTCCATAGCCCAACCTGCCAAGGTGGCAAAAAAAAAAAAAAAATTATAAAGAAATGAGAGAGGAAAATAACAGGGTTATGAATCAGCTCTAGAATTGCAGGCCACAAAAAAAAAAAAAAAAAAAAAAAAAAAAAACGCTGCTTGGCAGGAAGTGGAGCAAGGTGGGGGCTGGGGGGCATAATTGCCAGTGCACCATGCTGAAAAGGCTATTGAAAATGCCATTCTGGGCGACGCTGATTGGCTGCCCTCCCACAAGGCGCACTATCCCCCTGGTTGGCCCTGGTCTGAAAGCATTGAGAATGCTCCGAGGGTGCCTTTTTTCTGATGCCGGGAATAGTTTACATGGCAAAATAACAAGCTAATTAAGGCCTTAGCGAATGATGGATGGCTGTGAAAGTTAGCAAAGCTGGTCAACAGGGCAGAGGAGCAGCCTGTGATACACCGCAAGCCATCTGCGCTCAACCTGACAGCTTAATTGGCAAAGAGATCCGAGGGGAGGGGGAAAGACCTGTTGGACCTTTGATAATTGCTGGCTAGTTTGAATATGCTCCAACCCGCTACCGCTGCAATTACATGTTTGATGTTACGTGGACATTTCCTGTTTCTTCGTTTCTCCCGCTTTTATCCTTTCACGGGTGGTGGAGTGATTTGTATATTTGTGCGCCATTACCTCAGCCATTTTGTTTGTAATATTAGCTGGGTTAAAATGGATAACTGCTGGGACAATTAATATGGCTACATTTCCTCAGGCCCTTGGCTGAAGTTTCATTCTGGAGTTTGAGTAACGACGAAGAAACGAGAAGTTTGCATGAGAAAACTTTTACTGTATGAATAGGAAACATTTGTCCAGATTTTTCCTTGGAATTAATTAGAAAGTACCAGTTTGATTTCGAAGACAAAACACGACTTCTTGAAAAGTATGAGTTAGCTTTTGTTTTTATGTTTTGCGTTTTTATACGTTTGTCGTTTTTATTAGTTTTTAAGTATTTTTATATAAATTTAATATATGTTTCAGTTCTAGTAATTTTACAACCGTGGTTTAAACTTATTTCAGTGAGTTGACATGGCAGCATTTCTCATTTTCATTTTCATTGTTCTTCTAATAGTTATACTTAAATGGCAATAATGATACTTTGTAGTTCAAAGAGATAGTTTACCCGAAAATTAATATTCTGTCATCACTTCTGTCAACATTTATGAGTTTCTTTCTTCCGTTAAACACAAAAGAAAATATTTTGAAGAATGTTGGGAACCAAACAGTTGACAGTAGCATTGATGTCTTCTATGGAAGTCAGTGGCTACCTCAAGATTTATCATACAGTCAGTGGCAGAGCAGTGCATTAAAAAACACAAAAAACACACCAATCTTTATTAAATACATCTGCTAATAATAAACATAAAGTAGACAATTGTTCTACTAAGTAATACAGTTCATTAGCATAATGGTAGGAGATGTAGTAGTTGTATGAACTTCACAGTAAAATAGAATTCAATAGATGTGTGATCACAGGTGTGTGTATATCAGCTATTTCACAACAGCTTCCGCTACATGCTGGTCTGTTTGGCCAGAGACAGAGGGAGGTAGGTGTGTCATGCAGTGAGAGACCTGATCACGCTCTTATTGTTTGATCGCTCTAATCTCCTCCCACTCCACCTACACCAATGAGAGCCATTGTTTGCAGCTGCACTGGAGTAGAGAGCTTTATAAGCTTGTGGTAGAGCAGCATGAGCTGACTCTAGGGTGACCAGGAACACAGCAGTGGCAGCCTGCCCATGGAGACGGTCTTTTCTCTCTAAAATCACATTTTCTCCTGCATTGTAATGCCATTTTCCTGCTTTGATCTCCTACTTTTGTTTTTGTTTTGGACCTTTATTAGTTATTAATATGTGCCTCTTTAGTGTCTTCTCAACAACTTCAAGAAATCAGTTTTCTTTTGAGTGCTGTTTTTGGCTACCATTTTATTTGTATTTATTTATTTTTTTCCTGCTTATTTTGTTCAACGTGCAAGTATCACCAGAATGGGAATCATTATTTAGTACACTGTAATTAAAAATTATTTGGAAAACAAAATTAGTTTTTCTTTTTTTTAGAGGCAGCAAAAATGCAGTCCAATATCCATTCTTAACTATTAAATAACAAATAGCAAAAATGTCATTAATGCATTTATTTATTTATTTTTATAAAATAGCCTACTATTGCCAAAACTTGAATTGAATTTCTATATTAACTACACTGTGGATTTGTTTCATTCATTAAGAATCGGTTGATAAGAGTCATTCATTGGTTACACTTCTTAGAGTCACTAAAACCGACTCACATGAGCAATTCGTCAAAAAGTCAAATTGGACTGGTTGCGCTGCATATTATGGTAATCGTTTCTCATTTTGATGGAACTGAAAAATGTTTTTCTGAAAAAAGTTTTTCAGTGCACAAAACAGTCAGAATATTGAATACTGAATTTCAGATAACTGAAGCTCTTGAAAATAGGCGAGAAATAGACCAATAGGTGGCGCTGTCCACCATTGCAGCCTCAAGTCGTGTTATTATTCATCTTCCGCTACTTGCTCGCGCTGGTCTTGCCCTTGTTGTACATGATTCAACGATGCAAGTTGACTGTCATCATCATTATTATTATTATTATTATTATTAAGGTATGGCAAACTTTTAGGCTGATGATACATGGGGCAACTTTTTGAGCAGTGTTGCTGGGCAACTTTGGTTAATGTAGCTGTCAGCAGGCAACAAGGGGAGACACAGGGCCAACGACCGATCTAAAGTTATCCAGATAGAAATTTGTTACCCATTCTCAGTGGGAAATTGCCCAAGCAAAATTGCTCAAAAAACGTTGCCCAGCAAAATTGCTCAAAAAGTTGCACCATGTATCATCAGCCTTAGACTGTATATGGCTGCTTCTTTGCTTTCTATTCTGGCGAAGAGCATTCGTGAGCGATTATGAAATTCGCACAGGACTTTTTCTTGTGTCTATGTTTTCTGACTCTGGCGCCATGAGCAGTTTTTAGTGTGAGTAAAAACATTTCAAAATGCTTCTTGAGACCCTTACATTCTGTACTGTTGCGTAGCAGCATCAAGTTGTTTTTAAACAAATAATGCTTTATGCGCCTGTTATTAAATTATGGTAGGCTACAGTGTGTTAGAAATGAGAATTTATTGAAGCATTTATTTTAAAAATATAAATTCTTAAGCTGAAATCTACATCTCTCTTTCTCTCTCTCTCTATCTCTCTCTCTCTTTGTTTGGAAAGTGAGGGCTGTTGTTTATTGTGCTGTCTAGGTTAAAATGAACATATTAAGGGAAGGTTTAAGTGAATTATTTATGTTTATGAATTCTGTATTAATTGCCTCCTGACATGTATAATGCATATGTTGTGTTATGGTCTGAAACAGAAATTTGACTGTATCATTGAAGTTTTTCTTTATGAATAAGCCTACATTGTAATTTAGAATTTAGGCATTGTTGCTGGTTTTTATGTCACAAGTCTGGTCATTTTACACTGTATTTATTTATTTATATATGCTGTACATTCAGCAGTGTTTTAGTGCCACCAAATAGTAGTGCAAAAAGAGTATTTAGTTCAGTATTCCATCTTCAACATGCATTCTTCTTTCGATACAGAACCAATAGAGTCGAACAATGGAATTTAAGTTTCTTGGTTACTTCATCTGTTTTATAATTGTTGATATGCTATCTTCAGTGCTTCCAAATGCCATTTCTGGCTAAATTTAGATATATTTTCCTATTTTTCACCAATTAAAGTTTTCTGAGTTATCCCAGGGTCCGCAAGCTAAGAGGCAAAGTCAGATTCTCACGGATCAGCTGGTCTATTTATGATTGTCGGCTTTTGCTGATTCTAGTATTTCTCTGTCTCCGCTCCTGGCTAAGAGTCGTCAAGACGTCTAAAAGCCCTGTCTCCCTACCATCATGTACCTCTTATAGATGAGGCCTGAAGACTTCTCTGGCCTTGGAGAACGTCTCCTTGGCGAGATGAGCTGCTGACAAGGCAGATATTTTATTTACAACACATTAGAGGTTAGAATATAATATGTTGATTCTGAGCGGGGAGCAAAGAGAAAAGGAGACATAGAAGGTAGTGCTGTATGGTGTCTCTTTTCAGCTGGTCTTTAAGTTGACGTTTTGTGTTTAACATGTTTAGTCCTTGTTGTGCCCTTAAATCCACATAGTCTGAAGTTATGTAAAGTATTATTGTTGGAAACGCTGCTTTGAGGGATGACGTGCTGGGGAAAACCCTTCCAGTATGTATAACATTCACCTTTTGTTATGGTTTAGACGTTTATAGTGGTCCAACAGCTCAAATGTCACTTTATGGTGGAAATGACTATACATTCTTCCATTCTCAGAGAGTCTCTGAGAGGAAGCACATGTAAGGTATCAGGTTATTTGGAGATCGGATACGTATAACAAATTGGGATGGATCACGACATAATCGCTTTTCAAAAATTCTCAAATAACTGCCACCCTGTAATGCTAGCCTCTGCTAATTCCCAGCGTGGCTTCCCATCCATGTCATTGCCGCTTTGCCAAATTAGATAAATGATGGCGACACGTGACACGTGATGCCCTGGAGAATCCCCCTGCTCTTAACAGACCCATCCAATCACGAATTAGCGAAACGAACAGCCTCTTTCAATCTGGTGTAGTTAATGTTATTGCATCTGTCATATTTACAGGCAGCAGGGGACTGTGCCGCCCAGCCTGTTCCTCATTAGGCCTGTGTTTTGACTCAGATTTAGACTCGGGTTTGGTTCTATTGTCACTCTGGATCAAATGGCCAGTGTAAACACTCTTAATTAGACCAGCATGGAGTGATCAGGACTACGTTAAAACACAATGTGGCAGCTCCACTATGGTGCGCTGTAACTGTAGCCCTTCAGCGTAATTTCCTCCTGATGCATTATGAAGGCCAGTGCAGCTGTGGACGGAGCCCCTGGCCCAAACTATGAGAGACCTGAGTGTTACTTTGGAAGGGTCTGCTTTTTATTCCATTATGGAGGCAGGTTGTTATTTTCCTCATTTGGCCCTCAAGCAAGTTCAAACAGCTACGACCACCCATGAAGGGCAAACTGGTCTTCCTCTGCTTGCCTCTTCTGGACGTACACGCAAACTATTTATAGATGCTGAGTTTTACTATCCAAAAATTCTGCTGAGAAACGTCTACCACAGCAGATCAATTTAGGATGGTTAAAGTTAAAATGGAAGTGTTTTATGCTGGACTCTAATCATTTAGTCCGCTTAGTCCAGGTGATATGTGTAAAATTTGAGATGATATATTCACTTTTTCATAAAAGCATGAAACTTGGTAAAATTGTACAGGTTAGGGCCCTGAACATTTTCAGAAATGGAGCCATCTCAAAAACACCTCGTGGTTGTCATGGCGACCATTTTACTTTCCACCATAACCAAATTATATATTTTGTGTCATATCTCCTGAGCCAAACATGATAACACAGAAAAGGTGATGTTTGCCCCATGTTTTGATGGTCAAGGATTACAATGATACCATATACAAAAATGTAAACTGTTCAGCTGAAGAGTTAATGGTGAAATCAGCAATGTGAGAAGAAAATCACAGTATCTGAGCATCACAGTATAACAGCATTTACAAAAGTCCATATTATAGCTATAATTTTTTTTCTTTCTTTGATAATTAACTACTATTTTATTCAATAGTACAATAAAAGATTGTTTTAATTAATTAATTATTAATTTGCTACATTTATATAGCGCTTTACATGGAAGTGGGAATCTCCTCAACCACCACCAATGTGCAGCATCCACCTGGATGATGTGACAGCAGCCATATTGCGCCAGAACGCCCACCACACAAGTGTCAATTTTTCGAAATTAAGATTTCTACATCATCTATTGATGTATGGTTTGTTAGGATCGGACAATATTTGGCCGAGATACAACTATTTGAAAATCTGGAATCTGAGGGTACAAAAAAATCTAAATACTGAGAAAATCACCTTTAAAGTTGTCTAAATGAAGTTCTTAGCTATGCATATTACTGATCAAAAATTAAGTTTTGATATATTTACTGTAGAAAATTCACTAAATATCTTCATGGAACATGATATTTACTTAATATCCTAATGATATTTGGCATAAAATAAAAATGGATAATTTTGACCCATACAATGTATTTTTGGCCATTGCTAAAAATATACCCCAGCGACTTAAGACTGGTTTTGTGGTCCAGGGTCACATATACTGTAAGTGTATACTTACTTACCTCTCAGGCAGAGTGGGGTAGGCGGTAGTATGTTTCCAATACATTCTTGTTCTCTCTCAACAATGCTCTAACATCACACGCAGACGGCAAGGCAATCTTGCTAAACTGTGTCCTATCTGCATCTCTTCTGCTGCACCACTGTCATTTTCTGTGGGTTTCTGGAATTGTCAGTCAGCTTTCAACAAACTTCATTCTGGCCATTGCTTCTCAGTCTACTCTTAGTATCAGAAGACACATCAACCACTGCTCTCTAACAACTTCCCATTCTCTCACATGCCCCATCAGGTTGGAAGGGTACTGGTCTTCTCATTTCTAATAATTGGAAATACTCAACCCACTCTTCCCTATGCAAAAAAATAAATAAATAAAAAAAAATAATATTTTGATTTGCATGCTATTATGGTAACAGCTCCTGTTAAACTCCATATTGTAATGATTTATCACCTTCCTGGTCAACTGGGCACCTTTATATAGGAGCTGGATAGGCTGCTGTCCTCATTCTCTGTAGATGGCAGTCCACTTGTAGTCTTTGGTGACTTCGAAATCCATCTGGAGAAACCTTACACTGCAGACTTCCACTTCAACTCCTAGCTTCATTCAGTCTCAAAAGGCTTACCACCTACAAGCACTGACAAATCAGACATCCAGCTTGACTTAATTTACACATGCAGTTTTATCACAGACAACATTTGGTAAAACCTCTAGACATCTCTGCTCATATCTTTATTACATTTAACCTACGCATTACTACCTGTGTGCCACCAATTCCTCTACCAGTTACCTTTAGGCAAAACCTACGCTCCCTTTCACCCCTCCATCTTTCCTCTGTAGTGTCATCCCCTCACCCACCCATTTCTCATTTCTGGATGTAAATACAGCAACTGACACTTTATGATCCACTTTAACTTCTTGTCAAGACAATCGCTGTGTCTCATTTAGAAGGCTGCGTCCTCCGGAGGTCTCATTCGAAGGGTGCATACGTCATCGAGGCTGTCTCATTTCAGAAAAGCAAGTAGGACACTCCGAATGCGACCTTCGAATGCGACCTTCTTTCACGGGAATTCGGAGGATGCATCAGGTGTATCCTTCGCTGCTACGGATAACCCACAATTCTTTGCGTCGCCATAAACAACCGTCGTTAATTTGAAAAATGCCGGCGCCGGCAGATGTACACACAAGCGCAGGTGTGATGTTTTCAACTTAACTTAAATTACCTCCAGTAAATTCGGTTAAACTTTGTTCTTAATATCCTCCTCCTTTTTTTCTCTAACAGCTGTCTGTTGTACGAACGATGCAGCACCTCAAACATTGAGCAAAATAAAACTTTTTTTTTTTTAATTACTTTTCAAATTTAGAAATATTTTTCCTTCATTTAAGTCGTGTGCGAGTGCAACGATGCTCTAAATGTGTTGGCAAATCAACGTGATACGTCCTGTTTTCTTTTCCGCCCGTCCTACGAAGGCCGTCTCGTTTAATTCTAGGTTGAGGACACTTCGTATATGTTACGCATCCTACAGAGGATGCAACCTCCAGAGGATTCGACCTCCGGAGGACGCAGCCTTCTAAATGAGACACAGCCAATATCTGTCTAGACAGGCCAGTGCATACTAGTTCTTGGATCTCTCATCTTCTCCATATACACTACATCACCGGGACCCATCATGCAGGCACATGGTTTCTTCTACCATTGCTATGCTGATGACACACAGCTCCATCATTCATTTCAACCAGACAATCCAATAGTAGCTACACAGATCTTAGGTTACCTGGCAAACATCTCGGCATGGATGAAAGAACATCACTTGCAGCTCAACCTGGCAAAGACTGAGCTTCTTGTCTTCCCTGCCACTCCGACTCATTTCATCATCCTGCTAGGTTCATCAAAAATTATTCTTTGGTGGCCAGCTGACCTTCAAGGACCATATTGCAAAGACAGCTTGATCATGCAAGTTTGCATTGCACTACATCAGGAGGATTAGGCCCTTCCAAACAGAGCATTCTGCACAACTTCTTGCCCAGGCCCTTGTCATCTCTAGGCTGGACTATTGCAATGCTCTTCTAGCTGGACTTCCATTATGTGCAATCAAACCTCGACAAATATGTCAGAATGCAGCAGCATGACTGGTCTTCCATGAGCCCAAAAGGGCCCACTTCATACCTCTCTTTATCTCCCTGCACTGGCTCCAGATTGCGGCTTGCATCAAATTCAAGACATTCATGTTTGCGTACAGAACAGCCACAGGCTCAGCACCCTCCTACTTCCTCCTCACTCTTACAAATCTACATCCCCTCCATAAGTCTGAGATCTCTAAGTAAGCGATTCCTTGTGGTAACATCATAGAGAGGCATTTTCATTCACCTTTCCTGGCTGGTGAAATGATCTTCCCACAATCGCAGTAATTAACAGAACACCTGATACATTATCTGACAGCAACACTAATTTAATCCCATACCCAACCCATTTGACATAAAAACTGGGACCCGAACCTGCACCTGCATTAAATCTCCTACATGAGGAAGACAAAACTCATTTATTAAAACTTTTATTCAAATTGTGAATAGATTAAATACAGAAATAATTTCACCATTAACTCTTCACCTGAACAGTTTATGCTATCATTGTATTCCTTGACCATCATAACATAGGGGTAGACATCACCTTTTCTGTGTTATCGTGTTTGGTTCAGGAGATATGACACAAAATACATAATTCGGTTATGGCGGAAAGTAAAATGGTCACCATGGCAGCCACGAGGTGTTTTCGTGATGACTCCATTTCTGAAAATGTTTAGGGCCGCAAACTATACAAGTGTACCAAGTTTCATGCTTTTATGAAAAAGTGAACATTATTTTCACATATCACCTGGCCTAGCTTAAATCCCGCCCCTTTCTTATAGTCTGCTGCAGGCTTGCGTTCAAGACGTGCCTCCATCCAGTTAACATCTACTGTAGATGGATTTCTTTTTTCAATAATCTGTTTTATTCGGACATGTCACAATCCAGAAGAAAACTACTTTAATTTAATTGCGACTTTAAGAAAGACCTGATAATTCTGGTCTCGTGCCATAAACATACTGTACATGGGGGCACTTTTTAGCGAGATGTGAAATACGTACCAATTAGTACATATCATTGCAGTTTCCAAAATAAATGAACACTAGAGACAGTAAAACTCTGATGGCTTTTATTTCTTTTCACACAAATTTTTATCAGTTTTGTATTTGTCAACACTATCGGGTAGGTTTAGGGTTTGGTGTAGGGCAGTGGTTTTCAAACTTTTTTCATTGACCCTATTTTTTTTTTTTTAATTGACGCGACCCATATATATATATATATATATATATATATATATATATATATATATATATATATATATATATATATATATATATATATATATATTGTATATATTAGAAAGAAAGAAAGAAAGAAAGAAAGAAGGAAGGAAAGACAACTGCGCTACAGACCAATCTCGAGTCCCACCGCAGCTGCAGAAGGATGCTCTGTTCCAAAATCAAATCACTGTCAGTGCTTCTGATATTAGTGAGGGTTCTTGCCTTCATGCACATCTATTCTGACACATCATATTTTGTCCAGTCCATAATTATGATTATCACAGTGTCAGTGTGATTTCAAGAGAATATGCGGATGTCACTCCCAAAAAAGTATGCCACATTGGTCCTCTTAGCAGTATGAAAAACAAAACTTTTATTCAAATTCTGAATGGAGAATAGGCTATATACAGCAAAGAAAGCGTGCAAAGTGCGCTTCCTTAAGAAACTGTTACTCATTTCAGTTTATCGTGATCTCTAATTCTGCTATAATCAATGAATATGTCAACACAGCACAATTAATCTCTTATTTACATCCCCTACATTTTGTTCATTATAATCAGAGGCTTCATGTCGCGAGCTTCCAGAACTCTGTACTGAACAAGAACACTCGTGTTCTGAGCAGTGAGTGGATTCTGACTCACTAAAACTCCTCTGATTGGCCATTGCATTATAGAAATCGACAGATATGTCTCTGATTTGCTACAATGTACAACGCTGCAAAAACAGAGCGCAAACATAAATACACATTTGATTCTGACCTGAGGCGGCTGCCGGTTACTTTTGTTTTGTTGTTTATGTTATTTAGTTGCTTCTTTCCTGAGTCTTAAACTTGGTTACATAGCCTACGTTTTCCTTAAATCTTCCTGGCGACCCATTTTTTAAGTCTGGTGACCCACCCGAGGGTTGCGACCCAGGGTTTGAAAACCACTGGTGTAGGGCATATTTCCATCACGATAGCGTACCTGAAGCAACATAATAAAAACACTGCTAAACTGAAATCTGCATTTGCTGGCTGACGCTGAGCAAGATACAGACGCGTTTTTACAGTGCTGCATTATAACCAATCACACACGATTATGTTGAGTTTATGAATGCAATGACCAATCAGAGGTGTTCAGATGAGTCATCGCTAAAATGCCGGTGTTTTCTTCACCTTCTCTCTGACTGAATACCTCTTTCTGGCGAATTCTCTTGTAAGAAACAACAAAGTGCAAATGTGTGTACAAATCTGTGTAAGTAAGATGTAAACAGCTTCAGTGATTTTAATGGGAGTTTTTGAAACTCTAGACCGTCAGTGAAAATGTTCTTTGGTAATTAAAATGTTCTTTGCTCTCTTTCTGTACAAATGAAAGTGTTATGATTTGTAGCCTAATTTACAATGTTTTTATTCACATTAATTTTCAATGTTACATTCACATTAAATAATAAAGTCATTCGTATTAAAACTATGTTATAGCATGACGCCCATATCTGTTAATTAAGTAAACAGACAGGTTTTTATGCATAGTTAATAGATTACATTATTAGGTTACTTTGACCATCACCCTAGATCTACTAACACAATCTATAAAGGTGAGAATCAAGATATTTCATGATATAGTTAATGCATTTGGGAAGGTTTTGAATAAAAAGGAAAAAAATAAAAATAAAAAATAAGTGCTGTTGTGGCTACTGTGTGTCAATTTGTGTGATGAAATTGCTTCACATAGGCTAGCTTAACCATAATATACAAAAATTGGATATACAACACCATAAGGAGGGTACAACAACATCTCTCTCAGAGTATAAAGCATCTTGGCTGGTATTTAAAATTAAATTAATTAATTAAAGCACCAGCACATACTGAACGACTGTTGGTTAGTCTTTAATGTATAATTAATAAACCTACATCATACATGTGTTTTAGTAAATCCCTTTGGTACTTGGATTACTCAGTCTGTTGTATTTTGCATCATATAATTTTCCCTCAGATCACAAAGATATAACAAAATGATAAAGAAAATAGAATACATAGAAACAAATTGAGGCAGGATGGTGGAGTATAACTGGAATCTTAAAGTGACAAAACCACAGAACAGGTGACGTGTGAGGAAGTGTGAGAGGGTGTGAGTGTGTAGGCATGTCACGACAGTGTCCGGATTGATGACTTTGCAGTTTGTGGAGCGGAGGATGAGAAACTCGGAGGAGAGCATAGACGAGAGGTTTGTCATTATCTGAAAATGAGTTACAGCCCCTCCTTTGCTTCACTCCCACTGCATAAATAACAGAGCTGTCACCCTCTCTTAACAAGCTGAGAAACTAAACTGAGTTCTTTATTAACACACAATCACAGTCCGTCGGGATATTGCTCACCTGCATGGCATGTTGTCAAAGCGCTGTCAATTCAGCTAATACATTAAGCTAATAGCAACATAGCAAAACATTTCCTACTAGAAATGATTGTATTTGAACTATATTGGCAAATGCTGTGAGCCTTTTCCTTTGCTATTGCAATATTGCCAGGCTAATGGGCAAATGTTTGGTCCATATTAGAGCTTTTCTAGCTCAGAACCACTTACTTAGACTTCTGACTGACACGTAAAGCTCTTAAGGACTTTAACAGAAAAAGTTGAAGAATTTCTTTCATTGATTGTACATTTATCATGTATATTTAAAACTCCTTGTGTGTATTTAATGCATTGTGTTTTTATTTATTTATTTAAACAAATCTAATGTAATTGTTAGAAAATGAACAACATAGCTCTTGCCAGTGCTTATGTTTTATCTGCCTCGGTGGTGGATTTATCTGAAATAGATTATGCCTCAAAAATAGGCCGGAGTGAAATAATGATAAATAAATAAGAATAAAATAATACCTCTGAAGTCACTGTGAGTACAAAAAATACTAGAGAAATAGAGAAAATCTCAGATCACAAAAATATTATTCTGCTAGAGATAGCTATTAATCGTCACATATCTATAATTGTCAAGTGTCAAGCACTTAATGCAACATACAACAAGATTCTAGTATTGGTTGCTTGTTGATAGTGGAAGGTCAATGGTGTTGCATAAACCTTTGACCCATAAACAGTTAAGATGTGTATATTGGACTCAAAATGCTTTGCCTCTTCATTTCAGAAGTCAACCACAAGCCCCGGTTAAGCGAGTATATGCTCTTTCTGTGCACTTTTTACTTGCTTAAGTTGCTGCCTACACATCACTTTGAAACCCAGCACTAGAAGAAATGTGGTTTTGATCGTTTTGTGTTTATTTAATGGCTCTTTCTCTCTTTTTTGCGTCCTTCAGTTCTTTCTTCTGATGCAAAATGTAGTAATGGGTTTGCAGGCCAAAAGGCCCTTATTCCTCCATCTAGCACTCCCTCGTTCACCACAAACGTTTACCGCCTATCATTTATTCATTCCCTATTTTCGCTAAAGTGCTTTTCTCTTTCTCTTTCTGAGTTCTGATTAGGAGGTCGTGTAACACGTACCTTTTATTTATTTTTCCAGCCGGAGAAAGAGTGAATGAGCTAGTGCAGCCCTCTACATCACCACAATTACCTCCGCTAACACCTCCGATAAATAATCAACTTGTGAGTAGAGCCTTGAAAAACATTAATCACGGCATTAATGAAAGGGAGAGCTCACAGGATGCATTTCCTGAGTTAAGTTTGTGCCATTCAACGCCATGGTACACGCAAATAATGTAGCTCATATTGCTTGATATAATAAAGGCTGATAGCAAGTTATCATAAAAATCCATTCTGGTTTGTCAAACTGTCAAGTTAGCACTTGCGCCGCTTCAAACAACTTGTCGAGATAATGGTCGCTTCATTAGCTTCTTCCTTTGAGGATGCACTATTTGAATAAAAATCAGCAATTATGTGACTTCTCTCAGATATGAGCCTCTCTAATGTAGCAGATGAAGTTTATCTCACTAATTTATGTGCGTTCAACTATCAAGGCCACTTATTTCTGAAAATAGTTATTAAATCTGCAGGAAAAGCTCATTTTATGAGCCTTATTTCATCTTTTCAAGTCATCATTTACTCATCGGGATGTTGTTCTCAACCTGTATGGCTTTCTTTAGAGATTTTGAAGAAGGCGTCAGTTGTTTTTGTCCATACAATAAAAGTCATTGGGATTAAAAATAACATGACAAGTTTTTTTTTTTTTTCTTTTTCTCCAAACAGTGTATGTGTGTGTTGAATATTATTGTCCATTTAAAATGTGCTTGTTTTCTAGGTTTTATTTCTCTACACATTTAGCCTGTCTGTTTTAAATATCACTAAATCAATATTTGAATCATTTACAGATCACAATATCTAATTTCTGACCTAAGAAATAACAACCCACTTTGCTATGCCCTGTCACTCTGTCCCCTCCAGATAGAAGATAAAACAAGCGTAATTACATTCGATGACTCAGTTTGAGCAATAAGCTATAAACAAGCATCTTGCACAACTGTCCTCTTACGAGTAACCTTGTATGCAACATTGATGTGAGTTTAGAAATGGCTTGAGATCTCTACTGTATATGTAATCAGGTGGTAAGGAGGAGAATAAAGGATTGAGAAAGAAAAACAGCTGCCTTATAGGAGAGGAAAGAAAGTTTTAAAATAGAGGGTCTGAGTATTGCTGTAAATTATTGGATTTTAGCGGCACAGCAACTCCTTAGAGGACTGACTCTAGGCACTTAAAAAGAAAGATCCAACTGCACAGACAATACCTTTTTTTTCCATACCATCCTCCCTTCCTCAACAACATCTTCAGCTTAAAACTTAAAGAATCTCTTTGCTATTGACTCTGGATGGCTTCCAACTGTGTCCTGCTCCCCAGCACACTAGAGGTGGGATGGTGTGCGTCTGTAAATCCTTTCCACAGACTTTTCCTGGTGTCAGACTGAGTGAATGTTTGAGAGGGGCCAGGCGAGATAGGACACTTCAAAGGGTCCGAGGCAGCGGTGTGTTTGTACAGGCATACCAGCCCTGTGCCCGTTCTGATTCAGAGAAGAGATAGCTTCTCGCAATAGCTTTGATGCGCTCGCAGGACATAATGCATATGGAAGAAGATGGGATTGAGAATAAGGATGAAGTCATGGCGTCATGGTGCACATTGTCTAGTCAGAGTTAGTCAGTAGAAGGCTCTCAAACTTTGCTACAATTCAGGATTTGAGCCAATTCTAATAATGAAATTACTAATGTAAAAGTTTAAAAGAGAGAAATACCACTTTTTCCCCCATGTTTTCCAGCATTCCGCTTATGAACATTGTATTGTATGTTTCAGTTTCTGTAGTAGACAAAACATATTTCAAATTTCTTAAATGCTAATTAAAATAAATAATGTAATTATAATATAATTATACAATATATGATTATTGTGTGCCTCACAATTTTTCTTTTATTCCAAAAATCATTAGGATATTAAATATGTTCCATGAAATTTTTTTTTTTTTTCCTGCTGTAAATATATCAAAGCTTAATTGCTAAGGACTTAATTTGTACAACTTTAAAGGCAATTTTCTCAATATTTAGTTTTTTTGCATCCTGTGGGATTCCAGATTTTCAAATAGTTGTATCTCAGCCAAATATTTTCCTATCCTAACAAACCATACATCAATGAAAAACTTGTTTATTCAGCTTTCAGATAATGTATAAAGATAATGTATAAATCTCAATTTTTAAAAAAAAAATGACCTTTATGACTGTTTTTGTGGTCCAGGGTCATATATTTGTTGTGAAATTTCTGCTGAGTGCCGCTAAAAAAGCATTAGTTTTTTCCACCGGAATAGATTAATGCAAATTTGGTACATTTTTGTACGTGCCATGCATTACATTTCAGTAAATGTGACTTACCTTTTCTGGTTAATGTACCAAATTTGCAGTATCACAGCTTTCTGTCTTTTACCTGTATTGCTAACATTTACACATCAACACTGAAATGCTGTTGAAGCTCTGTGCTGTCATTTGCCGTAAAAACATAAGATAGTAATCTCAAATTTTTCAATACTTTGTCAACTAATGTATTCATCCACTCAGATGGAGATAAGCTCTTTCGTTTCTGCACCTGTCCAATTTGACAATTTGTTTCTTTCTTTACATAGTAGATAATTACAATTTCCAACACAGATTCACAGCTAAACAGCTCAGAATAAATGCATTAGCTCCTTCTGAATATTGTGATGAGCTCAAACTCTTTGACAACAGATGTCTTTTATCCTCATACATGTTCATGCGGTGAATCTTACAGCTTTGTTGACACATAGCATTGATATGGATCTCAACAACAATGTATTCTGTTCACATAAGTCCTGTAAATAGAAAAAAACTGCATTCAATTTCCTGAAAAGTCTACAACTGAGAAACCATTTCCTAGCTTACTTTTTGACTCTACTGGATAATTGGCGACAATCTGTCTTGCGACTGCTGTGTTGTGTTCTGCTCTGTCTCATTGTGCTCCGTCTAGTGGTTGTTGATCGCTAGAATGCATCCCCCATCTCAGAATGCGTCATAAAGCTGTACATATTTTTGCCAAGAATGCTATCAGCGCTCACCCATATTTGTCTAGATTTACTTTAGCAAAATGGCAGCCGCCTTGTGTGTGCTGGGATATAGTTTCTGTTTGACCAATCTTGATTGCAGCTGTCAGGGGCTTTGTAGACATGTTTGAATACAGTGCACTCACTTTTTAGTCTGGATTTCATTAGATTTTTGGTGGGAAAGACTTTAAATCCTTCTTTGTGCCTCACAATATTTGTTTCTACAACTCATCAAGACGATTCCTTGAAGTCTGAACTTCTAGCTCTGGCTCGCCAGAGTTGTGTTATTACCGTTTGTCATTACGAGACCTTGCTGACCTCGATCTGTTCACTAGCCGCCCTTTTCTTCTGTTGGACACCATCACAATTACCCATGCTGTAGTAATCCAACTTTTATGGAGGTCTGACCAGTCAAGTTGGTGTGTCAGTGTTAAATAAACTATGAAATGTGAAGGATCGGTTGATGAAGTCATTGAGGAGAAGTCCAAAGCTTTGTGGTGGTGGCGAGTGTGTAACACTAGACATTTTTGCTATGATTTGTTTTATTCTTTGGCAAGAAATGATGCCGTAATGGTCATATTGTTGGTGTAAAGCAGGTGGTCCAGTAATCTGCTTAAAGAGCCTGAGTAGTTGAAAAAAATGATGGATTATGTACATAAAACAAATGTGTGGGCTCAGATATTGACTGAACAATGGGAGCCACTTAGTCTGGCACACTACTGTACACACACACACACACACACAAACACACACACGCGCATGCGCGCACGCTGGTGTGTGATTGTTTGTGGGGAGGAAGGAACAGGTTATGAATGCCAGGAAGGGTCTGTGTGTTCAGAAAGGGCTGATGTGCTCTCCTCTGCTCCTACCATGGGAAAGTTGCACTCTCTAGGCCTCATCAAAACAATACTGTGTGTTTTGTGTGTATGAGCATGACATGCGGTTACCCCCCTTCTGCAGCCCGCACATCTCTTCATGTATGATTCAAGAGCTCCCCCTAGGCCAAGGTGAAGTGAGAAATCAGTTATATGAACACACAACATAGAAGGATAGCGATACATAAAGAGAGAGTTTTCCCTCTTTTTTCTTTCTGTCCTTTTTTCTATCTTTTGCTGTTCTGTTCAGTATTTACACCACAGTAGTTTTACCACCTTCTCCATAAAAAAAAAAAAAAAAAGATAACCTATTGCACATCTAGAGTGCAGAATTAAATGTGCCACATCTATGCCACTTAACACAATTCCAAAAATAATGACTGTTTTGTCTTCCATTATTTGGCCAAACAGGTAGTCCCATCTCAAATTTGCATTGTAGGTTTAGCAGATACTGTTCATCCCAGTTGGGCTACTCAAACAAACTGATTGCAATTCCCTTTGGTGCGGATGGAAATCACCTAAAGTAAAAATTTGATTAACGTAGTTACAAAATTATTTTATCAGTCATTTTTAGTATGAGCCATTGTTTAAATTGCAATCTGATGTTGAGTCAACAAAACAAATCACAATGAAAATATAATGCTTATATTGTCCTCACACTATTTATTGGACATTTGCAAAGGAAATTTAATGTAAAAATTGGAAATTGGTCAGCAACAGAGATCTGTAATTGGGTATGTAATAAATATTGCTTTTTCTTAGTCATCTATATGTTCTTTAATTTCATTGCAAATGTGTTTATTGCATTGTATTGTATTTATTTATTTATTTGTTTGCTTGGTTTCTTTGTGATGTATTTGTGAATTCGCTTGCACTTTATTTGACAGAATGTGTACTTCCATGTACTTACAGTGTACTTACAGTTAGGGCTGGGCGGTATATCGAGTTTTTACGATATATCGATGTATTCATTATAAGCGATACGATATAAGGCAATACCGTTTATATCGATATAACATTACAGTTTGAAACGAGCGCATCTGAAAAATATAGCGGAGGACACGGACTGAGCTGTTGCGAATAAAGTGCATAATACAATTTGTTCAAAACATGTGACAAACTTTGTTTTTTAGTTTTGTTTCAGTTTAAAACGGCTCTGATAGAAAGGCTGCGTGTGCCGCTGACAGAGACTCGTGCTGTTTAATGTGTTTGAGATGCTGTTTTCCTAAATGCATAACTTATATTTCACAGGTATATTATTCATCTGTAAATATTAGAAAGCATGAAAATATTTCCATTTTTCTGTCAGAAGTGCATGAGCTTTTGCTTTGCAATTCTCCGCTAAACTTCATACATTTCGGTAACTAACTAAGCTGTCTGTGACGATCGGAATACAATTATTATTGATTGATTGATTTATTTAACTTTCCCTTTATCAGATGTGGCAGCACATTAATTGTGGTCCCTTTTTATATACAAAATGCATTCATTGATACTAGATGAATCACAACAATTTGTGTGTGCTCGCTGTTACCCATGCTTGAAAACATTATTATACAAAATATGATTATGTACGGCAAATGAAATGACCAGGATCCAGAACAGTGACCTTCAGCTCAGATAAAACATTGATACACTATTACATCTAAAGCAGAACCTAAATCTTACACTAAAAGGCCTCAGTAGAGTCCTTAGATTACACTGTGTAAAGCAGCATCATTTTCATTAGTGCTGAGTGGTACTGTCACCCAACTCATCTCTCAGGCTGGCCTCAAGCCAATCTGATGCATAATTACTCTTTCATATTCATACTCTAATCCATATCCACCCTGAAAATCTCAGGCTGCCGAATACACTGTAATGTCACCAGAGGGGCTGTGAGAATGACCCTATTAGCTAGTCTCTCTCTTTTGTGCACACACACACACACACACACACACACACACACACACACACGCACGCACGCACAAATAATATAATGTACGGTTTATAATGTACAAACCGTATATTCTATCACCCTACACCTAAACCTACCCCTCACAGAAAACTCTGCATTTTTACAATCTAAAAAAAAAAAAACTCATTATGTATGATTTATTAGCTTGTTTCCCCATGGGGCCCACAATTTAGGTCCCCACGGTCACACGTTTCCCCATGTGTCAGTGTGTATTCAGGTTTAAGTCCCCACCTGGATAGAAAAACATGACACACACACACATACACACACTTATTCTCATTTTTATATCATCCTTATATCTTTTTTTTTTCTTTTTTCTTGTTCTGTCAAGAATACTATAGTTGTCTATCAGTAAATGGGTTTTGTAATGATAATTGTATTTTCTCCTTTCATTTTACCAGCTTGTTTACATACCGGCTCTTAAAGGAACACTCCACTTTTTTTTGGAAATAGGCTCATTCTCCAACTCCCCCAGAGTTAATAAGTTGAGTTTTACTGTTTTTGAATCCATTCAGCTGATCTCTGGATCTGGCGATAGCACTTTTAGCATAGCTTAGCATAGATCATTGAATCCGATTAAGACCAATAGCATCGCGTTCAAAAATGACCAAAGATTTTCGATATTTGTCCTATTTAAAACTTGACTCTTCTGTAGTTATATCGTGTACTAAGACCGGCAGAGAATGAAAAGTTGCGATTTTCTAGGCTGATATGATTAGGAACTATACTCTCATTCCGGCGTAAATAATCAAGGAACTTTGCTGCCGTAACATGGCCGCAGCAGGCACAGTGATATTACGCAGTGCCTGAAAGTAGTCCCCAGCTAGGTAACTACTAGTTATAATATAGCTGGGGACTACTTTCAGGCGCTGCGTAATATCACTGCGCCTGCTGCGGCCATGTTACGGCAGCAAAGTTCCTTGATTATTACGCCGGAATGAGAGTAGTTCCTAATCATATCAGCCTAGAAAATCGCAACTTTTCATTTTCTGCCGGTCTTAGTTTTAAAGTTTTAAATAGGACAAATATCGAAACTCTTTGGTCATTTTTGAACGCGATGCTACTGGTCTTAATCGGATTCAATGATCTATGCTAAGCTATGCTAAAAGTGCTCTCACAAGACCCGGAGATCGGCTGAATGGATTCAAAAACGGTAAAACTCAACTTATTAACTCTGGGGGAGTTGGAGAATGAGCCTATTTCCAAAAAAAGTGGAGTGTTCCTTTAATGGATTACTTGAAGATGGTGTCAACTTTAAGATAGTTTTTGTTTGTTTGTTTGTTTGTTTAATCATGAGCAAAAAGTCATAAGGAGTTTAAGTTTTCATCTAGCTTTTTTTTTTTCTTTTTCTTTCTTTTTTAAGAGTCATCCTTTTTGTTTTTAATTATCATTATTTTCCTTGAGGTCCATTTGTATTGTTAGTATAGTGTCATTATTCTGGCAAAAAGAATGTTTCTGCTTTGACAGCACTTTAATAGTTAGTTAGTTTGATTATTTATTTATAGGCACATTTAAATATTAAAATATATTAATAACGATGATAAGATTATTATTATTATTATTATTATTATTATAGTGGATTTTTTTTTCTTTTTATTTATTTATTTATTTACAATACACATTTACATAATAACAATAATAATACTGTAGTATTTGTTATGTTTGTTATATTTTCTTTATGTATTTATTCATTTATTGCAAGGCACATTCCGTGATATTACAGTAGAATACTTATTTATTTGACTTTTTTCAAAACACGTTTTGATTAAAACAACAACAACAACAACAACAACAACAACATGACAATAGTAGATAATATTATGTAATGCCCAACTTTGGAGGCTGTGTCCTGAAATGACTGTAAGACATTTAATCTGATTTACGCAGGGTGGTGGTTTATACTGAAATTAGTCTGTCAGTTTTCACCAGTTTTCACCTTTTATGATCGATTTGATTATTTATTTGCAAACATGATATGGACCTTGTCCCAGATTCAGTAATTCCACCCCGTATGAAAGTGTTTCTTTCTTGTTTCTTAGTTCCTGTGTGTATCGCTTGCCTTCCACCCTCTAGATCCACCGATGTAGTGCTCATAACAGCCAGAAACTACGCCAACCCTGACTAGTCATATCCTCTGATCTCGTTCACACCCTGAAGTTTCTCCTTTCAGACATCCTTTCTCGTCGCTGTTCCCAAAATCAGGTCTGCTATCAAAGAAAAGCCCACAACCGTACTGAATGTATCTTTGTGTTCCATAAAACCTAACAAACACTGGTTCCAATCCAGCATCCTGTTGACAGCGGAGAATGTTTATTATTTTCTCCGCCTCACCCCGTGCACCTTCTCTCACACGTTTCCACTCGGGTGGACTGTGAGGACCACTTTTGCTCTCTACATTTCGCCTCTCTAAAAGTACACCAGGCTGGGCTGTCTAACGCCTGTCCATCATTTCCAACAGGGTGTAAATCAGGGCGGACAGCTCTACTGTGTGGTGGCGCGTTGACAGATTTACGACATGTCCGCCTCACCGTGAACTCATGCTGTTTAAATCCCAGCCCTCACTTAAGCCACTAAAATGAAAGTTGGACGGACTCGGGCCTTTTGTGAGGAGGAAAGTATTAAAAGAACACAATCTGTGTAATGTAGGGTAAAGTAAAATATTGGGTTAAAGAGCTAATGTCATGAGTACACTCAAATATTTAAATTGTTTCTTTGCAGGAAAACACATTGATTCATCTTTTTCTTATTTGCAAATGTAATGCTAATTTTACATATTCATATAAAGAAGACATAGCAGCCTAGATATACTGTAGCACAGCATATTTTGAAATTTAAGGATTTAAAGTCTGTGTTTTCTTCCAGTTTTGCACTGACAGGATAAAAATGCACACTCCAGAGGATCTTACAGCTGAATTCATTAAAATTTGGAAGGTTTGTGAAATTAAATATTTACTAGATATTCTTTGACTTAAATAAATGTACATTTGCTCAATGGCAGCACTATACGAGAAAGCTTTATAGTGTTTGCATTTATAGTAATAAAATTAACTTTTAATAATATAAAGGCAAACACTATAAAGCTTTTCTTTTTTATTATAACGTGTGCTTGCTTTGTTCAACAGTTCTGCCTAATAATTTATTTAAAAGACAAACTAATGAAGGTGGAAAATGGGAGCTTCTGTACATCTGCACTGTCAAAATAAAAGTCCTGCTTCCGAAATTTATTTGCCAAGTGGAAAAACATATCAACCGATTCTGATAATATCTGCAGATGTATTGATCAATGATCATTATTAATTTATGTGGACAACAGGTGGATTTTTTAAGAAATTCAAAATGATCATTCTTTTTAATATACTGAATGTGAATGAAAGCTGGGGCTGTCAATGCTCTAAATTACAGTAAACTGCCATAATAATTTCATAAAACTGGTCCGTATGACTTCATACAACTATTTTCCAAGTAATTTGAAGCCATATCATAGCTTTGTGTGAGAAACCCATCCAGATCTACTTTAGTTCTGTTCACGAAAGTAGCAGCAGTGCCCAGTTTGGTGTTCTTACATACAATGAAACTGAATGAGGAGAGAAGGTGTGTAAATATTGGCACAATCTTCTTTAACTTGACTTTTCTGATTTATGTTGCTGAATGCTGTAGATGTCCACTGTGGCTCTTTTCATTCTTATTTTATGGGGGTGTTTGTGAATGGTAGGTTGAGAACTGTAGTCTTAAACAGATTCATGTGATTCATTGTTGGGATTATAGCTGGTGGGGTTACTCAACTCCTCACTAAAATATATATTTTTAGGGATTTGTTTGACAACGTGCGTCAGTTATAAATCTGTCACCTGAGGAATGAGTAAAGAATGTGGACATTGTGCCATAAACGCCGTCATACCTCACGATGAGCTTTTATTTTTTGGAGTTACAGTAATGAAACTTGCATGTTTCCACATGATGCAACAGTATCGGCTTTTAGAAAGTCATGCTAGTGTTTTCCTATAAGGTGACAAAATTAACTTGTCACACACAAAACAATATTTTTTCAACGATTTTTTGTACACACTGTACAACAAAAGGCAGTGGGGTCCAAAAACAATATTGGACTATTTTATGTTTTACAGAAGAAAGAAAGGCATGTAGGTTTGGTTATTGCAGTAGCCGGTTCTTTTCAATTGGAGTAATCACTGCATAATAGGGATTTACTGCAATGTTAAAGGTGCCATAAGCAATAATCTTTAAGAGAGACAATGTGAAAAATAATTATCCTAATCCTTTGTCTTTGATGGCACCTCACATGAGACGGCGAGACAGAAAACCATGTGGCATGATTTCCATTCTAAATAAAAAAAACCTCCTCCCGTAGACAAGCTAAAACTGTATGACTTCCTTGCTTTTGTCCATACAGTAAAAGTCAGTGGAGTCTAAAAAAAACACTGTTCCTCACTGGCTTTAATTGTAAAGAAACAACAACAACAATACATGTTACTTCTACTAAGTGAACTATACCTATAACTGGAAAAGAAAGCATAGTTTAACATCCAATTGATTGCACACTTCACCTTGAAGCCAATATGCACTAATCTAAACCCCTGCAGTGTGAGTGAGAGGGACAAACAGAAAGATGGAGTTCTTTGTAAGAGTTCTTTTTAAGACACCTGGCTTAACCCAGATATTCTCCAGCAAAATGTGCATGAGATAAGAACCATTCCAACATTCCAGAACCCTCCTGTCATTTCCAAACACTGTGTGTCATTCCTTCTGTCTCCATGTGGTTTTGCTCAATGCTGGATCCCACACGAGATTTGCCAAAGAATCTTTGCTCTGAATTAAACATGAGTCTGTTTATTACTCATCATAGACAGCCAATAAAGATAAAGAAGTTCAAGAGAGGTCTGAGATGCTAGTAACCCCACTCCTACCTTTTTCTCAGAAACTCTATCAATCCAGGAATCCCGGTGTTTGCTGGAAGACATACCCCTGGCTTCATCCAAAATGAAGTGGCTTCACCTGTATGTGAAAAGGTCACCTGACCACCCGTTGGCAAGTCAAGACAGATCCCGCTGCCACACCAGATGATAGACAGGTGTGTGTGTGTGTGAGTCAGCCAGGCTTGATTAATTAATTAATTCATTTATTTCTGTCTATAGACAATGAGGATGATGATGGTGATGATGGCTGGATGTGCTTAATTAAATTAGGGAAGTTCAAAGAGAACTGGCTCGATTTTGGGGCGCTTATCAGTTTAGAGCAGATCAAAGCAGATTTTTTCCCGTTTCAGGAATTACTGATTGACAACACGAACAATTAATGCAGGTTATTTGACAGGCACATTCAAAGAGCAATAGAGAGACACACAGAACCATTTCTATTGAATTCGCTCCATCTCGCACCTGGTGCCCTAAATTATGTGGAACCACGAAGGCCTGTGATAAATTTGTTTTATTCGGTAATAATTGACACTTGATTCTTCACTCACTGACGGAGATTAAGTGGCTTTCTTTTTGTAAACACTTAAAGCGTTTTAAACCTGCAATTAAATGGGTTGGATTCAGGTCTCTGCGTAACGATCACAGTGGATAAAGATTAGCCCATTACTATTATGGTTAATCAACAGCTTACCTAGCAGGAGATTTTTTTTTTCTTTAAACCTTCTTAAGATCTGATTGGATATCTTTATTTAATATGAGACTAAAAATAACTTTTATTTTATTTTTTATTTTTTATTTTTTTGACTTCCAGCATTTACTTCTAAAATCTCCAGCTTGGTCACTGACTTTTACAGGGCCTTTTAGTAGATGTTCTTCAGATGTTTTATGTTAAGATGCACTACTAAGTTGTAGCTGTAAAAAAATGAATTACATACATTACTGGGAGCACATTTAAAGAGATAGTTCACCCCCAAATTATCCATTTATTCACCCTCATGTCATTCCTAAAATATATAACTTGCAAAATATGTTTTGAAAAAAAATTCAGTTTTATTCCCCCGATACAGTGAAAGTCAGTGGGGTCTAGTGTTGTTTTGAAAAAAATAAAAAACAAAAAAATAACTTTACATATATCCTATGTTGTGTTCTATAGGAGTTGTACGAGTTTTGAATGATACAATGGTGAGAAAATGATTACAAATTTGTTATTTTTGCATGAACTATCCCTTTAAGTAAACCTCCGAAATGTGAAATTTTGTTGTACAGGTTAAATAGAGATGATATATCTCTTTGTGAATCTGTCTGTGTATCCAGTTTACCTCAATCCATGTCTTATTAGATTTCAATCTGGGTCTGATGTTTCCTTAAGATAACTAAAAGTCTTTTCCTTTGATAGTATAATAGCTTTCCTGGGCCTGAGGTGTGTATTCAGACAGGCAAAAATGAAAAGATCAGAGGCGACAGGTATCGGTGCACAGCTTGTGTGAGTTAAAGAAGGATGTAAGCAATTTTCTGTTTTGTCAGGATAGCTATCTGCAGCTCACGCCTCCAATCTTCTGTAAGCAGCCACCTTAGAAGTGGTAAGTGGGGGGCTGCTTTAAAATCTTGGTGACCAGCCAGAGCATTTATTGATTCGATAGATGTTTACTCATGTCTACAGAGATGCATGTGCTACTCATGTGTTAGTCACAGATATATCGTGATCGAATGAGAGACACATTATTGTGCATTCATGAGAAAAGCTTTCAGGAGATGGAGAGAGGATGGTGTCGTTGTGGTATAATGAGTGATTTACAACAGATGCGCTAAGTACACCATCTCATCATTGGAATAACAATAACATTTAGCGATATGAGGTTGCTTTGAGGCTCCTATTCGATCTAGATTAGATCTGAGCTAATGGATGAAGCACAAGACATCATGTTTATTTTGATTTTATTGGCTGCTTTAATACTTTCAGCCATAGAATAAATTATAAAAAAAAAAAAGGTGGAGTGCACCGCTACTTTCACAAGACATAATTTGATTTATTTATTTTTTATATTTAAGGAAACATGTGTTTGTATTAATTATGCATACAAAAATAATAATAATGCAAAATAATGTGAACACCTGGAAAATATGTTTTTATTAAAGTGTTTTACTATCATTTGCCTTTAATACAGCTTCCAACCTTCTTAGAATAGATACATACAACTTTTAAATAGTCTACAAAGCATCTGCCAGTTGCTTTAAAGATGTTGGAGGAAGGAATCTGCTTCTCACTCTTCTCTCAAAACTTGTCAAAAGTAGTTTAACAATATTCAAGTCAGGTGACTGAAATAACCATGGGCAGATGTTGAAGTTCATCTTGGTGCTCCAGTTTTTATGATCGTACACTTTAACACCATCTTTTTTTTTTTTTTTTTTTTGCATTTAGCAATGGTGTCTGTGAGGAAAGCAATTGCCGCTCTTTCATGGATGTTGGTTTTGAGAAGTTCTCTGTGCAAACAGGGTCTTCAAGGTGAATATTGAGGTTTGCAGTCACTTTTGCTGCAGTGGTTCTGTGTTGTTTGGGCACAGTTCTTCTTACTGTTTGAGTGTTCCTATAATTCACTTTGGGTTTCCTTTGCTGATAAAGTCTTGCCATGTGTATACAGTCATAATGATAAAGACTGTAGTTCTTAAAATACAAAATAATTGACCAACCTCTGTATATTTTTATGCTACTCTGATTATTTCTGAAGCTCTTGTGTTGTTCTGTGTATGATCGAGTTTGTGTGTGCGTGCATGTAATGTCCCCAAATCTTCTGCTCATCTTATCACGAGGAACATACAAACTCATACACAGTCAAAACCCTTGAACTGCACTAAAGCACGCTGTGATCTGTGCTAGTTACTCTGTGTAAGGTTATTTCTGGAGGGTACCAGATAACTGTCAGAAGAGGATGTTAATGCCATTCATTGTCATCTCTGTCACACCTGTGTGTGAAGAAACACTCGCCCACATACCAGTGTATTTATACACTCACTCTCAGAGTAAAAAGTGTGCATATTACTCTAGTAAAGTTCAGTTCAGAAAAGTATCAAGCAAGTTGTCTAGGCAGCGCTCAACTAAAAAACAGCTTTCATGCACTCTTGCTTGGTTTTCAAGAAATATGAATAATTGAGCATATTCAATCATTGATATGCATGTATGTATTTATTTATTTTAGATAAAATGTAGTAATAATAGCAATAATTAATAACACAGTAACACAGTATGAATACAATTATTTGTATTATTTTTTTAGTAGTATGTAAGTGTTTGATTTAATACATTTGGTATTGTTTTGGATCGTGCAATATAAAATTGGACGATATAAAAATATAAGAACCTATTGGGAAACGCTGATTTATGTTATTTGGGACTTGTAATGGAATGTCAGTTCTGACCTTAACCCAACTGACTTCAATTTAATTAGGCCTGACAGTCCAAAAATACGAATGAGCATACCTCATGCTTTCATGGTTAACCCCTCTTTTAGACAGTAGCACTCTCACACACTTACACACGCTGTTCTACACTAGTGGAAGGATTACTGGAGTGTGGGTGAGATGAGGTGATTTATTTTGGAGCACTCTTGGGTGTCAGTTTTGATTGAGAACCAGTGGAGGAGATCAGATGAGAGCAAGAGAGAAACGCCACAGTACAGACAGCAAGTTTTCATCATCTTCTTACCCACATCCAAGTGTCTTTTTTTCAATCCTATAGTTCTGTAGTCATATAAACAGACATAATGCACACACACACACACACACACACACACACACACACACACACACACACACACACACACTGTACATACACATACATTTATACATATTTTAGAAGACTTTTGAAACCATGTGAGTTTTTTTTTTTTTTCAATGCGGATGGATGGATGGATAGATAGATAGATAGAGAATGATAACGTGAGAAAAGTTCTAGAGCTGAGAGATAAAAACAAACCACAACGTTCCTAACCTGTTAGTTAGTCAGACAATTGACCACGCAGACAGAACTGTCTGACTCACAGTCTCACGCAGAGAGAAGAAACGAGTGTGTGACAGAAATATGTGACATACATTAGGTCTGTGGTTTTGTGACAGACCATAATGATGTGTCTTTCCCCCATACCAACAGAGACAGCGGGACTGGTTGACACTTCTACATAATAGGAGTAATTAACTGCTGATTACTGCAGAGAGTAAATATGTGCCACACACAGAGACGAGCAGATTTCACACAGTTTCATAAATACTATAGTCCCACATTATGGCTTCATCCCTGTCCACAAACTGTCAATCCTAAATTGTCTGAAACATTTAATTATCTTCACTCCAGGTTATACTTCATTGAAAACTTCATGCTTCCTGGTAGATTTTTGAAGTATGCAAATATTATATTTCCATTGTACTATGGACTACATACATGTATAATATTGTTTGTCCACTCTTTATGCTTTTTATAGTAATTATTTGATATAATAATAATAATAATAATAATAACAATAATAATACAAATTTGAATGATATATTATATTATTCTAGATGTTTGTAATAATATATTAATTCTAGATGTTTATGTATATTTTAATTGTCCACTTTTTTCATGTTAGCATTTTTATAATAATAATTATATAATTATAATAATAATAATAATGTGTATGTATGTATGCATGTATTATTGGTACGTTGTATATACAGTTATTATCATAAACCGAATAGGGAAATTTGGACATTTGTAATTGCATAAATTAACCATAGTAGCACATGGTACAAACACTGAGCCAAGTATAGTATTGATGTTAGCTATATTATAAAGTGTTAATTTTTGGCCATATATTAACATATTTATTATTATAATACATTATAATATAAATTATATTATTATTTATGTATTATTTTATATTGACTAACTATATACAGATATATTTATATATCTTAAAAATGTACAGTTACAAGATTAGTTGCTTTTTTTATTATTTGCATGCTGTGTTGTTTATGCACTTTATTACCATGAAATACATTTTAAGTAAAGGTATTCAGCTACGATGCTAACGCTTAAAAGCTTATAGTATACATGAATGTGGTCTGTGGCATCTAGATGTGGTTTTATGACAGTTTACTTGTTCACTGGTACAGACTGTGTTTTACTGCATATCAGACTGATTAGTGTGTAACAGAATCATTCAAATTGAGACCCAGCATACAGCTTAATCATGCTTGTGAAAGGTTAGGGAGTAAGGGAGGGAAATTCCAGTCATTTTCAGTTATAGAAATTCTCTACTGATTGAAAAATCACAAAGTTTTCTGTCAACATCAAACTGTAGCCTTCTCCTCACTCTCTCCCTGTGCTGTATCTAGTATCATCCTTAATGTCTCTCAGTCGTTTAGTAAATATGGATGAAACAATGCAGCATTTGAAACTGATCCGCAGAGAGACTGGAGACAGGGACTGTTGGGTCGTAACGGCACTAATTAAATCCAGCTAGTTGTCTGCGATTTTTAAGAGATGAATCCCCAAGTGTTGTCCAATTTTCCAGCGTTTGCGCATAACTCAGCACTCATAAATAATTTCGACACTTGAGCACTCGAGACTCCAAACAAATGACGATACTGGCACTTCTCTTCTGTGATTTTTGAACAGTGACACAAATCAGCGGACTGAAAGCATTACGAGTGTCTCTGATCAAACATTACACGGCTGTCATGCACACAATGCTTGTGCATACTCATGCAATAAGCACAAAGTTGTCTTCCTTTCTTTTTTTTTTCCGATTTACAGGAAGAGATGACTTCATGAGGAGTCAGGATTAGGGGTGTTGGCTTTGATATATGAAGCTTTCCAGTTGCTGTCATTGGTCATTCAAACTCATGCAGATTGCCAGAAACGGCACGACTCAAGGCAGCGTGGGATATTTTTTAATGCTTTATCTCAGCAGTGTGCCTACACAGTCGATAAAGGGATGCTTGCGGCGGTGGAACAGATAGAGAGAGAGAGAGAGTGAGAGGAGAGCATAAATGAATGAGCGCACAGTTGTGAAGGCCCTTAGTAATGGGTGATATATAACAGGGATAGTTTCCTTGGGGCGGTTTGTGGTCTCCAGGAATCAAAACCTCAGTCAGAGGAGCATCATCCGTGATAAAATTAGAATGTGTTGCCTAAACTCGCTCAGCTGCTTTGTATTTAAAGAAGGAGTTAGCATACGCACAAGTAAGTCTTTATAGACTTACAAAAAATAAAAAAAAATACTGTGGTGACACCATGGTATCAGTTGTTAATACCGTTGTACTTTGATTTGCATTATATCACTCTTGTCCCGCTGGAGGTATTTTGGCCCTAAGAGTGTGTTACAATCATGGTAGATTTCCAAAAGAAAATGTAATGGTATATAATGGGCTATGATTTTTTTTTTCCCCCTCAAGTGCATGTAAATATAATTATCTTGGTTTGTCATATAAACAAGGTTGTGCACCATGCAGAATTACACTGAAATGCTGTTTAAATTCCAATTAAAATGCTTGTTTTAATTGGATTTGTACTGAGGTAAAAACAGGGTGCAGAATTACAATTCAAATTTGAATAAAAGGAAGTAGAATTAAAATGAATACAAATTCTAGACATACTGATAAACTATAAAACTTCAAAAACTACAAAACTGTATTACCTATTATAAACTAAATGTTATACTTCATTTTATAAGTTAATTTAGATAATTCATCATTTTATAAGAATTCAGATAATTCAAATGATGATGGATGGATGTATGGATGGATGGATGGATGGATTGATGGATTGATGGATTGATGGATAGATAGATAGATAGATAACTTCCCGTGGCCATGGCCAGTTCAATTCAAGTTCATAATTTCTGATTATTGCACAACCCTGCATGTTAAATAAAATACACAGGATGTGACATCTGCAACAGTCATATGTTTCCCCTATCAGTTTCTTCTGGTTTCAAGTCAAACCACTAGCCGCAAACTAGCAGCCATTTTGGCTCCAGCAGCCCTACGCTCATCATTTTAGGTGGAAAATATAACCCAAAGTATGCAGGGGTCAACCAGAAACATGTTAATAGTCACTTAGCATCCAGCCAGCCTCATTCACACAGATACACAGACGACTTTAACAGCTTGCCAATATTTAAAGAAATTGTCGTTGTGGTTCAGCTAGTTTCTTGTTGTTCACCACACACTCACTTTCATACTGTATTTTGCCCTCTCTCTGTTTTCCTTTATTCTCACAGGTGGAGAGAGAGAGAGAGACATAATGGGGGCACTAAACAGAAAGTGCTCAAGATACCTAACCTTGCAAACGTTTTGTCAAATCTGACAAACAGAAACTCCCAAGACAACTCTTTTAGCTTCCATTTACAGCGGCATGAGTCGCTCTCAAATGCTCTGCCATGTTGTGATAGAGGGTGGTAAGGGATTGTGGATAAAAATTTAGGCTGGAGACATGAAGGCTGTCGGTTTGGAGCCCACAAAAGGCAATTCATCACCATTGAGCTTTTGACCAAGACAATTTATGCTGTGATATCTTGGTTTATCTGGTCACAGGTTTTAATACCTGTGAACAATTGGTGTTTGAAATTTGTTGAAAATTTGTTGATTTCAGGCATACAGAAAATATTTAGGAAATCTTCTGTGGAGGTATAAACTTTTTTAATAAAAACAAAAAAGGTAAAAAAAGTGGGTTTTCATGATTCCTAAATTGATTCCACAAGCTCACCATTTGATTTGGATTTCAGTTCAGATTTCATTCTGATTATTGTGTCGTATTTGTGTCCATTTCAAAAGGGATAGTTCACCCAAAAATGAAAATTCTGTCATCAATTACTCACCATCATGTCGTTCCAAACCCATAAGACTTTCATTCATATTGCATTGTGGTAGTCTCCTGAATGGCGGAGGAGACTGGCAAAGAAGAGAATAACTGTTGAATAAAGTTGTTATTTTTGTTTTCTTTGTGCATAAAAAGTATTCCTGTAGCTGCATAAAATTCAGGTTGAACCATTAATGTCACATGGACTATTTTTAACAATGTCCTTCCTTTCTGGGCCTTGAATATGGTAGTTGCGTTGTTGTCTATGCAGGGTCAGAATGCTCCCCGATTTCATCACAAATATCTTAATTTGTGCTCTGAAGATGAACACAGGTCTTACGGGTTTGGAACGACATGAGGGTGAGTAATTAATGACAGAATGTTCATTTTTGGTTGAACTACCTCTTTAATGCTTCAAATTATACAGGAAACAGTTTAATTGTGTACATAATTATACAGATTTAAAATTAACAACAGGACTAAAACTATTCAATTCAATGGCTATTTATTTACTGAATTGCTATCTATATGCAATTAATTTGCTATTTGTTTACTGAAATTCATTGAATCATTCATCACAAGGACCAGTTCAAAAGAGTCAATTGTTTGTGAACTGAACCACATGTTGATACTTCACTAAAAATTACTAGGTTAAAAGACTCATTTGTTTGTGAATCAGACTGCACAGATTGCACTGTATATGTTTGACTAAAAAGAACTGGATCATAAGAGTCAGTTGTTTATGAATCTGACTACTGGCTGCTCTATATGTTATTGTGTGCCGCCTGAAATATGTGTTTTATTGCCATTATTTTGCATCATACAGGCTGTCTATCTTCTCACATTCTATCTGAACCTCCAACTCGAGTAAAATACGACTTGCTTTGTTTTGGGGTTCAAGATTCAAGAGTGGGGAAACACTGGCATTGAGGTAAAGAAGAAAATCAATATCAAGATCATTCAAATGAAGATTGTGTATTTTTACCCAGCCCAAATGTTAATAATAGATGTAAACAGTGGGGTTGTCCTTGTATTAAATGTAATGGTGGTTGCAAAATGCCTTTTCTTCCTCTTCAGTCAGTTCACTAAATGTTGTATACATAGTGTGACGGTATTAAGAAGTTCCTTTGTAAACATTAAAATGCTATCAGGAAGATAACTACACCATCCCACAACAAGTGCTAATTACGCACAATAAACAGGAAATGAATTGGAAAAATGAGCTTTTTAATGAAGGTCTGTTTTGAACTAATAACTATCTGACTCCACCTGAGGCGGGGTGGGGGAGCGTTATGACAAACTTACCGAGGCATTGTTGTATTTCATAATTGCAGCATAATTACTATGCGATTGTGTTTTTTTCCCTCTGTGGTCTGTGGATAATAGATATTATTTGAAGCATATTGCTGTATCATAGGGTGTAATTTATTTTTAATTACAATACAGTGATTACATGTCAGACAAAATCACATTGTTGATTCATGGCAGGAGTTGATTTACGTGAGGAGAACCACACTGACAGCGACCTGCTGACACATATACAGATACACCCGTTCAGACACGTACACTTGCTCAACACATGTATGAAATGTACATGAGATTGATTTTGTAAGCACAGGCCTGTCTGTAGATTTCTGTATGTTAATCTAGACCTTTTGACATTTTTTAGGTCAACCGGTTTTCACTGAGGGATTTTAAACGCGTTAAACACACTCGCAGATGTTAAAGTCATCATGGCAGTGCACGACTGCAAGCTTGAGAAATCCCCCATCATGCACCTCTCTACTGCACCTTCTCATTTCCTGGTAAAACTATCCCATCTGCCTCTCAAAACCGCAAAGCAGAGGATCATGGGAAAATAAAGGACCACTGAAAACAAACTGAGTGAGCTGATTCGTCTTAAATTACTTGATTTCTTGTTCTTCCATGTGAATGCCAAAATCAGATGTTCTGTAAATGTGTAGGTATTGCTGTTGACAGCCTCTTCCCGGCTTGTTTTTCCAAACCATCACTTATAAGGTCATGGCTTCTCATGGTGATATGAGAAACTGCCCACTTTCATTTTGTCATTTATACTGACAAATGCTTCCAGCTTCTTTCCAGCAGTGCACAATTCCTTTCTGTTTGTCCTTCATTGTGTCCCTTAGATAAATATCTTCCATCCCTCATTGACATCAGGTTTGCCCACACTGAACACTTTTGCCAAAATCTCTATATTCCACAGTGTTAACCATGCCAACACGTTTGTCTGTGTGAAACCTGTGTATAAATGTCTTCCATTAATAAACCATTAAATTATTATTATTATTATTATTTATGTTTGCATTTTTTTCTAAATTTAAGATAAAATTTAGCATAGCTGAAAGCAAAAATAAAATCAATCAATCAATCAATCAATCAATCAATCAATCAATCAATCAATCAATCATGTAAGGACATTTGTAGAGAATTATCACAGTGAACAATGGGTGAATGAGCCCCATTGTCTTTTTGCTCTCTACTGACATGACACAGTGCAGGTATTTTTGGGTTGAACTTGTAATCAGAATTTAAAGCAATAATCTGGTTCCAGACTCGTGTTTTAAATTTGTCATCTGTCTCCTGCTGCTTTCTTTCAATGACTCCTCTGTTGACTAACCGGGACTACACAGGCTGACCAAATCCGGCCTGGATTCCCAAGTCCTGCTGCGATGTAAATCAGGTCTTTTTTTTTTTTTTTTTTTGCCTGTCATGGATACGGGGTAAGCTCAGCCCGCAGCTGCACAAGTTTTACACACTGCCCCAGTACACTCTTTATCTGTTCTCCCAGAGGTTACACACTCCCTCTTTTTCTTGTTCAGCTCACATTCGCTCTAGCTAGCATGAGCTCTCTTGCCATATGATTCATGCTAGCTGCTATCTGGATAATCTCTCCCTCTCCTGCTCCCCTCTTCCCTCCCTCCACTCCTCTTTTCCTCCCTAGTCTGTGGAGTATCTCTTTGACAGAACCTGATATAAACAGCCTTTGATTAAGCTCTGTGAGACCCAAAACAGTAAGTAGACGTGGCCCGGGGACGGAAAAGTCCAAATGTTTGACTTTACAGTCAAAACACACAGTATGTAGGGTTAATTGTGTGACGTTGGCTGATTGTGTGATTTCGTTTATGCTAAGTTTTCCAGTGTAAACTAACAGTGTAGCAGAAGGTCTGAACTGCGAGCTTGCTCCATGTTCTGGATGGTCGAGGTGCATCTAGCAGGGGATTTGCGATGTTTTTGTTTCAAGCTAGCTTGACGCTGTGCAACAACTGTCACCTGTCAACAACATCTGCGGTGAACAGCTTGCCTTCACCGGATGATTGAGTTTGGCCATACCTGCCGCCTCTGTCTCAAACTGTCGCATCTCAAATCTGTTCACTCTTCATCAGTTTTAAGGTTTTTCGTGAACCTTTTTAGCATCTTGGAGTTGTTGAGCACAACCTGAGTGATTTGGATGTGCATCAGCATCAGTGGAAATGCTTTACGAGAAGATATTTAGATTACTTATAAAAGTGATCACTGAAGTGACATTAACTTTTGAGTTGACAATGTATAATACTTCAGTTTCTTAAATTTCAAATTGTTAATGCATTAGGTATTATGAACTAACAATAAAAACAGTTTTTTCAATACAGTATTTGTTAATCTAGGTTCATATACAATATATATATATATATATATATATATATATATATATATATATATACACATACATACATACATACATACATATATACATATATATATATATATATATATATATATATATATATATATATATATATATATATATATATATATATATATATATATATATATATACACACATACTATTATTGTTCATTCAGGTTCTTGCATAATGTTTAATGTTAAAATGTTTTTGAATATGTCGAAATTAACATTAAGACTAATACATTCTGTAAAACCATTGTTAATTGTTCAAATAACAGTGTTCATTGATTTTTTCCACATTTTGTTATGTTGCTGCCTTATGTTAAACTGCTTTATATTACCCCCCCCCCCACACACACACACACACACATCAATCTACACTTCATACACCAAACAGGTTTTTAACATCTTTGCAAATTTATTAAAAATAAAAAATAAAAACTTAAACGATTCCATTGCATAAGGATTCATACCCTTATCTGGGACCGATGAAATTGAGCTCAGAAGCATTTATATTGCTTTTAGATGTTACTACACTTCGAGTGAAGTTAACCTGTGGCAAATTCAATTGAATGGATATGATTTGGAAATTCACACACGTCTTGATAAAAGGTTTAACGGCTGATAATGCATATCAGAGCAAATACTAAGCCCCGAGGTCAAAATAACTGCCTGTAGAGCTCAGAAACATGTCTGCATCAAGCCACACATCTGGGGAAGAGTTCAGAAAAAAAATTCTGCAGCATTGAAGGTTCACAGAAGCATGTAGCCTCTGTTACCCTTAATGGAAGCAGTTCAAAACAACCAGGACTTTTCCTAGAGCTGGCCTCCTGGACAAACTGAGCAATTGATAGAAAAGGGCTTTGGTTAGAGTGGTGACCAAGAACCTGACAGTCACTCTAGCTGAGATAGAGCTATGCTCATATGTGGAGATAGGGAAAAAAAACTACAGAAGGACAGATATCTGCAACACTCCACCAATCCAGTCTTTATGGAGGTGTGGCCAAACTCAATCCTCAACTCAGTGAAGACACATGAAAACACTCTTGGAATTTGCAAAATAAAAAAAAAAAAACACCTAAGGACCCTCAGACTGTGAGAAACTAGATTATCTGATCTGATGAAAATAAATTCCAAGCATCGTGTTTGAAGGAAACCAAGCACTGCTCAACACCTCCAGAGTACCAGCCCAAAAGTAAAGTGTGGTGGTAAAAGCCTCATGCTCATTTATCATATATATATATATATATGATCATAATACAGTAAGTGCAGTAATATTAGGATAACAATTAATTATTGATGGCAAAGCTGATTTTTCACAGCTATTACTTCAGTCTTTAGTGTCACATGACCCTTCAGAAACCATTCTGATTTGGTGCTCAATAAATATTTCAAATGATTAATATTGACCAATAAATGCCTTAAAAGTATTGTTCATCATTCGAGTAACATTTCCTAACAATGTTCTGGATATGAAAAACCTGAAGATTTTTGATTGTTTATTATGTTATATGATTTTATTATGATAATATATGTGAGAGATAATGTAGAGTCAGCCAGTCATTATCACAAAATAAACATGACAGGATAATCAGAACCCGACGCGTATCATCAACCAAGTTTTGTATCATCTCAAATGGGTTTATTTTGCGATAATGACTGGCATTATCTGGCTTGCAAAGCTATTTACCAAATAAATAAATGGGCATGGAATATTGATTTGAGCTGAAATTATGTGTTATGTGAGGAGAGAACATTGGCTGAGTGGATTGGTTACCAGGGACAACAGTCAAATATACAGTTTTGCGGTGGTTATGCAAAAATATGAATGCAGCGATGGACCAATCAGAGCCAAGTATTCCAGAAAGCTGTCACAAATAATTTGATTGCACTTTCAGCTACCAGTACAAGAGTAATACCCTCAGCTTTATATAACACTTTCACTTTTTTTTTCAAATCTGTTCCACAGAATCCCTCAAATTCAGCATATAAAATCCCCAAAATTCCGCCTGGGCCTGCCCATCAGCATTGAAACATCTTGCCATGAAAGAAAACTCTGTTTTTAAGTGGTGCACAAATTGAAAATAGAAGATGAATACAAAACGGGCGGCTGAGCCAAGCGATCAGGGATCAGTGCTGGTCTGTAACTTGTCTGACACTCTATGTGTGACTGGGTAATCCCTCAGAGTAATGAGGATTGTCTGTGAGTTTGTGTGTGTTGTAGCATTCACCTCCAGTGCTCAGCAGGGCTATTAAACCATCACATCCATCTCTGTAATGAGTATGTTTGGGTTAATACCCATTAAACGGATTATCTGTGTGCGTGTGTGCATGTCTGTATAAGGAACATTACAAAAGATCAAGGGCAAGGTGTAAGAAGTTTGTGTCGGAGTGACAACAGATGGAGATGGTACAGATAGAGCGAGCGGAGAGGAAGCAGTGACGCGTAATATCAACTATGCTTATGCTACAACTATTCTGTGTGTTTTGTGAAATTTCAGATTTAACTGAGAATGGCTTTAAGTTTCAGTTCAATTCCTGAATTTATATGCAAAGTGATACAGACAAAATGATTCAGAATTTAAATCATATTACATTTTTAATCTCCCTCCCTTTGATTCAATGAAATTCATGTATTTTATAAACACCATATACACGACATTACCATTTAAAAGCAACTTTTAAGTCAACTTATTTTAATTATATTGACATTCAGAATAAATGTATTATATATTAAAACAAAATAGAATACATTCTAATGTGCACACAGACACTGCTGTGTATGTACTACTGTTTAAAACTTTGAAGTGTGATTTGCTTTTTTATATTGTTTTGGAAGAAGTCTCTTATGCTGACAAAGGCTGCATTTGTTTGATCAAAAATACAGTAAAACGAGTAACTGTGAAATATTATTACAATAACCATTTTCTATTTATGTTTTGAAATATAATTTAATGATAGCAAATCTGAATTTTCAGCAGCAATTACTCCAGTTTTCAGTGTCACACGCTCTTTCAGAAATCATTCTATGTTGATTTGGGGCTCAGGAAACATTTGTCATAATTAGCAGTGTTGAGATAAATAATTCGGTCACACTTTATTTTAAGGCCGAATTCCTCACTATTAACAAACTATTTACAACTTTTGCTTCAATAAACTCACAATTTAATGCTTATTAAAAGTGTAACCAATAATTCATATATATGTTTATTTTTATTTATTTTTTTTTTGTATTTGAGTTTTTCCATTTAATTTAGGAATGATAATTTCCCAGAATGCTCTAATTACTCAAACTGTTCTGTGACTGGGCTGAATTGCACTTTTAGAAAATAAAGGTTCCTAAAAGTGATGTTGCAGTGATGCCATAAAGGAACCATTTTTGGTTCCCAAAAGACTCTTGCAGCGAACAGTTCCTAAAAGAACAATTATGAAGGACATTTTAAAAATCTAAAGAACTTTTTTTGACTATAAAGGACCGTTTCTGCATTTGAAAGGTTCCATAGATGCTCAAGGTTCTTGATGCCATCACAATTCAACATTCTGTGGGGCGTCACCCACTCTAAAATGAAAAGGAATCAAATGTTACATTTTAATGTTGCCCAACTTGCGTATTTCAAATACGTCTCATAGGTGCTTCACTACGTGTTCACACAATGTAAAACTAATCCCTATGTACAGTAACATTTAGTTAAGAAAGTTCTGCTTTCTCACACACTTCTGTGTTTGCTAACTCAAGCTCTCCCGTTTTCTCTTGTCATACCCAACCATCTCTGAAGTGACTGACAGCTGCCCTTTGCCCCATTGTGTCTGTACAGACTTTTGTCTGATTAGCCTTGGATCTGTAACTCTGCGATCCATTCTGACAGTGTGTATCTGTCTGGCTCTTTTGTCAGAATTGCCCTTTTCAGCGTCTACACTTGATTCAAGTGACTCAAAGGCTCGCTTCAGTGCTTGAGATTCACTCTTTAGTGCTCTTGACTGGGACTCTCAATTCACAACTTTGACTCCTCGAATTTTGACGCCTTGGGGCTTCACCACCGCACAGTATGAGATCTAGTACCCCATGTTTAATGCAAACAGGACGTTCATGTAACCCTGGCACACCGTTTCTGAAAGCAGGTATTCTCTGCACTAAAAACACATCTGGAATCATTCCTCACCCTCACGGTTGTGTTAAAAATATTAAACAGCATCAAGTCACGGGCCTTCGTCATGACATAGCCACAACTTTGACTCCCTTATTCCATACACTCCTTGATGTCTCCCTCCACATGCATAACAACGTATCATGTTATCACATTACCTCGGAAACCCGCCGGCGGTGGGAACACAGTGAGGCTCGTAAGCAAAACTCTAGTTTTATGAGCTGACAAAAGGCTGAACGGATAGTTCGTCCCTGCAGCGAGGCGCACACACAGCAGCAGCTCAGAGGAACTGACGTGAAGGGATATTTATGTTCTGTACTGCTGGGCGTTCGTGGATTACAGAGAGAGGGGAAGTTGGGGTCTGACGATGTCAAAATTTGTTCTGCGTTCTCTTCCCCCGCTCTGTCATTCCTTCTCACTAAAACAAAACTGACATGAGCGCATGCTTTAGAAAGCTTCCATTCAGTACAACATCCACGCACACACACAAACACTAACGTTTTGAAGTACTGTTAAAAAGATGAATGGGAGGCTTCCATAGTATATATTTATGTGCACCACCCCATAGAGAGAAAAATGAGGGGAAAGAGACTTTGTGCTGCTTCTTGTTTGAATGCACTTGTGTTTTGTGTGTGTGTTGTTTGAGACCTATGACACAAAGACCTCTGCACAAATAAAACAGTCCAAAATGGTTCGGAATTATTTTGATGTGAGAGAACAATAGAGGATGGATTTTTTTGCTGGATGAAGCATTATTGTGGATTATGGACTCATATTTTGGCCAAAAGCAATGGTTGTAATGCAAGTTATAACGCAATGATGGATTTGTTTCTTAAATGCTTAAATGCAAGCAGTTTTTCACTAACAATATGTTAATTGATTGTCTGGAGTCATGTGGATTACTTGTGTATTATTGTGATGTTTTTATCAGCTGTTTGGATTCTGACGGCACCCATTCACTGCAGAGGATCCATTGGTGAGCAAGTGATGCAATGCTAAATTTCTTCAAATTTCTTTCAAATGAAGAAACAAATTAATCTACATGTTGGATGGCCTGTTGTTTTAATGTAATTGGTTGTGATTTACAGTTATTAGAAACATGACAGAAAAAGGTTGCTGCTATTGCAGTTGCTGTGGGACAATACTATACTGGTAACAAGCAAATGAATAAATAGTAAAAAAACTTTGTTGTACTGAATGGATGTTTATATTTGAATTTCTGAAGCATCGATGTTTCTTCCCATTCCTCGCCAGCATGCTCCTTGTTATAAACTGACATTTACCCTATTCTACCAGGATTTAAGCGCACAAGTGGAAAGATGAAAGTTGGGGGTGCGAGTGAGACACCTGTAGTCATAATTTTGTCATATAGTATGCACTGTGCTCATAACCTTTAGATCAATTCTTCATTGCCATTTTAAGTCATCATTTGTTGCAGTTATAATCAATGGTTGTCTATAATACTACCTGTACATTGGACTACACGCCAGAAAAAAATGTGTTGGTCGCTGTGTTGGTCGCTGCACAGTGTCCCTACTGTTTTGGATGGACGCCAGAGCTGAGAATGCAGAAACACTTAAAGTACCTCAAAGCACTCATTTAAAACCTGAGAATGAGGAACGAATGTGGCGTCTAATGAGAGTGTAGGAGGCATAACTTAAGTTTGCCAGAACCGGAGAGAACGGGTGCGAGTATACACATGTGTCTGTGTTTGTGAACTCTGTTGTTTTCCAGTCTCCATTCTGACAGATAAATGACTGTGGTAATGTTTGTCTGCTGGCTCACTCTCCCACTCACACACATCTGTTTGCCGAAGTGCCATATCAGAGTTCTGTTCACACATAAACACATACATATAGAGGCGTTTGCACAGACGTGACTCCGTCTGCTGCTCATTTTTCAAGGAGGAAAGGGCCTGTGTGTTTCCCGCTCATAAAAGCATTTATCCTCGGCACACTGCTCAATTCCACATGACAGCAGTCTTGAGTGTGGCAGTAATGCAGATTTCATATACAGTTGGATTCAAAAGTCCACACAGAATTTCTGAGACTGAAAATCTAATTTAAAACCGAAGCAAGCAGGGTTTTAGGATTTTGATAAATGTAAAGGAACAAGATGATTTTATCTTTCCACTAAAGTCTTCATGCATATTATACAATGGTTAAAATGTATATTTTATAAAAACATGCAAAAAAATAAATAAAATTACACATTTTTATGTTGCTTGCATAGACCATCTTCCACTTTTTGACATTTCAGAAGGCCTCTATCTATTTTTTTTTCTTTCTTATTCTAGTATTTCAAATTTCTAGTCTCACAAGAGAGGTGGCATTTATCTATGAACAACCAACATTTCTCTGGTAATGTTTGAGTCTCTATCCAGAAGATTCTATAAAGCCCTCAGGGTCCATATGTTATGATGAAAGATGTTTGAGTAATGTGTGTATGTATATATATATATATATATATATATATATATATATATATATATATATATATGTGTATGTATGTATGTATATGTACATATACATATATACATTATAGTGCTTTATGAATGACATGATGTTTGTGTGTTTTTTTTTATTATTCTTTTTCTATAAATGGTGGGATATAGCACTCAAGTGACACATTTGTGAAAGAAAAGCTGATGTATTGCAATGGGAGGATATATAGGATGATAATCAAAGGTAACTGTATGTAACGTACTTAGAATTACTTAGAAGATTACTTAGAATTACTTAGAACAACAGCCATGTGTGTGTGTGTGTGTGTGTGTGTGGGTGTGTGTGTGTGTGTGTGTGTGCACGTGTGCATGTGTGTGAGTGTGTGTGTGCGTGCACGAGATATTGATTACATTTAATTACACTAAGCTCAGCAATTTTTCCCCACTTAAAGTTTGAAAGTCATAAGGCCAAAGTCGTATCAACCAGTGAAACAAATACTTAGTGCAGGGGTCAAACTGGGGCCTGGGGACTTCCAGGGGGCTGTTAAATAATTTTGGAAACTTAATTTAAAACCTGTGCCTCATATGAGCATATTAAAATGATTACTGAAGGATGTGACACTGAAGACCGGACTAATGGCTGTTTTTAGCTTTACTATCACAGGAATAAATTACATTTTAAAGCACTTTCAAATAGAAAACAGTTATTTTAAATTGTTGCAATATTTCACCTGTTCTTACTGTATTTTCGATTAAATAAATGCACCCTGGGTGAGCATAGGAGATTAATTATTTCAAAATTTAGGCTGCCCCTCATATTTATTAACAAAAAAATTAAACTGCACCCCCCCCCCCCACACACACACACACACCGCCCCCTTTTTTAAGTTTACCTTTCTCCTAACTATCACAGAGTACATGCAAACTTTAACAGAGAGAAAAGTAAATCTAGTGGTAAAATATCAGCTCTTTAAAAAAAAAAAAAAAAAAAAGGGGGAATTTTTCTGTGCTGCAAGGATCCCTAAATTCACAATACGGTTTCTGATTTGACTATGACAGTAATTTTACACAGCGTCTTTTTTTTTGCGCGTGTGTGTGTGTTTGTACCTCTGCAACTTTCATCTCTGCTGGAGAGATTCTAGAAAGTACCTGTGTGCTAATCTGAATAACAAAGTGTGTATTTGTCAAATTTTCCTCAGTGTGATGTGTTGTCATCCCCGTCTGCGTCTAATATCCTCTTCGTAACACGCCGCACCTGCACCCTTGTTCATTTAGATGTCTCCGTTCAAGACATTGCCGCTCCATTCATCTTATCTCTCTTTCCTCACCGTCACCCTAAATTACACAGTGCACAGGAGGAGGAGGGAGACAGACGGTATCATAAATACTGAGTGCGGAGAGAGTAGAGAGACAGACAGACAGGGAGAATGCATGTGTGTGTGTGTGTGTGTGTGTGTGCGTGCGTGCTCGTAAAACGGGCCCTGTGTGGGGTTTAAATTACCAGACCTCTGTGCCTAGAAAACTTCAGCTAACAGACTCCAACACTTCCTCACAGATTTACAGACAGAGAGCGAACATGAGAGAGTGAAACACAAAGAGACGGTGTGCTTAAAATCACTGCGTAATATTGAATTGTTCTCTGAGACCTGTCATCGTCTCTATACATTACACTTTATCTGGGGCTTTACCTCTCGCTACAGGGGCCTCGCCATACAGTATGCTCAGGTAACACTAGTTTCACATACACATTTGACAACATGTACTCAGTCCACACTGTTGTGTAGATGGTTTCAGCCTTATGTGTGATTTAAAATGACATATTTTTAAAAAGACTGTTAAAAGTTTAAAGTTTCCATTTGATCAGTAGTTTGCTTTCATGTGTTGACGTGTTTGCTTTTGAAACAGGAAGTGTAGGTATTGAAGAGCTGGTATGTTTTATTTAAGCAGCGAATATTTTGATTGGATACACAAAATTGCCAGTTACAGACAGGTAGTCTCAGGGGGTGGGGCACACTCATATTAGAAAGCATCTGATTGGATAAAAATCTGTTTAGTGTAGGATGAGTCATCAGTAGTTGTCGGTCTTGTTGTTCTTTCTTTCTTTCTGACATTGATGTCATCAGAATGATATAATTGTGATTTGTGTTTTCCTTATCTATAGTAAATGATGTCTAACTGTCATTTTACTGAAAACTGTAAAAATGTTCTTTTGCTGTTTTCCAGGCAGTGGTATTTCCTTTAAGAAACACAAATCTAGCTCAGTTTTGACGTGCTTTGTGTGACCAAGGAAACAATTAAAACATTGCAATTATTACTTGTCTAATTAGGCAATGTCAAGTTATGAGATTTGTGCATTGCTCTGAATTTCATTGATCCTTAAAAGCTGATTCTGACTGCCTCCGTCAAGTTGAGACCCGTATCTAAGACTAAAACCAGTCAGCAGCTCAGTATTAGCATTAAGCCCAGTATTCAGAGGTGGTCACTGCTCTAAATCTGACAAACAATTCAACCATGTCTAAATATAAACTGGCTTTTCATCTTAAGCACAATGAAAAGAGTTGAATTTTGTGCTATCTGCATGTGTACCACCTCTTCATGAACAATAGTCATGCCAGCCTGAAGCAGAGAGGAAACCTACCAGTGTTTACCTTTCTTTCATATGCTCTTCCTGCTTTTATCTGATTAGCTCAATTCTGACAGGCATTGTTTGTTCACAATAACGCCGGACAGCCATCCATTGTAATAGAATGGTAATGGAATCTTTTCAGGTGTTGAAGTAGGAAGCTGAGAACATTTAGCTACTTCAAATCAAAATCAGTAACACTTTACAATAAGGTTCCATTTTTAACATTAGTTAAGTACATAAGTTAATATAAACTAACAATGAAAAATACTTCTAAAGCATGTATTAATGTTGATTCTAACAATTACTAATACATTATTAAAACAAAAAGTTTAGTTCTATCTATCTATCTATCTATCTATCTATCTATCTATCTATCTATCTATCTATCTATCTATCTATCTATCTATCTATCTATCTATCTATCTATCTATCTATCTATCTATCTATCTATCTATCTATCTATCTATCTATCGTTTGGCTATTAGTAATGAGTCACCATGAGAACCATTAGCGAACACATCCTCTGTAACTTTATGATCACAGCTTTAATTTAACTTAAGCTGAATTGTTTCTAAAAACACATCAATGACATATCATTTAAAAATGTTCCGTTCATTTCAGCGTAAGTGAAAAGTATTTTTTTAAAGTATAATTTATTTATTTATTGTTTTCTGCATTCAAATATTTCTTTCTTTCTTTATTTCTTTCTTACTTTCTTTCTTTTTTTTAAGGTATTGCTTCCTTGGCCTCTTTTAAGAAAATGCTCCTAGTTCAAGGCAAAATCTCCTTCTCTTTTGAAAGGAACTCTATCAGAGAGTCCACTATCAACAAGGACACGCTATATTGCAGTCGCAGAGGTTGAGGTGCTGTACCCAAGGCCAGGGAATTTTACAAGAGAGCCGTAAATCTCTGGTTTAAATCAGTGCTGTAATCATGGTTTATTAGAGAGATTTGCACATGTGTGCAGTGTAGAGCCCATTGCATCTTGATCGCAACTGAGTACCGGAGACCATCAGCCCCATCGGCTCCATCTCTTGAGATTTAGTTTCCTTTCCTGCTATTTAATGACTCCTTATTACGGTTTGTCTGATTATGTCTCCATACTGAGTAATGGATGCAGCTGTGACAGTGCTCTATATCTCTATATGAGCCCTTCTATTGAAACTCTGCTGAAGGTAATATGCCATAAAGCAGCACAGATCATAGCGAGGGTGAAAGGACGGTACATTGGTCGATCAATCCACTTTTATAGGCCCTGTCTTCTTCTCTCTTTCTTTTCCATTTGAGCTCACCTTTCATATTTTCTCCTTATCTTTCTCTGCTTTTCCCATCCAAAACCTTAAATAACTGTAAATATCACATTTAATGTCAAGAGGCTTTTTTTTTTTTGTTGTGCATCAAGATGCATTTGCGAAATGGGATATTTTCCAGTGGTCTGTCTGATAATCGAAACTGTATGTGGTAAAGAGTTTCTTCATTTTATTTTATTGCAAGAAGGTCTATAATACCTGGAGACAGCAATCCGTTAGCCATGTTAACCAGCTAAACTTGACCTCTTCTTTAGTTGTGAGCCTTTTTTCTATGTACATTAGGGCAGTAGAGAGTGGGTGATGGGAAGATATGTTACAAAACAACTACAAAGTCAGATTAACGCAAACCAGATTCGATCTTGAATTTTCCATATGACCACTATAACTGCTAAGTCACGGGCCCAACATATATACCACATTTTTAGCACTCCACTTGTTGCTTCACTTCGTCCTACTCTCGGTTTACGTCTTTCTTGTTCCCTGGCTATCATTTTGTATTCTACCTCTTTCTCATTTCTCCTCAGAGGTGGAAATGACAGTAGATCCGTACCATCCCCTGGCTCACGACCTGCCACTGAAATACTTCATCAAGCCAATCGATAAAACAGTGGTGCGTTTCCCAGCTAATGTCAAGTGTCTGAGGACCGCCACCTCGATGCATTATTAAACACGCATACGCAGACTGGAGGCAAAGACGTGGAACAGAAGCTCTGGCAAAATGAACGCGAGATCTGACAGAGAGAGCGAAAGAGGGAGAGAAAACTTAATTGAAGCCTGATTACTGGCCCTTGGGAGGTTACAGTTTATTAATATGTCACTTTCAATAAAGACGCTCCCGTATTCAGATTCACTGTTACCATGGCAACCTCATTTCTTTTTACATTTTACTTTTTTTTCCCTCCTCCCTGGGTGGAAGGAGAGGTTAACGACACAAATCCTCCCGACGCTCAGGTTGATTTTCAAACCCCTCTGTCTAACATAATCAGTGTCTCGCTTTTCTGCGGCTCTGTCTTTGCCCTCTGAGCCGCTGTGGGAAGAGAGGAAATATTTTATGCCCGTTCGATCATTATGTGTTCGATTTTTCAGGAAGGCAAATGGCCCGCTTTTAAACAGCCTGTGAAATAATACAACTGAAGATTTACATTAAAGTGCAGATTCCTGCCTCTTATCAAGGGAAACATACAGCTGACTTGATATACAGTGCCCCCACCCAAAATATTTGGACTCTTAGGTCAAACCTAATGCTGTCTGAATTTTGTTTCAGTTTCATTACATATAAAATGCAAGACCAAATGGCATTGATGTTACAACTTCCTTTTAATCAGTGAATTCAAAAGCGGTTGTTAGTGGATTAACTGTACTGTTCAAAAGTGGGGTCAGGACGATGTTTTTGAACTTAAGTCTAATTTAAAAGTAGTATAATTTAAATAATGTTTTGTATTTTAATATATTTTATATATATTTAATATATTTTTAGCCAAAGCTGAATTGTCAGCAACCGTTACTCCAGTCTTCAGTGTGACATGATCTTCGGAAATCCTCAAGAAACATTCTTATTATTATCAATGTTGAAAACTGTTCTGCCACTTTTCAAATTGATGTACATTTTCCTACACCTTACATTTTCACCAAATAATTACCTGGACTTAAAGTAGAGAGATGATATGAAGATATGTTATAAAACAATTTGAGATTTTTGACTCAAGCCGGATTCAATCTTGAATTTTCCATATGAGCACTATAACTGCTAAGCCATGGGTCCAAATAATGAAATGTTTATTTTTCACTGACAATTATTCATCTTCCTGAGCAATCAATGCATCAGTATTTGCCCATCAGTTTTGGAGTGCACATGGTGTTTATGTGGTGTTATCCCAGGTTGACCTGTGCACATAAGAAGTTGACATTCTCTGGAAAATGTAGGTTTCTGAGGTATGTCTGGGTACAGTATTTCCTCTGAAACTGCAAGTTAAGACTAGCTATGTCATTTATCTACTCTGAATCTACTCTGCATTGAACACTAAAAGCAACTAACAGTTTCCAGTTTTTAGGCTACTAATATGTCAGATGTTATTTGATTGTACATTAAACATATTTTCCCAAAGCACTATTCATTTCTGTAGGTATAAAAGTTTTTTAAGTGGAAAAACCACTTAGTGCACTTAAATTGATTGATTTACTGTCAGCTTCTGTGTCACTCTGTATTGACTGGTTGTATGAATGGACTGTTACATTCATGCAGTGCTTTTCCAAAGCAGTCTATAGTGACACAATGGCAGCTGCTATGTTTCTCTACTCACCACCAATTGACTTTGTAAAGAGAAAGACATGTTCGGTTTGCAGGTGGCGGATTATTGAGCGAGTGTTTGGATAGTTGACATCCTAGGACATTTCTGACCACCAAAACAACTCAAATGTTTCAACACACACAGAGCCAGATGTGTGATACTATCATATACTATGGAAGTGTTGGTTTGAAATGCTTGTAGATGTAAACAGATGCCAGAGTGAAAGCTACTTGTTTCGCTCGCAGGAAGCTGCCCTAAATTTCACAGTAGGCTTCCCAACCGTGTCTAGTCCAGACAACAAAAGCTTTGACACTGAGATGTTCGCCGTTTCTCTTAAGGCAGTGGTGGCAAGCTGTGTGTAAAGAGAGGATTATTTCAGCTGAAATGGAGCTGGTTTATCTATTGTCTGGCTGATGTGCCTCCTGCCACCTTCCTCTTCCAGTCCTTGATGAAGTCAGTGTCCGTTCCGGGTCGACATAATAGAACCCTGAAGAGCATTTTAAAGGCCTGACTGGTCCATCCGTGTAGTTAACTCCTCGGCGAAGAGGAAGAATTGAGTTTGATTCTCAGTCAAAATGTTCATTTAAATGTTTGTGTGCACCACTGGGAGAAGAAAAAAAATCCACAAATGCATTTGACTCAGTAGAAACACTTTTATTCAGAGCCATTGTGTGAGGGGGAAAAAAGGGGCTCCCTCTGGTGTTTGAATTTGCTACTCTACGGCTGGTGTCGTAATTGCTTTTTGTGCTACAATGATTTCAAATGGGACTTTTGCTAAACCGCCCACCCTGAAGATTTTTTTTTTTTCTTTCCCAGATCTGTGTAATCCTTTAGTGTGATGTCATGCATTTCAGATTCCTAAAAATAGGATATCGCTATTTATAGCAAATGAAGCGATTGCTGGAAAAAATGTATCGTTTTCATTGTGTTTCAGATATTTTCGCCCACAAGCTTATTTCTTAATTAACATTTGATGTGGGTGGCTGGTGTGTATTAGCAGTAAAATTGTTGCATGGTTTTATCAGTGTGTAAAGTGTATGTCTGCGTGCCTTTCTCCATGCGTTTGAATTTGGCCTTGAAGTGTGTTATCTACAGCGCCGCAGTGGCATTGAGCTCACTTCCTTCATCAGAGACCTAAACCCCTGCAGATAAGTTCCCCGGACTTGCCTCTCCCAGGGGAATTCTCCGACAGGAAGTGGCACAATAGCTAGTCCATTAGCTCCTATTAGTCTGCACCTGCCTGCCACAGCAGGGCCAAAATAAGCAACCAGCAGCATTTCCTGTCTGAGCCCATAGCACCAGAGCCCAGCGCGCTGTGAAATCACTCGGGGAGCAATCGAGTCTTACACGAAACGGTAGCTCAGGGCCTGTGGGACGGACTATCAGGAGAAGTGATTATGTGTGTGTCTGTGAGAGAGAAAGGAAGAGCATGAGGTAAAGAAAGCTGATTTGCGAGGGTCTGCATGTGTGCGTGTCTATAATGTGGGTGTGAGAGAGTTAGTGCTGTCTCAGCATGAGCAGGACTGAGTCAATCGCGTTAGATTGTGCTGATGGACAGGAATGCTTTCAGACCGCTGCTTCCATCTGAGGTGAGATAGACAGACAAGCTGCCCACATCACCAGCCGTTAACATTATGATTATACAATTACTGTACGTTTAATAAAAAAAGATTCTTTCCATCTGTACCTTTGCACACAGATGACTGTTAGAAGTGTCGTGCTCATTCAAAAATTATGGACACTCATATTGTTGAAATAGATAGATTATTAGTGCAGTTACCAAAAACGTTACCAAAAGCTTGATAGCATTTTAATAAATAAATAAACTAATTATAAATTATCAATAATTATAGATCATATGATGATGTAAAATTATAACAATATGATATAATTCTATTATTATTATTATTATTATTATTACAGCACCCTACAATTTATTTTCCAGATTTTGTATGATTTCGTGCAGATAAATAAACTAATTAATGATAAATTATTACAATTATAAATATAATGATGATGTAAATATAATGAATTTAATGATAACACTATGATATAATAATTATCATTATTATAAGCCTTCTTTAAAATTATTTGATAACAATAATAATAGTTAATTATTATTATTATTATTACTACAGTAATAGCACCCTTCAATCTTTTTCAGATTTGTTTTATAATTTAGTGCAAATTTATTATCAAAACAGTGGTAACCAATTTAATGCATAAAACTTTTACAATTTAATTATTATTTTTAAACACAATCAATATGTATAGCCTACTTTGACATTTTTAAATTAAATATTTGTTTTATTTTGCCAAATTGTTATATGACATTCTGCCAACAGTAAATTCAGTTTTATGATTGGATTGTGCAATTGCGTCTACATTTTTGTAAATCATAGGACCCTACCTTTCTAATCTGAAGCTTGGGTAAATTCCACTTTCAACTAGAACTCCTTTGATGCAGTCGAACTGCTTGGTGTTTTGAGTCCCTACATATACTGATCATAACACCTCCAAAAATCGGAATATTTTTAAAACAGTATTTCAAAAAGGAGCATCAATAGTTCACTGTTTTGTTTAGATTTTTAAAGGTTGCACCCTTTCCCTCATAAGCCACACCTTTCACAAGGCATAACCAATCAAACACAGCTTAAAACTTAATGGAAAATGACACTCACCCTTTCTCCGTCTGCCTCACCATTAATCATCCAGTTTAGATTGTACCCGAACAAATATGGATTCAGATTGAATACTGTTACAAATACTGCTGTCTGAAAGCAAATCAAATCACATCTATCAAACGGGAATATATTTTACTGCTGTCTCTCCTGTTGGAAGTTTATGCATGTGGTTTTTTTTTCACAGCATCATTTTAAAAGGCATCTGTCAGCAACGAGAGTAATACGAGCTCTTGGAATATCACCCGTCAACTTAAGAGTCTGTGAATTTTGAATGGGAATCAATATAAAATTTGTTTCCTTGCAGGCCGGTTGTCATTTATAGTGGCAGGTGTTGTTGATGTTATGGTTTAATAACCATGTATAATAGAAGAGATGTCAAACCTTGATGCACATTCAAAAACGACTGTTGTACAAATGTGAGACTCCTGGATCAAGAAAACGAGAACAGCTTGGACAGACTGTGCCTGCAAATTGTTCAGATTGTCTTTTTTCTTCTTCTTCTATGTGAACTTGAATAGAGAGAGCACACGCTTTCTTTGACTTCATCAAAATGCATTGTTTGTGCCTTAATGTTGTGTGTGGTACTATGTGTCTGTGATGAGTTTTAAAGCAATCCTAATTATATTAGAATAAAGCAACTGTGCAGTTTATTTAGGGGTGGCGCATCTTACCCCCCTCGCCCTTCTAAGAGTTTGTTTTAGTACACGAGCACATGGACAACTATTTTATTTTTGAATTTGAATTCATTAAGTAATTTATTTATGTATTTATTTATTTCGCAGTTATATCACACCTGTAGATATAAATCCTTTTTTTTTTTTGTGCCTCAAAATATTATAAGCTACACAGTTTTGCTGAAACGTGCACAGATGAATTGTTCACAATAAGATTTATAACATGCATTTAGATAATAGATAATAGGGTGAGTTTTCATTTTATTCAGCTCTTTCAGAAATAGAGGCTTACTACCTCCCGTGAGTGAGCCAGAGGTGTTATGGGTTATCATAGTCGTCTTATGCATTCATTAGATTGGGATTAATCAGCGGGTGACATCAGCAGTCCAGAAGTATCATCTGATGCTCTCTGAAATATGATGTGCCACTGCTAAATGGTCATTTGAAATGGGGTCAAAGATACAGTCTGTTTAATCACGAAGAGCTTAGATGGATTACAAGGGTTAATGGTGCATTGGTCAACCATGCTTCATTTTGATTCAATCTCTCTTTTTTCAATCCCTCATCTGTTCTTTTCCCACTTTTAATGAAATGGTAAGCTATCTATCTATCTATCTATCTATCTATCTATCTATCTATCTATCTATCTATCTATCTATCTATCTATCTATCTATCTATCTATCTATCTATCTATCTATCTATCTATCTATCTATCTATCTATCTATCTATCTATCTATCTATCTATCCATCTGTCTGTCTATTTCAAAAAAGTGCACTTCCATAATGTCCTATTTTCACGCAATACTTTTGTACTTAATATACTAAAACATATGATTTATTACTTCTTAAGATCACCTAAGTGTACTCAAATGCTATTTTAGGACACAATGAAACTGAAATTTGAAAATGAATTTACAAATATATTTAGTTACCACTTGTAGTACACTTAAACCCATATTTCATACACCACTAATACACTCAAGTGCTCTACAAGTAGTAACTATATATGTGTCCCTGGACCACAAAACCAGTCTTAAGTCGCTGGAGTATATTTGTAGCAATAGCCAAAAATACATTGTATGGATCAAAATTACCCATTTTTATTCTATGCCAAAAATCATTAGGACATTAAATAAAGGTCATGTTCCGTGAAGATATTTAGTGAATTTCCTACAGTAAACATATCAAAACTTAATTTATGATCAATAATATGCATTGCTAAGAACTTCATTTAGACAACTTTAAAGGTGATTTTCTCAGTATTTAGATTTTTTTGCAACCTCAGATTTTCAAATAGTTGTATCTCGGCCAAATATTGTCAGATCCTAACACACAAAGCTTATTTATTCAGCTTTCAGATGATGTCGAAAACTCAATTTTGAGAAATTGACCCTTATGACTGGTTTTGTGGTCCAGGGTCACAGTCACACACACACACGCACGCACACACACGCACGCACACACACGCACGCACTAACTATGCAGGTTTTATACATTTTTAGTTCAATTTTGGTTATTTTAGTCAATCAAGTTAAACTAAATGAACCTGAGAATTTTGTAATATTTTATTTCATTTTATTTCATTTCATTTCATGTTTTTTTTTTTATATATATTTTACCTTTTTATGGTGTTTTTTGTTAATTATAATAACCCTGGTTCACTGTACTCGTGTCTGTGTGCATTTTTGTGTCTCGTGCTTTGGCTCTACACTGATCATCAATCACAGCTGGAAAACACTTTCTGTGTTGTCCCTCCTGACGTTTGACCTTTGTGCATTTTTTTCTGTTTTCCACTGTATTTTCACTCAGAAATATGGTTCGACTGACATTTTCATAAATGGCTTCATAGATGACCTGACAACTGTTGAGTCTTCATATGAAACTAGCAAAAATAATTCCTATTGTCTCACATTAGAACACAATGATGGCAGAGAGAAATTCCCTGTGGGGAATTCTGTATCATTTCTCCCAAGAGACCAAGAGGACATTTTTAACCTCCTGGTGGAGAGATTGACAGAGAGAGAGAGAGAGAGAGAGAGATAAAATACAAATAAGAAGAAAGTCTACTGCTCTTATCACAAAACACATAGAGCGAGCATCAATCACTCTGAAGATCTATCAGAATGACTTTGTTGTAGAAGCACGACACTTGAATCTGGACAGAGCACTGTGTGTTTAATAATGTATTTTATTTGAATAGTCATGCCTGCTTTAAAACATTAAAATAGACTGAAGCTATTGAAAACTACCATTGAAAATTCACAAAAATCTGATTCTTTCTCATTATCTCTCTGGACCCAATAGCTACTTTACAGCTGTCCTGGTTACATTTCCTCAACCTGTGGTCTCTGGTTGTCTAAAATATCCTGAACTTCCTCTCTACAGGGGATGCCCGGCGTCCACAGGAGGGCTGACCGTACCCCACTGACCCAGGTTCGATTTCCCCAGGGAGGACATATCTAGAGTGCTAGGCCATTGAAATCTGACCCTCTTTCCTGCTAGGACGTCCTTCGATGGGCTAAAGGCAGTGAGGTAATGTTGGTGATATTACACATGCTCTCTCAATGAGGGTTATGGATCAGTGCGGTTCACTGTATGGCTGGTGTACAAGCTCTGTGCAGTCATACCCTTTAACCTATCAGCATATGGCCTGAGTCAGAGCTCATAGTGCCATATGCTTTCTCCCACTGTCCAAACTTCTCCAACTGCACTATGCAAAGCTTTTATTTGTAAATGTGTACATTTATAATTCCTTACTCACTTGTTTCACGTCAAGGCTCTCAAAATAATTCTCAAAATTCTTGATATTTAATGCAATTTTGCCTTGTGAGTAAATTAGTATCATTATCTTTTTTTTAAATATATTAATCTATTTTTAGCTGCCTTTTTTTGTTTGTTAACACTTTATCTTAAGGTGTCCTTGTTAAACATGTTACATGTACTTACTTGTACTTATAATAACAATACATTATGCATAATTACATGCAAATAACCCTAAGCCAAACCCTAATCCTAACCCTAACCATATGCATAATTATGTAAGTACATAATTATTATTACTTAGTACTTAAATATAAGCATCATTTATCATTTTTTTTCAAAACATGGTTAAGACATTTTTTTGTCCTGTATAGACAATCTAATGTAGCAAGAAGTTATTGTATTTTATTTATTACATGTTTACATCTTTTTACTTTGTTTTATTCATTTTTAGCTTATATATTTATATTTCTGTTTAATCTTTAACAGCTTCCCAGCTTCTCCTCTTTTTTTTTTTATAGAAACTCAGTTTTTTTTTTATTATTATTTAATGAATACTAAAGAGCAGTATTAGAGTTTTGGAGTGGTTCATACAAGCAGTATTACTGTCAGCTTTAATTTCATGCTTAATCTTGAGGTCATATTAAAAAGACACATGCTGTTTTTTCATCTGCCCTTGTCATTTATACAAAAGAGTGAAATGACAGTGCGAGAAAGAAAGGATGAGAGGAGGAGAGCAGTACACAGAAGGGTGCACATGTCTAATGCAAGTAATGAGCAGAGAGAGGGAGTGAAAGGTAAAGGTCAGCAGTCTCTCTTGATAGTCTATGATGGTGGGACTTAACTAAATCTTCCTCTGCTTCATTTAAAAGTCGTTCTTTTGTAAAGTTGTCTGCCAGAGAAGGAGGAAACTAAGTAGCCAGGAGATTTAGATGTCTGAAAAAACGGCGCAATATGAATGAAACTGAGTAAACAGTCTTTTATGGGCCGTTAGATCTATTTCACGTTAAGAGCGCTTAAGCCTCTTTTGTTGGTTGCTAGAATCCCATCACTGATAAGCTGTGAGTTTGACCTAATCGTCTGTGTGTGTGTGTGTGTGTGTGTGTGTGTGTGTGTGTGTGTGTGTGTGTGTGTGTGTGCGTGCGTTCATGCACAAAATGAATGTCACAAGCAAACCTCCATTGAGAACTGTTTTCATACACCAACTTTAGTCATAATGATTTATACCCAGACTCCAGTGTGATTGTTTGGCCTTCAAGCTGACAGAACGTAATAACACACATCATGTGACATCATTTCCTTGGCCAATCAGAACACAGAACCGCCATCACACACATTTTAGCACTGCGCTCTTGTTGTAGTGCTCAACAGGGGCATGTTTAATGACAAAATCGTCCTGAGAAAGAGCAGAAATCATTTATGAAAGACTGAAAAAGTGCTTTTAGAGCTGGTGCACTTACTGTATTTGTGTGGGAAAGGATACGGATGAAGAGAAAACTCTTGCTGGTAATCCATCTCTGACCTGGCCTTCACATCCAAAGGTTATTGGGTGTCTATCAAATCCTATCATGTATATTGCCATCCCACAATGCTCAGAGACGGCGCCGGCACCAATTGAAACAGTGTTTCTTTGTGTGTTTCCACATGAGATTAAAGACAGGGACATTACAGATGGGATTAGAGATGCTGTGTGTGTGAGCAGGAGATATTGCGCTTCAGTTACAGTATTTGAGGTTGGGCGCTAACGTTTTCCTGTGTGGCGTTTAACTCATACAACAGACAAAAACAGATCAGTTCAGTGTTATGGCATCTAGCACTGTGGTTTGGAACATAAAAGCACTGACTCATGAACCATGGGAGAAATGTTTCTTTGGAAAGAGGACTTGTCTTGGTTTGAGGAGCTTATGTCTGAGGAAATTAATAATTCGGCCTTCTTTTTTACTCCTACTCAAGCCTTGTCATTTACTCTTGAGGGTCTTATTTGAGGTTGTATGGATTATTATAACATATTCTCTCAGTTGACTCATAAATGTCCAGATGTTAATTTATGCATTCTCAATAAGAATTAATTTTATTTGTTTCATTAATTTATAGAAAAAAAATAGCAATTAATTAACACCTTTTTTCAATATTTCAACAAATGCTTTATGAAAATTAAAAAATATATATTTTTTATTTACCCTGAGATTTTTTTTTTTTTTTCTCATACAGTGAAAGTCAGTGGTGTCCAGTGTTGTTTTATACTGTATGGACAAAATATGTTTTTATTGTATAGACAAAATAACTAAACAAAACAAAAACAACAACAACAAAACAAAGAGTTAAAACAATCTTCAAAATATCTTCTTTTGAAATAAAAGTAACAAATTCACACATAGTTTATTGTGATTTAAAAAAAAAAAATGTTGGCTGTTACACATTTTGCTGTGGAAATGCTATAATGCAGTGATGATACCATGGTAATATATTTTCTTATTACCTTTTAAAAGTTTGTGATCAGTAAGATTTTCATTGTTTTCTTGATACATTAAATTTTATTAGCTTTAAATTTAATTATACACTTAAAAAAACATTAAAGGCATTCATAATTTTAAAATAAATGTTGTTCTTTTAAATGTTCTATTAATCAGAAATTTCACAAAAACATTAAACCACAACTCTTTCAATATTAATAATAATAAATAGTATTTGAGCACCAAATCAGCATATTAGAATGATTTCCGAAGGATCATTTGGCACTGATGAGTAAAGACTGAAAAATCAGCTTTGCCATCACAGGAATAAATTACATTTCAAAACATATTAAAATAGAGGAAGTTAATTTCAATTGTTTTTATTGTTGTTGTTTACTTTTTTGGGTTAATCAAGTAAACAAAGCCTCAAATAAGACCATTTTGAAAAGCTCTGTATGCTATTATAAAGAATATCATGGTATCCAAAAAGACAGTGTAGTGCACCTGCACATTTTTAGATGAACTGTTATTTATTTTATTCATTTTTTTTCATTGATTTTGTTTTCATGTCCATTCCACTCAGTAATACAGAGGAAAAGCGGTAATAATGTGTGTAAATCAGGTTCTAAAAGGTTAAAAGTATTTTGGCTGCATCTGTTCTTGTAAGAGCAGCTCTGTGTGCCACATTAGAGAGAGGCAGAGCCACAGAAGGAGCCGTTGTCTTGACAGCCTGTCACCGTGGCGACCGAGCACATACCAGGTTTGTTTCCTTTGATTCGGTATTCAGGGAAACGTGCATTATTAGTCAGAAGCTCGCAAAGCAGGAGGCTGCTGGTTTTATTTATGTCCATCATCATTCTCTATGAAACCAAGATGGATTAGTGTGCTAGTGTACTGAAACACAGCCCATGACAAACCTCAAAGAACCAGGGAAAGCTTTTAATGGCTGCAGGTGCACAATATAAGTTTAATGAATACTCTGGAAGCACACATAAATCCTTATGCACACATTTGCAAAGTGACAAGCATTGATTTCTCTGTAGGCTCATGGCTTTTGGACTCTTATACTCTCTAAAATGATCAAAGAAAATGAAGCTTTTTTTTCTGTTGTGCTGATGGGCAATTTATTATTCTCTTCATTGGTTAGATATCTGCAACAGTTTCTTGCATCAGTTTCATTTTCATGTGTCACTAATGAAAATAAATTCATTCATTTTTGCCATAGTCGTGTCATACTTTTGGAAATTATCACAGTCATTTTATGGTATATGAATAAGGATATATCATATATCATCTTATATCATCACTGTACTATTTACAAATGCTATTTACTTTTACAGTGTCTCTTATTGGTTAGGGATTTGCTTTGAGTTTCATAATTTGTTTAGGCAATATTTTATTTTATTTTAAATGTATTCATATGTGGACTTTGGATTTATTGTTGTATTTCAGTGTATTTATTTTATTTTTGAGTGTATTTATTATAATTATTGTATAATTTTGTTATTTTTTATATATTTTTTTTACTTGTTTTTATTGTTGTGATTATTTTTTATTATTATTTTAATTACTTTTTTGTAAAACACTTAAAAAATAAACTTTGCCTTGCCTTTTATTTAAACAATTCAACTTTTACTTAACTTAATTTATAACAATTTTTAAATGTAAGAGTAAATCATTACATCTTTGCCAGTAAAGTAAGAAAAATGATTTGTATAGTAATATATATTTCAAAACTATAATCCAATATATTTTTTTTTTCCTCTGGAGTACTGTAATCTTTGTACTGTAATTTATTTATTTATTTAAAATAAACATTTATCAAGATATCACTTCACTCAGTAAGCAATGTCTTGTGTGTGTGTGTGTGTGTGTGTGTGTGTGTGTGTGTGTGTGTGTGTGTGTGTGTGTGTGTGTGTGTGTGTGTGTGTGTGTGTGTGTGTGTGTGTGCGCACTCAAGGAATGGGAAGATATTTTAAACTAGATAAATGAACAAATGTGCATTCAAAGTGAAAAAAATGCCATGGCAACTATTTTAGATCAGCTGCTCTTTTTTATGCAGGAAACTCCACCAAAGAGCTTGTCTTTAGATTAAAAATAATTTAAACCCATAATAAACTTTTTTTAGACCAGTGAAATGAGGCTCTTTATTCTTTTCTTTCATGCTAACTTCATGTCACAGGTGAGCTACAGCAATTCTGAACACACAGGCTGCAGCATTTAAAAAAAAAAAAAAAAAAACACTGCCAGCGAGCCACCGACTCCCCAGGTTTCCGCTGTAGCTTATTATTTTCCGGCTGAAAAATGGAGAGGCTCTTTCTGAGGCAGCGCAGAGGGAACACTTAGGGCCCAAATGGGTCCTCGCTAAAACGACTTAGTGTATCTGTCCCCTGCTGCGGCTGTCTTTCTCTCTCATTCGCTCACATATTCATATCTTAACACCGCGAGCGCTGAACACTGACGCTTTTGAGAAGGAATTAGGGGAAGATTTAAAAAATGATACGAACTGGCTATAATTTCAAGTCTCTCCTAATGTTTTATTAATTCGTTCAGATAAAAGAATATGAATTGAGATGCTGTAACGACACCTAAAGTCCATACATTATGAAAATGGTTGGAGACGTTGTACACGTGTAATGAGGGAATATGAAAGAATCTGAGGGAGTGCAGGAGAGCCGGGACCTTTTAATGTGGAACTGAATGGGAGGTGGACTCTCTCTCTCATACACACACTTACACAAAGGTTTTGGCTCTTTGTATCTGGATGATTCAGTGGTAATTCTGGCTTCAGCTCTGAGAATCGGACACGTTCCCAGGCATGCCACTCCGGAGGGTGTGAATAAATGAGACTCTCTCTCTTTCTGCACACGTTCACATTCAAAAGCTTTGTGACAACCTCATTTATTTTCAGGAGTGAATCCCCTAAGTTATAATTCCATGTGTGAATGGAATAAAAGAGTGACTCCTACTACTCCAAACCTGTTGGCAGTGTAACTCTTCTTTGTAAACAAAGAAAGGGTTCAAACAGCTTATTGTTTGTGTTTACCTGTTTTCTGTTTGTGCTATTTTTGTTCAAATTAGCATTAAATAACAAAGACATACTAGTAGAACAAGACCACTAGCAAAATGCTTTTCTTTTGCAGTTTTTCTAGCAGTTAAAAAAAAAGAATGTTATAAATTACAAATTGCATTATCACCACAACAGTTGAACTGAAAAACATGTGAATTTTAGAATATCTTCATTTCCGTTACGTTCGCCAACAAGTAATGGTGAATCAGTTCACCAAAAGGATTTGTTTGGGTTTGCTCACTGAGTAATTTAGAAATATTTAAACCAGTATTTGTTCACTTTATTTGTTATGAGTGATTCATTGAATCATTCTACCAACTGATTCTTTAAACTGAAAGTTTAAAATTAACAAATCATTTTCATTACAAATAATTTTATGATCATAACAGTTAAACTGAAGAAATGTAAATTAATTTCAGAATATCTTCATTTATTTTTTGTATGTTCTTTTTCGTTTTGGTATGTCACTTTTTCTTTAAAGATGTTGTAGTGGTGATTCGAACCTTTCAAATCAGTCTATATGTGTTCCCTGATTCATTCAGATATATTCACGCTAGTAAATTGAGACTTGGTTGGTTATAAACCATTCACAGAATAATCTTCCAACTGATTCCATTTGTTTTCCCCACAATTTACATCAGAGCAGATTTTTGTGTTTCAGCAGATTTTCATTTATGAACGAACTAAACAATGTAATAACGATGATCTGCTTAACCACTGAATTCATCTGGTTCACACTGAAGAATATGAGTTGAATGAGAAAGATTTGTTCAAAAACACTGATTCGTTCACAAATTAAGCACCATTAATGGACAGTGGCTCTCAAGCTGACATTCACTTAAATCTGAATTGTTGTGAATAACAGAATGTTGCCATTCTTCTAAATAACCAGGATTAAGAGAAGCGATGAATGTTTTGCATTTAGTTGCAGTGTGCCTTGGTCTCTCCTCCTCTCCTCAGGCCAGAGAGTTATCCAGCTCATCTAATGAGGAAAAATGGTGATGTAATGGCGTAACAAACTCTGGCCCTTTACTCCACATTATCTGCGGGACTTCCAGCCCACGGAGCTCCAGGTTTAGCTTCACAGGTCTCTCACAGCCCATGAGCAGCATCAGTGCTGCACGAGTTCATTGTGTAGCGTTGCTTCACACTGGCGTGAAAGAACACAAACACTGGTGATCTTTTCTGTTTGTCTTCCACTGCTCTGAGTACAGCACAGCCATTAACGAAGTCCTGAAGTGTGTGGTCAGACGTTTAGAGGATACTATTGACCTTGAGCTGTGTGAGTGCGGGTTGTCTGGGAGCACATCTGTTCTCATTAGCCGTACATTGAAAGGCTATCTCAGAATGATAAATGAATACAAATTGATCACCAAAAAATCTTTCTGTAGCCCTGCACTGCTGGAATGTATAAAAATCATGATAAACAGATTGAAGAGAGTTTAAAGATTTGAATCAAAGTCAGTAGTGATAAATTAATGACAGAAAATTTATACATCATGTGGGTTGTAATGCCCCCCCCCCCCCCCCCCACACACACACACACACAAAAAAATAAAATTATATCATCATTTATTCATCTCATCTCCTTTAGGATTATTTATTTATTTATTTTTTAAGCTTTGAACACTCCAATGCCCATTCAGTGTACATGCACTGAAAAAAAACATCAGTGCAGTTGCAAATGTCTTCTTTTTGCCTTCATGGAAGAAAGTACAGTAAGTAATATGGGTTTTAAATAACATGATGTGTGATTAAATGATCATGCACTGCTAAAAAGAGTATTAAGGCAAACTGGGGTTGTTCTTTTTAGTTTCCTCTTGTCTAAAGCATCTGAAGTCTGTATTGTTTAATTCGCTCAGAAACTAGTGGTAATCCATGTGTAAATTTCCCAATAGCAAACGTCCAAAGTCACACTGCGATAAACACAATCGTCTCAATTATAATCAGCACTGTCTAACGAAAGCAATTATTTTTCAGGCTGTAAATCAGTTGGAATCAGTCGGATTAATAAAAGTGTAATTAATATTAATGAACTGCAGTACTGTCAACAGGGGACCGCAAATTAAATCGAAGTTGAAAAACATAGCTCACATTGAGTTACACTCCATTTGTCTGCTGGTGAGACAGAGACCTTTTTATACAGTACCATTTCAGTCTTCTATTATGAATGTGCATGCATTATACTTTAATAAAACCCTTAAAAAACATTTGCTAAGTAGTTGAAAAAAGAGAGAGAGAGAGAGAGAGAGAGAGTACACATTTCAAATTTTAAATAACTTTTCAGTTTTATTGTAGTTTATAATGACTTTAAAACTATTAGTTTTTTTTGGTATAATTTCCATACTTGTATATATGTACATTTAAATTAATGCGACATTTGTTTGCATTTGTATGCAGTATTACCCATTGCTTCAATTTATACATTGACATTATTTTTAATGTTTTTCTCCTTTTTTTCATTTATTCTCCACCACTAACACAATTCATATTAACAATTTCACCAGACAGTAAACAAGACAAGTAAACAACTTAAAAACCTTTATAGTTGACAGTACAAGCTGACATTTCACAATTTTGCTGTGTATTTGGAGAAAGTTCAGTGATCAAAATCATAAGAATTCTATTCTGTTTATTGTTTTATTATTTACTGTCATCTATGTGAGCAGATTTTATTTTCATTCTTGTAAACTCTGAAGGGAATTGGTTTGACATCTGTGCAATTATATAATGGTCATTGTGGTCCCTTCGGAATGAGCTCTTGTACACGCTTCTAATATGAACATTCCTACAAATGGCATCTCTGCCCTGTGTATTGGATTCAAAATGTGTTTGGATCGCTGTGTATGGAACTGAGAGGAAGAAGGCCATTTTAACTGAGATGTAGCTTGTTCCTAATGAAAACTTATGGGGTTTGCTGTTTGCTGAGTCTTCAGGAACCAACTGACCAATTAGGTCTCATAGGAAACCCCAAACACACAGTGCAGGTGAGCAATAAACAACAAAAACGTCTGGACACATAAGACCCTGATGCAATTCTGTAAACAATTATATCTTTGTTGCATCATTGGCCCCCATGAGCCATAAACACAGTTGCTTGTAAAAACAGAAGTACAGTGCTGTCCATATTCCCTATGTACCAAGGTATTTCAGGGTTTCACAAGTAAAACTATATTGCTTATCAAATCAGATGTCTACATTTGATATGTCTGTCTTTGTATTTTCATTAACACATACATGAAGTCTGTTTTGCTTTTTTGATGCAATAATTTTAGGAATTGATTAGGAATTTACTGGCTGGTGAAAAAACAAAACAAACATATTTTAAAATAAGATTTAATTTAATAACTGGATTTTACCAATTAATTGTTCTTAATGAGACCAAAAACATTCTTTAAGAATGTAAATTGTGTCAAAAACAAAACGATATGAGATGACATAAAAACATTTAAAAAGTGTCCAGCTTGCATTAGAATTAAAATACAGAGGTTGAAGTTTGGTTAAGGTTAAGATTAGTAAATAGTCCGGTGCACATTTTATCCCAAACCATCTAGAGAAAATCCAAACTGTTTGCCTGCATCTGTTTTCATAATGTAACACATTTTCTTTGCTCCGCTTTCATATTCTCTGTGCTTCCATCAGCTCATCTTGGATTCTCTAATCACCCTCATGATGCCTTCATCCTGACCCATCACCTCTGCAAAATTAAAGTCCCCCTTTTCCATCTTCCTGTGCCTGTGTCATCAGGCATAGAGAGGGCACGGCAATTGGCGGGGCAGTCCTGTTTGATTTGATTGTCTTCTGGATTGATTTGAACGCATGCAGGAGTTCAAGTGTGATCCAGGGGCTCATCTTGCCATGTCGAGTGAAGTTTGTCAGCTGGAAATCACAGTGTCAGGGCCGATGTTCCCCTCAGGGGATGGAAGCAGATGCATAGGGCGGCCCTGGCGGGATATATTGATGTATTGAAATAAGTGTATGCATGTGGAAGAGGAGGAGCAAAGATGTCAATGTATGTGCAAATATTAGTGCGATGCTACAAAAGTTGAATTGAAGAACAGGCTTTCTTTCAATTCGTGAGTGTGAACTGGAATTCAGATGACCACACCACATATCTGTCTGTCTGTTCATTCATTCCTTTGTTCTATTAATCATTCTGTCACTGGATTCTTTGTGATTTTCAATGGCACACAACCCTGGCAGATAATTCAAGGATGTTGGTACTGATTGCCTAGATGACAAGTAACAAATAAGTGTGTGAATGAACATGCTCCCACTAGAAGTAAAGGATGACTTGAGAGTAGCTCCACATGACAAGGGTTATCTGCAGTACAAGTGTTATCTATCAAATCAGACCTAGGAGCTGCTTGATTTAATCTGAACATGCTGTTTATTGTTGCAGATACTCAGACAGCAAGCATCAAAGCAAGTGTAGTATCTTCTATCTAAACCTCTCTTACTTTAGTACAATCTTGCACGCTGATTAATTGCGGGATGTGCAGCCGCCTCTGGTTTGACGGGAATGTAAATCTGGGGCTTAGTATCTAGGAGTGCTGTGGGTTAGTGTGATGTATGTCTGCGCTGGAGGTCTCCGTCCATGGCCGGCACCACATATCAAAACAACAACCACCTCTGTTCCTCGCTATAGACTGTTCTGGGCTCCTTCAGAGCACTTTTGTAGAAAACATCATTGCTTAAGAGCTTACCCTGGTTAATATTTTATTTTATTCTGTCTCCTGCACTGTAAAAAATTATTCTAATTTTAACTGTAAAGTTTTGTAAAAAAGCTACGGAAAAAAACTGTTAATGGGTTAACAGTAAGTTCCCGTACTATATACAGGGGAAAACTGTAAAATATCTAACCATACATTTCATGTAATTTTACAGTTACATGCTGTTAATTGTACAGTTTTTAGAAGTAAAAAAGAACAAATCAATGTGTATTTTACAATCAAAAACTAAACTGATATTCCCAGAATTCCTTGCGTGACACTCCACATTTGAATGTATTTTGTTAAAATAATCATGTATTTTTAATAGTTTTTGTTATCAGTTATGTACATTTGGGCTTTATGTTACATCTTCTGTTGTTTAATGAAAGTTTCTTGCATTATTTAAGTATCATGTGTGTTACCATGATGGTGTTTTATGTTTGCATGAATGACTCTGTGCACCTTCTATATATTAGTATATACTTCTGCTTGTGGTAAAGCTACTGGTGATGGTCTTTGATTCTTCATGTGGCTTTCTCTTTTACCACCTGCATTGTTATGGTGGTTATCAGTATGTTAAAGGTACAAAACAGATTTTAATAGCAGTGTGCGTTGTTAAATTTCCTGATTTACATTCAAATTGTCTTGTTTGTAAATTACAGTTTCTGGCCGTAAATGTGTTTACAGTTTTTTTTTTTTTTTTACAGTGTGTGCATTCCTCTTTAATCTCTTTTAATCTCTTCAAATCTTCTTTTTCCACAGTTTGATGCAAACTTCAGAACATATACAGACATAGGTTGGCCCCAAAATGTATTTAGACACTTATGGTTAAGTGTTTGAATGGCATTGAGTTGCATAAGAAAATATCACAAATTTGCCTTTTATTCTAAACAAATGAAATATTTGTCTTTTTTCACACAAAGTGTCATATGGACCACTTATGGTGCTTTTTAGCATTGATTAGATGAGAAAATATCACATGGCATTTATTTTAAATGAACAATTAAATCAAAAATATAAATTCTTTTGGAGGAAACTGTCGGAAAAATAATAACCTTTGTTCCTCACACAAAGGTCCATATTTACTAACAGCTTGCACCAGAGCAAACCATCTTTTGGCATTAAAATAACAGTAAATATTTACAAAATGCATGCAGTTAAGAATGAGCTATTTTCAGTTATTTTCACATCTGACCTTATTGAATATGCATTTGTAGGAGTTTCCCTTTCAGATGCAAAAAATTATGGGACGAGAGTAGTAAAATGAATCACGCAAAGCGATTTACTAACGCTTGCACTCAACAAATTGCTGGTATTTGGGCCATTATTTAACGGCCCAAAATACCATATCTTAAAGCAGGCGGTAATTTGCGCTGCTCTTGGTAGATTGTGCTGGTCATTATGGAAATGATTTAGCTGAGTCCGTGCGCATTGTCAAAAAATTTCCCCTCCCACTGGCACTTTTATGGAATTGCACTCTAACGCTAATTTGCCCTGTTTAGTAAATCAGTCCCAAAGTATGTTATGGCACCACTTTTATAGTTTTTTTAATTAATTTATTTATTTTCATTTTAGAGTTCATTACATGGAAAAGAGCAGCATGGACACCCTGCTAAATATCTTCTGTTGTCTCCATGTCTTACACAACAATAAGAGGGTGAGTAAATGGTTACAGAATTGGTATTTTGGCTCGAAATGTTCTTTAAAAAAGAACTATTATAAGCTATATAAACTATTATAATTGAATATAAGCATTATTTTCAAGTGAAATGTTTGACAAAAAAAAATGTTTAGGTTTTAACAATAAATATACTGTTTAAAATGAATATAAAACATATTTGGACCCTTATTAGTTGCCAAACGTTAGTGGATCATGTTCATAGCTGAATTACACCTGTGGTTACTTTGCTAGGACTTGAAGAGAACTGACTTCATATATCTATTAAAAATGACCTTGGAACGAGTTGATTAAAAGTCACTGAGAAAAAAGGCTCAGATTGAAGTGTCCAATTACACTTCAGAGCCACTGTTCACATCAGATACCCATCCTGCTGTTTCATCTGTTCTGTCAGGTTTTATTTTTTTGGACAGTGTCTCCCGGCTCACACAGTATTGATATAAGGGATTGGCTTCCATGTAGTTTTTGGCACAACCTAATGGGTGATAAACCAGATATTAAAAAGGAGTCAAGTAAATCTTTTCCTGGAGAAAAGCAAATCTCAGGAGTATCATAACATTGTGTGATGTATTGGAAGTAGTGAAGTTATAATAGCTGAACAATCACTCTGAAAATGTATTTTTTTCCACCTAATAACAGATACAATGACAGAATGTACGGAAAGCAGACTGACTTATATGCACAGTCACACGCGCACACACACTGGACACTCACTATATTAATATATATATATATATATATATATATATATATATATATATATATACACTAAAGTAAAGGTCATCAACCCTCAAAATACCAGGAAAAGAGAAAAATCCCTCTTCTTTCTCTTTTATTTCTGTTTGATATGTATTCACCGAATACTCTTTCCAAGTCTCTGACCTTATCTGAGATGCGGGCCGCCGACGCACCTGATGGAGAGCAAATTCATTTTTAGAGAAGCATGCTCTAATATGTTAAGTTAATTCCAGTTAAATGTCAAATGCAGTAGCGGTTAGGGCTGTGCTTCTACCTCTGTGCTCCTCTAAACAATCTGGACTATGTAAAGCACCGCTGATATTGATCGTTCTTCGTAACTTAACCTTCGACTCCATGGAATGGCTGATTTGTGGGCTGAAATTGTTTCGTGCCCTTTGCTGTTGTTTAAAATGTGCAGCGACGAGAGTTTGGCGTGCGTCACGTTGACCCATCTGAACCTGTAAGCAACATGCTCATTCAAAACAGTTTCCAGTCCAGCGTGATGTTGACAAACTGCTGTCTCGCTGTTTGTGTTTTCCAGGTCATTTTCAAGCTGGTTTAGTGGCAGGGGAGAGCAGAGGTGCTTGTAACACTTTTTTTTTTTTTTTTGGTCTAACTGCGAATAATAACCCAGGGAGATTTGGTCCTAGAGATCTCAGTTTTTAACAAAAGGTAGCTGCATAAATCTACTACAAATGTCGGCTGCTTTTATATCCATATAATGCATTTCATATGCTTAAACTGAACGCTTATTAGCAGCATCACCTTATAATGTTTAACCATGTCTGTGACAATGAATAACATTTGAGTTTACCCATAAGTTTGAAGTTGGATGTCAGACTTCAAATGTTGCTCTTTTGCACTTTACCAGCTCACCAGCGTGCATGCAGGTGTATGATGCTAAAATGGTGGCAGCTTGGGGTGATATGAAATATTAATATTTTAATACTGATAAACACTTCTCCAAACGTTTGACATGTTTTTCAGCAAGAGATACTTTCTGGCTGCTATTATAGCTGGTACAGGCTAAAGGTTTTCTTTTTCAGCTTATTTTCAGCTTGATTTTATCTACTGAAAATGACAGAGCAAATGCATCAGGCCTCGCAGACTTAAACTGCAGCCTTTTTCAGAATGTATCCTGAAATCTTTCATTCCTTATGTTTCATTTCAGTGTAGGTTTTACTAGACTTTACAAGTTAGGCTTTTTTTTTTTTACCTTTACATTTAATCATTCAGCAGATGCTTTTATCCAAAGTGACTTACAAATGAGGACAATAGAAGCAATTACACCAACAAAAGGAAAACAATATGTGAGTGATGTGGCAAGTCCAGTTAGTCTAAAATAGTATACGTAGCATTGTTTATTTATTTTTTAATTTTTTTTTCATAGATAGGAAAAACAAAACAAAACAAAAAAAAGTTGAATAGAAAGTGCTAGTATTAGTTGGTCAAGTGTTGATTCACTTTTATACCCTTTTTAACACAATAACAACTGCCATTTCACATGGTACAGCAAAGCCTGGAAATATGTAAAGATGAAACTTTATATATATATATATATATATATATATATATTTTTTTTTTTTTTTTTTTTTTTTCGCAAGGATGCAGTACATTGTTAAAAAAGTAAAGACATTAGTACAGTTGCAGAAGACTTATATATTAAATAAATGCTATTATTTTACATTTGACATTAATCAAAGAATCTCGAGAAAAACAAAAGTATCAGCTTTACCATCACAAGAGTAAATGGCATTTTAAAATATATCAAAATAGAAAACAGCTATTTTAGATTTAAATAATATTTCACAATATTTGTATTTTTTTTTTTTTTTACAATATTTCTATTTTTGATTAAATAAATGCAGCCTTGGTGAGCCTTCTTTCAAAAACATTAAACATTTTATTATTCTAAACTACACTGTAGTGTATATATATATATATATATATATATATATATAATATTCAATAATATTATATACAGATTTTAATTTTTCAAACTTTTTTGCATTTTCTTTTACATGCAAATGCACTCGCTTACCACAAAGTAAACATACTGATCTCACACGTCCATGAAAATACATCTTTATGGATGAAGTTACTCAAGAACCTCCCGTTTCCGCCCTTGTCTCTGTAGATCTCTCCCTCTCCATTATGATTATCTTTTTTCACCATTATTCCTCTTTCCAGTTGTCCTCCCACCCTGTTCTCTCCTCCCAGTCACTCGCCCTGTTATCGTTGGAAGCACCAGGCCTGTTTTTGTGACCAACAGAGTCGGATGGAATTTTGGCGGCCGTTCACTCCAAACACACAAGGCCTTGGCGCATGTAATTAATGCTCAGCAAACACCATCCAGAAAAGAGAGAGCGCGGAGCGGCGCAGGGCCGGGTGAGAGAGGAGGAGCAGGGAGGTTAGCTCCCAGATGGTTGACTTGTCTTTCATCATTTCCCCTTTTATTTTGGAAATCCTTTTTGTCGTGACAAACAATGGGCAGAATGGAGTTTGTGTGTTTGTGATATGTGTGTATATGTGACATTAGAGTTGCTTTGCTGTCCTCATCTGTTACGCGGACTGTCTGCAAGCGACTCGCTCTGTCAGGGAATTCTGGGCTTCCAGATGTTCTGTGTCGAAGGTGTCCACAGGCTTGACAGGCTGCGGCCACTGTTTGTTGTGCAGACACTTCAAAGCATTCTTCTTCTGTCTGAGATGGACAGCATATGCCACCGTAGCCCCTGAGCAATATGTAAAATTTGAGGATGGAAGCAGGATAAAGCTAGAAAAGATATAATACTAGTTAAATGCTATTTTAAATATATGAACTGTAACCACTGGTATAGTTCAAGGTGTAATTGTCTACATAATAGTTCAACCAAAAATTAAAAATCTGTTTAACATTTACACGCCTTCATGTTCCAAACCCTCATTCGTTCATTAATTCGGTGAAAAAATCTCCTCTTTTCTATGCAATTATTGAAGATTGAAGCTTTGACACACACAAAAAAGAAAAACACCATAAAATACCATAAAATTGTGTCATCATGTTAACCCAACCCCCCCCCCCCCCCTCCTTTTTTTTTTTTTTTAAAGGTGGGAAAAAAAGAGAAAAAGGGTAGTGGTTGCTCTTCTCCATGGAGTCACTGACTGAAGCTTTGTCACCAAAAATTACACAAAAGCACCATAATATACAGTACCATAAAAAATAAATAATCATTATTTTATGATACTTTTATTATAAAAATGTCATCATAACATAGTAATTTATTCAACATGGTCATCATCATTTAGTCAAAATATAATTTACTTACCCTCATGTTGTTGTTTTTATACAATAATAATATTTGTGGCTCTTTTCTTAGTGGAGCAAAAAGCTTTGTCACTAAAAAGGACACTAAAACAACATAAAAATATTATAAAAGTAGTAAATAAACATAATTATATTTTTATATCATAAAATATCAAATATCCCTTGAAAATTTTGACATCTACTCTACTTTTGTATCTTTTTTGAAGATTGTAAGTCCCCAGTCCCTATTGGGTGTAATTGTCTAATTGTATGGGCGGAAAAAAGCACAATAATATGTGGTTTGCACTGAAATAAAAAAATAAAATAAAAATAATAATAATATAGTCACTCTTTTTAGACCTAATGTACTGCATGGCTTATTGGCTTAACTTACAAGAAAGTTTACTTCCTTTAATGGTTTATTTTACTTTTCAGTCTGAAACATCATTACAAACAAGTCAAAATAAGCAAGCTAAAGCACCTTTGCCTTTTAGCCTGTTGTTGCCTGAAACACTTAAGAATTGAATGCTGTCTTAATCAATCAACTTGTAATAGCTGGTAGGACAATATGAGAGGCCTGACTGACCCTGCTGACCTGTAGTCATTGAACCATGTTTCACAGAACTGAAAATGTGTCAAGCGTATTAGCATAATCAAATGAGAATCTTTCTTTATTATGATAAGTAATTGAATAATTACTTCTTTCGTTCTTACTTTGAGCCAATTGACCCCCATTAACATTGACTCTTGAGACAGTAAGAGTCATTTTTATCTCGCTGACAATGGGCTCGACTAATCCTGCAATTACAACAATGTTAATCACTCACGCTTTCAAACACACACACACACAGGCGAACACACACACAGGCGAACACATTGAGAGGAAGTGGATGTTGACAACTCTCTTAGCCTCTGACATTTAAACAAACTCTCAAAGAGCTGTTCACACATGCACGTGCACACACACACACACACACACACACACACACACACACACACACACACACACACACACATTTACCATTTGCATAAAAGTACCATGAAATATTATTCAGAGTACCTTGGAATAAAATGACTATACAAATATGGTATGGTACAAATATTTGAATCATTCAGTATTATAGTATATATCAAATTATATACCAACACTATGGAAGCCTGTTTACGCCTCAGGATGAAAAAATAAAACAGGTAATTGTGACCTTTTATCTCATTTATCTCAGATTCTCTTTCTCGGAATTCTGAGTTTATGGGCTTATATCTTGTTTATATCTTTTTTTTAATTTATTTTTTATATAATTTATAACATTATATACTATATATATATATATATATATATATATATATATATATATATATATATATATATACATACTATATATATATATATACATACTATATATATATATATATATATATATATATATATATATATATATATATATATAGGTATAAAAATAGGTACAGTAAATCTCAAAATTCTGACTTTTCTTCTCAGAATTGTGATTTTTATTTTTTTATTTTTTTAAGATTATTAGAAGCTCCATACATCACTGTACGATGGTACCACAACAGTACTTATTTGTAAAGGGAATGCACACATTTTCAGGGGTCCAAAAACCCACATTAAATGTCTAGGATTCAAAATCTAATTTAAATCTGGAAATTAAGAAAGTTTCTGAATTTAAAACGACAATGTTAAAGATAAAATAAATAAATAAATACAATTCAACTCTTTCTGCACATTATTGAAATTTGAGGTTTTTGGATCATCTCAAAACGTGCTGAAGAACATGATCATCATGGTTTAACAGAAACTTTTGTTTTACTTCAGTTTATCTCACTCAAATTGTTATTCTGCTAATACAATCTGTCATGGAATAAAAAGAGAAGTCTTAAATTAGAAAAATGCAAAATAAAAGCATTTTCACTAGTTGACTTATGTGCCCCACTGTCTGTCTTGTAAATAAAAATGAATAAATAAGTTGTATAAATGTGTGGGAGGTACACACCAGATTTTTCTTCCGCCCTCAAATGCAGAAATGCACTGATGTATGTGGCGTAAGAAGGATTTGTCTCAATTCTTCAGGGAGAGGCTTCGTCTCCATCTCAATTAGTATTGGAGAGACTGAGAAGCAGTGTTTTGAGAGGGTGACATCTTTATTCATGTGTGCATCACTGTGATTGGCATGGCCTCCAGACATGATTTCTCCCTGCTCAGGAAGCCAGCCAGATGTTATTGATATTCACAAATGTCTTAAATTTGCATCTGAATGCATTCTCTACTCAGACCGATATTACGACATGAACGAGAGCCATGGCATTAGGTTCAAGGTGATGTGGGATCAGAGAACAACCGGATGTGAGCTTTGTTTATTGTGAGTAAACTGTGTGTGTGCATTTCCTGTGGCATCTCTGATCCTTGCTTATGTGCATATGCAAAAGGGTGGTTTTGTTTCGCTGTGAACATGCAGCGCATTTGTGTGTATCTATTAATGCATATACTGTTTGCATGCAAAGATGTTAACTGTGCACTCTTTACTCCTTTGGGAAGTATGGAAGTGTGGGTGTAGTTTTACACATCTCTCAATCAGTCTATTGTTCATTCTATTTATATAATTATTAGAATGATTTCTGAAGAATAATGTGACACTGAAGACTGGAGTAATGGCTGCTGAAAATTCAGCTTTGCATCACCGGAATAAATTGCATTTTAAAATATATTTAGTAGAAGACATAAAATAAAATAAATACAATTTAACAATATTACTGTTTTTACTGTATTTCAGCAAATAAATGAATGGGGGGGGGGTTGGAAAAACAATAATGTTGCGTACAAAATTCACTTCCATTTGTTTGAACATTTTGATGCCCTAGAAGCCAGTTTGAAAGAAGTTTTCTCTGCTTTAGATATCATAATTTATAACTTCCGTAAAACAGATCTGTGACAGATTTAGTGATGTGCCTTCTCACAGTCTTCAGCAATACTGATGACATGATGCAGCCCGCTAATACAGGAAGTGGGGAAATCTGAGCCCTGCCCAATCAGCAATCATGCAAATTGATGATGAGCTGATTGAAGATAGAGGCTGTGTTCTCCCAGCGCAGATTTTACAGAGCACATGAGACAACATGATCAAAGAGTTCTTGATTAAGCAGTAAGTTTGGTTAATGGAAGCTTTTATTGATTTTGCCTTTGCTGCACACTCTACTACTAGGAACCTTAATTGAAAATATAGTATTGTGCTGAGCATCAAGAACAGATAACAAGAGACTCATGCATTATGAAATGAAGGTTCTAGGTATTGCTTGTAAAGTTAGGCCATTTAAATCGACCAATACCATCAATCCTAAGCATTTAGATGAAACTACCTCCATTTTCTTTCTGTGGAACACAAAAGATGATGTTTTGAAGTTTTCAGAATACACTGAAATACAGTGGACCCATTTGACTTTCATTGTATGAATAAAAAACACTGAGTCATTTTCCACTAATGAAAGAAAGCCATACAGGTTTGGAAAGATGTGAGGGTGAATAAATGATGATTTTCTTGGGTTAGTGTTCCGGATCTATGTTTTGTATTAAGCCCAAACCCCTGATACAAATGTAGATCCACATTCATAACACATTAAGCTAATTGTAAATGCTTCAACACCTGTTGTTTGGCATTTTGGTCAAGTACTTCTGTCAGCACCAGCTACTGTATTCAACAACTTCAACAACTGATTGATAGTTCACTAATTTGTGCACATATCAAGATCAACTTCTTTGCATCCCTCAGAAATAACCCACAAATTTGGCATCAATACCACTATGCTCCATCAGTTGAGCTACCAGATTAATTATAGGATAATTCCTTAATTTATTCTTTCCTTTGGTGTCTGTTTGAAGGCCGATCTAGGATTGAGCTGTACGGTTTATAGAGATTTAGCTTCCAAAAATCTTAACTGACAGCAAACCACCCAATAAGCTATTACTGTTCCTCTCAGCACCTACCAAAATATTTAAAAATGAACTATAATTATGGGTAATGGACTTAGTGTAATATTTACAGTTACATGAGCAAATTAAAAAGTCATGAATACTCTTTTCAGTTCCAGTTTTTCAGCACTCTTTCATGCAGTTTATGCGTATGTGTTTGATTAGCAGTCGATGCCAAGCTCATATGATAGAGTCTCGTGCTGACCCGAGGTCAGCTTTTTTTAAGCGCTATAGTTCATTTACGACGTGAACAGTGTCGGCATGCTGCGTTAATCTTGTGTTTTCTCAGCAGTGTGTGCCAATGTTAACATTAATCCTGATTAATCCTCATTACCCCTAAAAGCGCTGTACCCTAACCCCTCCGTCCTGCCCAACCAGACACGTCCATCAAAACCTGGTGCCGTTCCTCGCCTTCGATCTCCTGTGCTGAACATCGCCAGCTAATCAGCTAGCATAAATAAACTGCTCAGCCAACTCCTAGCCTCAGCTATTTCCTCAAGGAGCGAACAGTTCAAATGAACGGAAAGGATTTGTATTTCTCTCCAAGTAAATGGAGAAACTGCAGTGTTTGATCTCTGCTTGCCTCTTGTTTGAAAGAAATCTCCTCCAAGTACTGTAGATCCATTTATCGATTCATTTTTTAACACCACTTAAAAAACTGTTTCAATAAAACCCTCTAGGTACAACAGTGTCTTAGGGGTTATTAAACATGATATTATATGCGTAAACCGCTTACGATAGAGAAATAGGAGGTGTGGTTTGGTTTCACCAAACTTCGACTCACTGGAATGCACTTCATTGAAGCGGTGGAATGCCTCATATTCCTCGACGCCCTCCCATCACTCTCTCCTCCCTCTCTTATTTTCTCTGTTCCGCTTGGCTTCCATTAATATAGGGCCCATCTGGCTTTCCAGGGGATATTTAAACAGAAACCCCATCAAGGCGTTCAGTCAAAGCCATATGCTGCTGCTTCTACTGTACACGGTGGATGATGAAAAGCATTTAATCAATGGTGATTGAGAGGTTAAAAAACCTGTGTGTTCAGCATCTCCCTGCAATGGCTGGAGGACACGGACAGATTTGCTGTCAAACTGACTGGGACGTGCAAAGTCTTGGAGATTTGCTTCTAATATGATGGTTATGAAGTGTCCTTTGAGCTGAACATACAATGACAAAGCTATTGTGAAAATTCTGTCATCATTTACCATTTAGAGATGGAAACTCGAGACACTCTTGTCGCAAAAAAAATGTTCTTGGACTCATGAATAACCTGAACTGGACTTGAAGGCGCAAGTCATTGCTGGTTATGTTCTCCCTTTAATAGCATCAAACACCATGTTTTTCTATTCATTCCTCATTCATTCATTCCCTATCAATATGTAACGCTGCAGCAAGTATCACAGCAATTCTTCTGTAAACACAATGAGTCCGCATTATTGAGAAACATCTAAGGCATGCATGTTCATCACCCCACTGGAAATGTGTCACACAATATAGCATAAGCTTAACTTGGGGTAATCTTTATGTCATTTAATTTGAAATGCAATTCAGTGTTTCTCATTAATCACCTACTCTGGTGGCCACCACAATTTCATAATGAGCAGAATATATTTTTACCAGTCTGATAATAACATAAAGTTATTGCTTTGGCAAAGCATCTGTCAAATGAACAAAAATCAAAAGCGTGATATGGCTTAGTGTCCTTACCCCATCACGAAAAGACTTTGATTTAGTTAAATAAGTATGCAGTCTGTTTGTGCTGCATGTGTCAAATTGAAGCGCTCATGTGATCAGCTTGTGATCCAGGGTTTTCGGTGTATCGGTTCAAGTCAATGCAGTGAACTCAATCTCTGTATGTGCCGTGAGTTAAACGGGCATTTGGGAACACAACGGGCACCAGTTACACATTATTTTCACATTTGCATAATTTCCTTTTTTTTTGTAGACAGATTACTATAGTATTTAACCAGATTTGTTACAACACATACCTGTTTTCACTGAAACCACAGGTTTCCTCCAAAAAAATCAGCTCTATGGTTTAACTCTTGCAAATGAAGAAATTAAGACAAAAATATTATAGTTTTCCTATTGTAAAATTGAATAATATGTATTATAAAATATAATTTTTTTCATTTACATTTACAGTATTTTACATTGCAGTTGTATTACAGTAGTAATATATTACTGCATACTACTACTAATATAAATAAAAAAGTAGAATTATTATATTTTAATTGCTGTGTTATTGCTAAAAATAGAATAAATGCTTGAGACTTGGCTTAGACTTAGACCTCAAAGACTTGAGACTTGACTTGGACCTGGACCTTAGGGACTTTTGAACATGTCTGTCATTTACTCACCCTCATGTCATTTCAAACCTTTATGAGTTTGTTGCAAGAAAAATATTTTTTTGAAGCTTTTGTTAACTGGGGCCAAAACATAAAAAAAACATTGTTTTTTTTTTGTGTGTGTGTTCTACAGAAGAATGTCACACAGGTTTGGACTGACATGAGAGTTAGTAAATCATGCCGATTTTCATTTGTGGTTGAGCTGTTATGTGTTTATATGTTCTGAGGTCATGGTCATAAGCTACTTTTTGTTTCTATACAGTGCTAAAGAGGGTTTGTAAATGTCATGGATTAGATTTGACTGTATTTACCCCCTGACAAAGAGATGAGGGTTAGTTTGCCCCATGCAGGGAGTTGGAGACCATATGGAATATGTTTTTCTAGAGGCATTCGTAAGAGTGACCTCATTTAAAGATCTCGGCCGCAAAGTATGTTGAGAAAACAGAGTCATTTTCAGTCTTCCATCTAGGACGATGGTTCTCAACCTTTTTACCCAAAGGCCGTCCATATAAGGTAAGAAACGTCTGGTATCTCTGCTGCAATTATGTCAAAACCGTTGATCAAAAATACATTAAAAACAGTAATATCGTGAAAAGTTATTACAGTTTAGAAGAACTGTGTTCTATTTTTTGTATATTTTTAAGGTAAATTTTCCTGTGCTTGCAAAGCTGCATTTTCAGTATCCATTACTCCAGTATACAGTCACATGATCCTTCAGAAATCATTCTAATATGCTGATTAGGTGCTCAATAAATATGTCTTCTTATTAGCTATACTGAAAAAATTGAAACCGGGATACATTTGTCAGGATGAATAGAAAGATCAATAAATGCATTTATTTATTTATTGATTGATTGAAATCTATTGTAACATTATAAATGTTTTTACTTTTGATCAATTTAATGCATCCTTGCTGAGTAAAAATCGTACTAACCCCAAACTGTAGCCTATGCATGCAGTTTCTCTTTCTGTACCTGACAGACATGGAACTGTGTTCAACATGCAGCCTGGCATCAGAGATAAGAGGTCCACTGTCAAATGGCAGACTGGACAGGTCATGGTGGACCTTGGTCTCCTCAAACGTCAGATAGCTGTATGTGCGCTCCATTTCCACTCGGAGATCTTGAGGGTGCACATGTGTGTACGTCAAAGAGACAGTTTGTGTCCCAAAAGCAGTTCAGGAGCACTGTGACAGTTACTCCGGCTCTATCCGTATGACCAGCGGAGATTATCTTTGACTCCAGCGGTGATAAACTCAGACGGGTCTGCCTGCTCTTTCTATTTTATCAAATTTTCTCTCATTTTCCTCCCAAGTTCCTCAAGTCATGCTACTTTAAGCCAAAGCATGTAATTTCTAATATATTGAAAGTTGCAGGTATATTGCACCATCATTGGACCATCCTTTGAGAACGCTTATGAGAAAAATTATAGTGCAAAACACCACTTGGCACTTTCCACAAATAGGCTACAAAACAGGGACTCTCTTATACTCTCATTATTATTTATTTATTTATTTTCTTTCAGTAGACCAAATGTTTTAGACCATAAATTTAAGAACATATTTGTTTTCTTTAAAATTGTATTTATTTATTTAATTTACTTGTCATCCTGCCATGTTGGAGAAAGAATTTAAATAATCTTGATTTTGTGGGTGTCAAATTTTAAGGACTGCTATTAGTTTGTATATTTTAGGGATATTCATTTCTGTCAATTTTTCTGGCCGACTATGTAGTCGGCAACTACACATGCTTATAAATAAACAAATGAATGAATGAATGGATAGTTGCATGTGTCAACATGCAGTTAACAGATAGCTTATTTTACCATAAAGCAAAAACAAAACAAAAAAAAATAGTATTAATCGGTCAACATTCTTACTTTCATTTAACAGTTAAATTGTCAATTTGAGCATCCCTAGTTTGCTTATTTATTTATTTGACAAGAAAAAAATGACAAAATATATATATAGTTTTTATATTAGAATTATTTTTATTTTTTACTATAATGGATTCAACATTAATGTAGTCTATAAAAATTGACATATGATAGAGTTGACAAGGAAGGTACTTTTATTTTATATAAAAAAAAAAACAGGGCACAAAAATACCCTGATGGTGGAAAGTGCCACTTCCACTTTGTCCATGCGAGTGATTTTAGTTGACAAAACTTGTGTGTCATTGTCCTGTTGATGCAGTCGTGTCTGTTCACCCCCGATAACCTTTGACCTGATGCTAGATCAGTCATGCTTTCTTCCTGCTCCCTCTATCTCTATCTATCCCTTTATTTCCTGCCCACTGACATTCCAAATCTTGCTTACAGTGGCTTTGGTCCAGGACACACAGGAACGAAAGCCTTATGTAGCCAAAATAATGACTCAATACACTGCTAACAAGAGCTTACATTTTACATTTTAACTACCAGCCCAAGAGCAAATAGTATGTTGATTCCAAAAATATGACTAAATATTTTATTTGTGTGTATATGCACTGGCATTCAGGTAACGGCAGCTGTTGTATGTTCTCATACTCCTCATCCAGCTCTCTAACACTCTCGTTCAAGTCCAGGCCTGTTTCTACTCCAGCACACAGGCGTATTTTCTCTGCTATAAAACGCTGAGCTTTATAAATAAACCTCTGATTCTGCTCATCTCTCACGTCGCTGCTCTCCACTGTAGTGCCTCCAATTCCGGCCACGCGCAATTTCCCCCTGGCTCGGCCGAGTCTCCAAAAACCTCGGTTCCTCTGTCTTTTACAACAACAGCCTACCTATTTATACTCCCTCTGCTTCGGCTCTTTCATTCCCTGCCTTTCTCCGATCCCTCTTTAAAAGCATCGTGTCAGATTTCTTTCCTTACTGTTTATTTGTCTCGGCATCCTAGGCCATCCTGGTGAAATTATTGCAACCCCCCCCCCCCCCTTTTATTATAAAGATAGATGGTTGAGCCAGAGGTTTGACGGATGCTCTATCACAACAAATAAAAGCCAGGGAACACAAATGAAAAAAGAAGTTTGGGATTCCAGCAGGAAACCAGTTTGGACGGTGCAGGTGGCAATGCGAGGATGATATTTCAGCCGAGATCGGCACTCTTAAAGTGCACACGTGCATGTCAGAAAGCATCATTTTGATGCTAAGGTAATCACAGCATTTTGTCTTTAGAGATGACGTAGTACCCTATCCGCACCATATGCTAACCGGGCCTGTCGGATTCTCTGGTAATTTCTTTAATAAATGCCATAAGCAGAGACTGCTGGGCTCACTGTAACCAGCCTCTCTGCACCTCCGCTCTATGTGGGAGTTTTATATTGAGCACAGTCTGTTCAGCTTGGCAAGAGGATGCGGGTGGCTGGCATTTGGAGCTAACCATGCATCTCACCCTATTACAGTAAATGTTACTGTGTCAGGCAAGCAATTCAGCAATAAATAAAGCAGAGCAAACATTATTTCAAAAGCTCCAAAACAGGCAGAATGGAAACGCCGCCTTTTTTTCATGTCCAGTGATCCTTGAATACGAGATTCGCTATCCAAACTGGAACAAACTAAGAATATGCATCATGTATTTAATTAAATGTGTTATTTGTGATTTCTGGTCTCTATTAATCAATTTTATGGCAGATTTTTTTTTTTTTTTTCTCATTAGAACTATTTTCTTGCTCAAATCCATTAATGTTCAACAGGTCAAGTCAACATGAAATAGTTTACAACCCATTTTGTTTTGTGATATGACCTATTTCCAAATGCAATATGATATTCAACACACTTTTCTTTCTTTTTTTTGGAATAACATGCATCGATTAATTGTGCACAATAAGAAAGTGTTAGGTACATGTACTAAAAATGGGGTGATTTTATGTTGACTTTAAAATCAACAGTCCCATTATATTTAAGGCAGCATGTGAAAAGTAAAAATGGCCTTTTATGGAATGTGAAAGCAGGTGTACAAGAGGAAAAGGCATTAGGTGAGTGGGATAAAGTTGTGTTAAAGAGACAGATGGAGGAAGATTTATAAAAGGAATTGTGAAAGAAAAGCAGGAGACATTGGCAGTACATTAGCAGCAGTGATCGAGTGGCCTTGAAATAGACTCAATTTTTCCTTGAGTGTTGAGGACAACCGACCCGACAACCATAGGACGAGCAGTGTCACCAGCCGACTGTGTGAGAGCGCGATACATTGATCATGTCATATGTCTGGGCTCATTGGGTAGTAATTTACGCCATGAGAAAGAGTGTGTGCGAGAGAAAAAGAGAAAGGAGATGGTTTGGCAGCAGATCCTGAACGTGTGGCTTTGGTTTGGAATGAGGTAATCTAGGCCATACCACAATCCCATATATTCTCATAATCGTCACCCTCTCTCTCTCCTTCTGTGTTTGATCACCCTCATTCCATATTCTTTTCTTTATTCATGTTTTCACCCCTGAGCCCTGTTCTTTTCATAAAGGGGGATTATTTTTGTCACAATATGTAATTGTGGCTTAAAACCTCCAAAGTCTATGAGCTCCACTTCCTGTACATAGAGTCTCTCATTAGTCTCCAGTTGGCTGACCTGTTTTTGTGTTGCCATAAATTCAGGAGTTATTTCATCTTAACGGATTCCCAAATATACAGTACGTGTTTAAAAAGAATGGCCACAGGGTCGATTGACCAGAGGGGACCTAAATATGCAATTATTGTAAGTTTAGTTTTTTTGAGGGTGAAAAAAAAGAGCACATGGCTATATAGAGAATTCTATATAGTTTGTACAGTAAAATTTTGCATTTAAAACATGAGTTGGCTCTTAATTTGAAACTTGACACCGCATCTTTAGAATGTTGTATTGCATGTGAGATGCTGAAAACAACAACAACAAAAAAAAAAAAAAAAAAACATGAGACACAAGCACAACATTCAAACATGTCAGTCTAAGACATGTTTACATAGAAAAGCAATGTAAAATCAGCTCAATGAAATGTAAAAATTAATTTTGTGTTCATGGCCACTTGTTGTGTTCAGTCAGTATCTATGTCAGCCATTATTCATCTCATTGACTAATCTAAAGTCAACCTGGTCTCATAAAAATACGTATCTCTGCGCACTTTTTGTGCGACACCGTTTTACGTACCTTGCTGCACATTTCGCCGCAGTTACAAATAGAAATGTCCACTGAGTGGTGCTAAAACTCAGGTTCAATATGTGAAACCTGGCACGTTTTTATTACGTAGATATTGGTACGTATTGCTGTTTTTTTATTACGTTGCTTCAGATACATATTGCGTAGGATCAGAATTCAAATATCCGGGGACTGTCGCTAAAGGTTAATGCTCTATCATGTTGGAAATATGCCCTACACCAAATCCAGCCCTAAACCCACCCGATAGTGTTAACAAATGCAAAACTGATATAAAAACATATTAGCTGATGCAACTGTGCCATTTGAACTTCCTTTTTTTTAACGCAGATTTTAACTGCTTTGTCGAACCATAGTTACACGGGTTTCGAACCAGTGCTTCTTGTCTCCTAAGACCGTCTCCATACTCCATGAGCTACCGAACAAACTTATCGGCTATGAAAACCTATAGATATGAAGCTGGATGTGTGCGATGCTAATGTTCAAAAGCATCAGTTTTCAAATCTCCCAGCATATTAATATTGTTTTGAAGTCATAGCATGATATTCTTCAAGTAATTGTGCGAAAATTATGCTTTATTAATCGCAACTCTGTAAATTTGTGTGAAAGTGTTCATTTATTTTGGAAACTGCAGTGATATGTACTTATTGGTACGTATTTCATGTCACACTAAAAAGTGCACCCAGGTACGTAAATGCCATGAGACCAGGTAGACTAAAGTAATAGTTCACACAAAAATTTTTATTCTGTCTTTTGTTTGCATAAATTAAATCACTTATTCAAATAATTGAAAAGTCTTTTTTTAATTGAAAATATTTCAAATTTCAAATCACTAATTAAATGGTCTGGTCGCAGCTGTTAACAGCTCACTGAATGGGCAAATTATAGTGAATAATAACTTTGTTAGTTTCAAGAATTCCTTCTCCAACTCTTCATTCTCTGACCGATATCTGGTCAATATTTTGCCACCTGAAATCTGAACTGAAGCAAATTTAACCACAGGTAGGTAAATTATGGATTATTTCCTCCAGTGGCTTTTTTTTTTTTTTTTTTTTTTGTGATTAACTTTTTATTTTCTTCAAATCGACGAAACAACATCCATTCAAACAAAAAAAGGGAGGGGGGAGCAACAGTGGCCTTTTGTTTTTATAAAAATGCTCTCGAAATGTATATAGAAGATTTAGGATTAACGGCTTCCAAAATTATCGGTTATTGGTATCAAACAAAATTTCCATATTGGTGCATCTCTAAATATAATGAGTTATAGCATTATATGAGAAACAAATAATAAAATAACTAATTAATATAAATGCCCAGTATATGCAAAAACTCACCTGTTTTGTTTGAACGGAACAATAGCATGGTAAGTAAATAGTAAACAGAATTTACATTTTTGGTTGAACTATTCCTTTAATAATTTCCTTTTAGCCTCTTTTATCTCTTAGTCTTTACATAGTCAACCTTCCTTGCCGGTTCTCAAGCTGCATTGTGGGAAGGGTGCAAATAAAGGAGGAAAAAGGGTTATTTTATTTTTCTACATTGTCTCCCAGTGAGTAGAGGGCAAATACACAGATGCTGGCCGGGTCAGTGTGATCTACTTGTTATTGAGAGTGTGTTTGTGTGTATATGCGAGGTGAGTGTGTTTATGTGTGTGAGTTTGTTGAATTAAGGGGAAAAAGTCTTGCCCCTCACTTCCTGCCCATACGCCTCCACATGACGCTGGACAACCACAGAGAGAGAATAAAAGACAAACTCTTGTGTGTAGAACCTTTGTGTGCTTATGTGTGTGGGTAATGCAGAATATCCAGGGGGACTTAGGAGAAATGCAAACACAAATTGTGCAATGCTAATTCGACTGTTAGAGAACAATAAGTTGTTGTGTGTGTTATTGCATTAGAGGGAGAGAGTGAATTTTAGTAAACAGTTTGTGAATGTTTAGATTCAGAATGATTACAGGATCGACATGTACACAGATGCACAGCAGCATGTCAAAAAATATATCAGATCAGCTCAGTGGAGTCTGACTGCAGCTCACATGCACTCTCTGCTGTCTGTCATTTCATGTGCACTCGCAACATAGAATCCTGGAAAAAGTTTTCTAATGGAAAAGACTGTTAAGACCCCCCCCCCCCCCACACACACACACACACACACACACACACACACACTGTCCCACTGTCTTAAAGTAATTCAAATCATAAATATGTATTTCCAGCTGTCATCATAGCAATAAAACATTAATTAACATTAATACTGTATACAAAAAAAATTATGTTTATGCTTCAGTTCAAAAGTTATTCATTCATTCATTTTTAAGAAATTAATTTTATTCAGCAAGGATGCAATATTGATTAAATAAATAAATGTTATTGTTTTGAAATTTCTATGCATAAAAGAACCCTGAAAATAAATAAATGTATTACTGTTTCCATAAGAATATTAAGAAGTGCAGCTGAAATGTTTTAAATCAGCGCAAAATCAGCACGTATAAGGATTTCTGAAGGATTATGTGACCCTGAAGACTTCAGTTTTCCCATCACATAAATAAATTAAATTTTCAAATACTATATTGAAATAGAAAATGTTAGTTTAAATTGAAATAATATCAAATAGTTAAATAGTAAATACATAGTAAGTGAATAGTTTTTGCAGATTGCAGCCTTGGTGAGTATAGACACATCTTTCAAAAACGATTGAATAAATAAATAAATACCCACCTCAAACTTATTATGGTAATGTCCACTTCGTTTGAGTAATTAAACACCCACTTTTCATTCATCTGCAGAGATTGTATGTACTGTATGGCTCATGGCATTCATCTCATGGATACTAATAGGATAGTGGCTAATACTGTAGGTCAATTCCAAACAGTGTTTTTGTGTCCTTGAAAGGCACTATGGAAAAGGAACACTTCTCAAAGAGTCATTTTAGAATGGATTCAGCTTTGTGAAGGGTAAATGCAAGTCACTTCAGGGAAGGACATTTGCATTTAAGAGCAGCTTGACCTTATGATTCAGTTAGAAACTGTAGTGATACACATATTTCTACAAATATATTCTAGTCTTGAAAATTCTATACATTTTATGTTCTTTTTCCTTCTTAGGTATGCAACTCCAGCTCTGTGGTCAGTGCTTGTCGGTTTCCCTTTCACATTCTTGGCTGGATAAAGGGCAGAATCTGACAGAAAGAGTAATGATGCAGCCTAGTGTTAATGTGAGCCTTTATCTGCACTCATTATTAGCCTCATCGTTACAATGTCAATGTGCTTTTAGTGCTCCCTCTTCTAGCAGGCTTTTCTAATTGACAGATAGCTACAAACACGTGGTTAAGCCTTGTAAGACACAAACATTTCCTGTACTAGATAACCGACTGGACCTCCCGTTGAATCCAATGCCTTCTCCTTCATGCATACACACATTGTCAGTCTATCCATTTGAAGTCTAATTCAAAATTACTCTGAGAGGCTCTTTTAATAGCAGTGACGCTGTGGCTTGCGGCTACGTCTGCAGCGTCCCGGCTCTATTAGGCTGCGCTGTGGGAAAAAAAGAGGAATCGATATCATATCAGCATCCAACGGAACACCTGACAGTTCAATTTCACAGCCGTTCCTGAGAATCGATTGCATGGGAATAGTTTGGGACCCTCTCAAAGGCTGACCGTTGTAGTTAATCTGTAGCACCATTTGCACGGGTCACTGCATGCATGGTCATTAAGACTATGTAATAACTGAGCGCTACGTGAAGGCTAGCACCTTTTTGCCAATAGTTTGTTTCTAATCGAGATAAACAAATACTAAATACAAATGTATGGCGTGATGGATAAGCCGTGTTTCGTAAGCTCTTACAAATCCATTTAACGTCTGATCTCAGACAAGTCTGCCACGTAATCATGCTTGAAGTGATAATGGAGGACATGATGATGAAGAAAAAACAAATGCTTTCTGAAGTCATCTGTTCTTGAAGTGTTGCCAAATTTGGGTGATTCTGATCATAGCTGAATGAGAGAAGACATTCATATAATAACTTACATCATCTCTCTAATATAAAGGTTTGATAGAACAAAATGACACATTTCCTAATTTTCACTCACAGGCAGGATCAGATAAAAAAGTTAGATGAAAAAGCCCTTCTCATTGATGAAAGTCAACCTTTGTTTAAATAAATGAGAAAAGGAGGGGGATGGTGGGTAAAATGATGCAAGCTTCTGGAATTGAAGCAGACTTTTGGAACTGATAAATGCCTAGCTTCTAATGGCATTGCTCTTTATAAGGTATGAAAAACATTGTGAATGATCCTTAAAAGGATAGTTCACCAAGAAATGATACATTTCTGTCATCATTTACTCACTCGAATGTTGTTCTAAACCTGTATGCCTTCATTTAACTTTATTTAAAGGAGAAGTTCTGAAATTGCTGTTAGATGCTTTTTTTCCATCCAGTAACTCTCAATAGGGACTGAAGCTGCGAATCTTCAAAAAGGATGCAAAGTACCAAATTATCATAAATGTATGCATAAGAATAATGCACTTTATTCCAGTCTTCTGAAGTCAAATGTAACTTTTGTACAAGAAACATTACAAATTTAAGTTATGATGAACTATATCAGTCAAATTTATGAACAAATCGTTTATTTTGACTTTGAACCAGATCAGTTAAAGGGGTCATATTATGCAATTTCTTGTTTTCCTTTTCTTTAGTGTGTTATGTAGCTGTTTATGCATGTATACGATCTGCATTGTTACAAAGCTCAAAATCTCCCACAAAAGGATTTATTCTATCTAAAAGAGAAGGCTGATCTAGACCGGGCTAAAACGCCTCATTAAAACGCCCCCACATGTCTAAGTCACAATGTGGAAATATTTGCTTAATGCCGCCCAAATGTTCAGGCAAAGAAAGAAGGCGTGGTTTCAGTAACTGCTGTGTTGATGCAGCTATGTCAGGAGACGCTGTGCGTTTCTATGCAAAAGCAAAAACACTTTATTTGGCCTTCCGAAGGTAGATGCAATTAGGAATCATTGGTTAAGATTTGTTTACAACAGAACAGCACAACCCAAATGTTCGAATTTGTGAAACACATTTTATGGACGACAGTTTCGTGAACCTAGGAGAGTACAAGGCTGGCTGTGCACAAAGACTATTTCTAAAAATAATAATAATAATAATAATAATTAAAAAAATGTGTCAGTTCCAACTTTGCTATGACAATCTGATGCTTCTGAATCAGCGACTGTATGTTTTATTATTTGTTTAAGTACTTGCTATTAACTGTTCAAATACGGAGTTTGGCACAGTGTAAAGTAATGCGTCGTGCACGTGTGTGTGTGTGTGTGTGTGTGTGTGTGTGTGTGTGAGGGGAACAGGGTCAAATCACAGCGGAGTAAACTGCCTGTCAGAAATCATAGCTCGTTAGCTGTCTTAATCGTGGCTTGTGTACTGCAAACACATACGACTGTGTCTGTCACACGACTCTGTTCCCCTCTCGGGCTTGAACTGATGGTAAAACTAAGGACATTATTAACTGTCTTTATATTTATTTTGAAAGCTGAAGCTTGCGATTATGGTAAGGGGCGTTAACATTTCCGACCCGCGCTTGTGGTTTTCGGACAATCACAATGCACTGGGTCATCTGGCCAATCAGAGCAGACTGCGCTTGTCGGAAGGAGAGGCTTTGTAGAAAACTACAGGTTTGAGAGAGGCGGGGCATAGAGGAACTACAATAATGTACAGCATTTTGAAAAATAATGTGTTTTTTGAACATTAAAGCATGTCAACATATTCTGTTACACCAAACACATAAAATAATGATAGAATCACATGACCCCTTTAATTGATTGAGAAGATCTAGCTTAAAATAATGCTTCATTGATGAATCAAACAATGCTTGTCTCATGATGTTAAATGTCAAAACACAAAAGCTGGTGATTTATTATTTATTTATTTACTTAAATATTCTGCAGACTATCAAAAATGATGATAATAGGCTATGTATTAGATCTGAATTAAGAGTTGAATCTGATGATAATACTCAAAAAATACTTATATAAGCAGAATTATATAATAGCCAATCTTTAAAATTTATTTTCTTTAAAAATTAAAGGATGTTAGCAATGAGAAAGTTTGCTTTCTTCTTCACTTCTTTCTGTTGTAACAGTATCACCTTTCCTGCTGTCGCTCCCCAGAAGCGCTTCTCTCTGCTGGGCTACGGTGGTGTTTCTTCAGCCTATTAAAGCTCCAGACGCTGGGCGTGAAGTTCAGCTCTGTGGCTTTCTTCTTTGAATCAGCACAATAGGAGAACGGTTTGACGAGTCTTTCAGTATTACAAAATAAGGCCTCTCAATCATATAAAAGAACCTTCTGGAAATTTAAGTCAAAATTCAACACTAATACTGCCGTGGTTTGTAATTACATGGTCTGTTTGTGTCATATGGTGCATTTGATTTGTAGTTATCTGAAGGTATTAATATTACAAATGGTGTTGTGAATTTGAAGCAACAGTTATCATGTCATTTTCCACACATGTTAAACGCATGAGCACACACACACACACACACACACACACATGTACAACACATTAACACTACTTCTCTAGACACTGTGAAAAGTGATTATAAAGTGATTTTCTCATTTTGTCCTTGTCACTCCCACACACAGACACTGCGGCCCCTCCACAGTGTGTAAGGCAGTGGTCGTGATGGCGTCACTGTGGGATCAGACTCAACGGGAGAGGATGATACCCTCAATAAACCCGTCCAGCTGAAAGCTGTAAAAGTCCCAGGCATGCTACAGCAGTGTGGTGCGAGAACCATCAGAGACGGAGAAAACCCTTTACGGGAGAAGCGCGACTCCAGAGTAGGGTGGGTGTGGGCTGCTTACCGGCACTCCTTTAGATCATCCGACCATCGCTCTTGCCAAAATTCCACTCAACCGGAATTCCGATCCCTCGCAGTGCTCCGGGAGATCCGGGAACGTGCTATCCGCAGAGCCCGGCAGCGGATACGGGCCCTGGGCTGTGAAACCCAATCAGGCCATCCTGGACACATGTGATGGGTTGGAGTAGACAGGGTCACTGGTCCATTACAAAATATGCACATCTGTGAGAGTTGTCCAGTGATGCATCTATTTGATCATCTGAAATCGTTCGACATAAAAGGCACAACCTCATAATCTTGGGAGTTTATTGTTTGATTAGCATAGCATGTGGTGTAAAAGCAGCGTAGCATGTAGTCTCACTGTTTAATCTCTAATGACACACACCTGAGGCATGAGCAGCATACATTTATGGCATTTCTTTCTGTTTGATGTCTTCATCCAGTAACTTACCTACGGTCCAACTGATCCTTCGCTTGGAGTTTGATTGACAGGCGATCAGACCAATCATAATGCCTAATCTGCCATATTTGTCCAACAAACAAACCATACAGGAGGTTAGATTAATGTCAGTGGATTTGAACCTGAAAAATGGTGTACTGACATCTTTCCACGGTTGAAACAAGATACTTTCTGGTGTTCATTCAAGTTTATTTCATGCTATAACTTGTAAAAAGAAAGAGATGATCGATTCATGTGCTGCTTGAACTGAGGCACTACAGAGATCTGTCACAGCACATACAGTAAAAGAGGCACAATACGGTATACAGTATATTGTTTGCATTTCTTAAAAAATGACAAAATTTGTAAGCTGAGACTTTGTTTCATACCTAAAGTAACCTGCTCTGTCTTGTCTATTGTAACAAAAGGGGGGCGGGTCTTTGCAAAGGGTCGATTCACAGGGTTCCTACGAAGTGCTCACTTGGTCCTACACACAGAGCAAAGCATAGCTGTAAAAGTTCACATAACTTGATAAAATTAGTTCATTTGGAAGGGAATTCAAAAATAAAGTCTCTCTCTCTCTCTCTCTCTCTCTGTCTACACACACACACACACACACACACATATATATATATATATATAGAGAGAGAGAGAGAGAGAGAGAGAGAGAGAGAGAGAGAGAGGTAGAGAGAGAGATTGTTTATATAACACAGAAACAGCACGGAAACCACACCTCAGGTGAATTATACTGAATAATACCACATTTATTTAGCCAAACTTTGTGCTGGTTCTTAAAGATTGATGTGTACTTTTTCCTCTCAATTTCCCTGTGTCGTTTGCAGTGTCCTTGGGATTAAATATGCACTCACCATCAATTGGATGCTGACTTAAGATGGCCGAATACCCTGTGAAGTCCATTTTGTGGGTGCTATCGAACACCTTCTCAGAGAAACAGCTGAACTGAATCATCCAATGCGACGTGTTTAAAGAACGGCAACGTTTCTCCCCTCACCTCCTGTAGGCAAAGGCACTCTGTGAGTAATTGCTATTGTTGTTATCCTCTGGTTTCTAATTAAAAAGTCTGTTAGAAACACAGAGCCAAAAGCTAGTGAGATAGCTTGAGAAGTGAGTGTGTGTGTGTGTGTGTGTGTGTGTGTGTGTGTGTGTGTGTGTGTGTGTGTGTGTGTGTGTGTGTGTGTGTGTGTGTGTGTGTGTGTGTGTGTGTGTGTGTGTGTGTGTGTGTGTGTGTGTGTGTGTGTGTGTGTGTGAAATAAGTACATAAATCTAGCCTGACTGAAACTGCTGCTGTGGGTGCAAATGAATTGAACTGATCACTGAGATGAGTGTAATGATGTGATGAAGGTCGGATTGTGTGTGTGTGTGTGTGTGTGTGTGTGTGTGTGTGTGTGTGTGTGTGTGTGTGTGTCCTGTGGGGCTCTTTATGGCTCTAAACAGAGTAATGAGGCCTGTGTTAGAGCCAGAGCTGTGGGACCACACACACACTCTCTTCCACAGATAATTACACTTGCTCTCTTTCTTGATCTCTCATCTCACTCTTTCTTGCACTCATAAAACAGTAATTTATTACATGGATAATCGTTGTAGTAATCAACCTGTTAGTAGCAATTAATACATTATTCGACCCAAATGTTTACTGCTCTTACAGTCAGTCTTCATAGGTTTGGTTTGAACTGATGTTACAGCATCTTTGACCTTGATGAAGCTGTGAAATATTCAAAATCGGTTTGAACAACAAGAGCGGTGCAGTCGGCCAGTGTCTGCTCATTAAAACAGTACACATTGTGTTTTTTGTTGGAGATGATCGTATAGGCCAGACAGTTCTAAGAACACTGTTTTGGTTTTATGCCTCATTCAGAGTAACATAGAATAATGAGTCTCATGTATAAACTCAGAGGAATATGTTATCGCTCTGTGGTTGCTCTTTCAGAGCTCGGGAGACTTAAAATGTTTCATTTATTAAGCAACAACTTAATCTTAGACGGCTTTCCTTCTGAAGCAAATGAGAAAATTGTTAACGTACAATAAGACTTTATAGCTTCAGTATAATTGGGATATTGCACTGCACAATGCTGGATAGAAACACAAGATGTGAATAAAGTTTCCAAAGTTAAAAAAAGCACTTAAACACACCTGAGTTTTTATTTATTTTTTTCCTCCAGTAAAATGAGATTAGGAAAGTAACACAGATGCATACTTTTTTGCTGTTTTATAATTATTATAATTCAGTGAGTTATTACGTAATCAGAATATTTAGGAATATTATTTATAAAATGTTTATTTAATTAGATATAAATATAGACAATAATTAGATATAAATATAAATGTATATAATGTTTAGTGTTAAATCGTGTATTTGAGGTTTATCTTCTTGATTGGTATTTTGTTCTTTTTGACATGCCATTTTACCAATTGTTCAGTTTTACCATAAGTAAAACAGTATGCATTTCATATTTTACATTAATTAAATAATACATATTTGATATATTTTACATTAAAATTGACTTTTGAGGTTTATATAGGCAACTTAGGTAGGAGGTCATTTATTTATTTATTTATTGCTAGAAGGGCTAAATTAGCAAATATTTCCATGTATGTCAACAAATAGGATGAAATACTATTTAATTCTTTAATTCACTAGTTGGGTCACATTTTATTTTAAGGTCCAATTTTCGCTATTAACAAGCCATTAACTACAACTTTTACATCAATAAACTACTAATTTGCTGCTTATTAATTGTTAGTAAGGATGTTGTTAAGTTTAGGTATTGGTTAGGATTAGGGAATTTAGAATTTGGTCATGCAGAATATGTGCTTAATAAGTACTAATAAACAGCCAATAGGTTAATAATAGACATGCTAATAAGCATGATAACTGGTCCCTATACTAAAGTGTTAGCACCAATTGTTTTTGCAATATTCTGTCTTTTTTTGCATAAATGTACATCTTGGTTGAAAACAGAGCCTGCAAATGAATGGTACTATTTCCTTTTATTTCCAGAGGCATTATTCAGATTTGTTGAACCCCTACAGAAGACACATCAGGAGACAAATCTGTAGTTGTTCTCATTAGCGTCTGTGAGGAAATGATTAAGATATTAACAATTTCTTATTTCTGATGTTTCTTTCCTTCAGTAAAACTCTCCCTCTCTGAACCTCTCTTCAGTCTTCTTCGTCCTCCTCTCTACCTGCCCATCAAGGTCTGCAGTGGTCAGCCGGGAAACAAAGTGCACATGACTCCACCACTTGTTGGATGAGTTGAAGGGGAGGGTGATGGGGACAGGAGATGCTAAGATGGGAAAGGTGATTGCATTGTGCTGTGGCACAGCTTGTACCAATTTCCTGAGTTAATGGGATATTTTTGCCTCGCTTCCCCCTCCATGTTTTCTTTTGCTCATCTCATTGGGCACTAGCAAAAAAAAGTTACCAACCTGGCTAAGAAAGATGGACAGTGTGCGAAATCGGTGGAAGGGCTCTCGATGTGTAAACAGTTGTTGATTTGGAGGTACGTGATGGGGGCCGTTGTCAGGTAGATGGAGGTTTGTGATTGACTTGCATCTGTTAACATACTTGAAATACAAGACCATAGAGAAGCACAGTGTGTCGAAAACAAGGCCAATATTCCTTAAATTTTTTGCAAAGAAATATACTTAAAACATGACATTTCTGACATTCTTTTTTTTTTTCTGCTGAACATGTGGATAGAAGATAGTTTGAAGAATGTTGATCACCAAACAGTTTTGCTTCCCATTGCCAACATTATTCTTCAAATATCTTCAACAGAAGAATGTCATACAAGTTTGAACTTTCTCTTTAAATCAACCTATAATAACTGCTGTTACAAAGTAGTTGATGGAGAGTGTCAACAATTGTCTCCGCGTATATCAGACAAAGAAATAAACTTCAAGGTCTGTTTTCCAGGATGCATGAAGACAAGAGTGGGACATATATTATTTTGGGATGGGAAGGATCAGACGCAATGAATGACAGAGTGTGAAAGAGAGTAGGAGAGAACATTGTGTGTCTATTTGTGCTTGTGTAAACGCAGCAGCCAGACGCTGAGTCACCATGATGCTGGACAGTTATGTCCCTCTGTTGAACAGTTTTGTCCTTCTGTTCCGTCTCGCATGGTTTACTCTCAGGTTGCTATAGTGAGCGTCCATGGCTCAGGTCGTATATAACAAAAGCGCTCTTCAGCTAGCAGTCTTATCTGATAGTTCAGCTTGTTCCTTGCATATTTACTTTTCTTTATAACTATTATAGCCTAAAATATATAGAAAACACAGTCACACTTTATCAGTGTTGGGCACATTACTTAAAAAAAGTAATTAGTTATAGTTACTAGTTACTTCTCACAAATAGTAACTGAGTTAGTAATTGCGTTACATCATTATAAAAGTAATTAATCACCAGGGAAAGTAACTATTGCGTTACTTTTTACAAAATGTTCAAATGTCAAATAACTTTGGATGCCCCCAATATTAAATATGTTAAATTAATGAAATAGACACTAAAAAGAATAAATTATTATTATAAAACATTGTACATTAATCTACACTATTTATCTACTGACAATTAGTATCAGTCAGTCAAGAATTATAATATAATATTATGATAATTTTATATTATATGATGATAGAACTTTAGTAATTAGAATAACCAAGTATGAATGCATATTTGTCATCAATATAAAACGCACTAAGGATTAATGAGCTGCTGGGTTCATGAATATTAATCACGTTGTCTGAGTTCGCTCGAATTGATTTGCTGAAATCAAAATAATAGGTGAGCTCCAGCCAATGAGATTGTCGTTTGCGCATTAGTTCCGCCCACAACCAGAGAAAGCGGCAGTTCTTAAAAGCTGAAGAATTCAAAAGGAACTCCGTTATTTTGACAGGAAAATACAACACAGAATATCGTTTACATGTAGCGCGTCAATTCTGTATGTTATGAAAGACTCTCTTGCTCTGTATCTTTCTTTGCGTGCGTGTATGTGAGAGAAAGCGACGGCGAGTAGTGCGCCTTCACACTAGAGTTTACGGCACGTCAACACTGCGCATCCATTCAATATTCTAATAATATAATATAGTAACGCCACATTTTATTGTCAGTAACGGTAACGGCGTTATAACGGGGGAAACAGTAATTCGTTTGATTACTCGTTACTGAAAAAAAATAACGCCGTTAGTAACACCGTTTATTTATAACGCCGTTATTCCCATCACTGCACTTTATATTAGGTGGCCTTAACTACTATGTACTTACATAAAAAAATAAGTACAATGTACTTATTGTGGTCATATTGTATTGCAAAACACTTTTGCTGCTATTGAGGTGGGATACGGGTGAAGTTAGGGACAGGTTAAGTGGTATGGGTCAACAGTGTAATTATAAATGTAATTACAGAAATTAATTACAGATGTATCTACATATATGTATTCAAAAAATTAAAATAATATATATATATATATATATATATATATATATATATATATATATATATATATATATATATATATATATATATATATATATGTACACAATAAGTGCATTGTATCAAATTATTAAATTAAATGTAAGTACATAGTAGTTAAGGCCACCTAATATAAAGTGGGACCGAAAACACTAATAAAACATTAATGATCGATTAAACTTAATAGTATAGACAATATTTAGGTATTTCATCTCAGCTGTCCTAGAAATCTGTGATTATGATCTTACTGTTTTGCGAATTGCAGTAATTGTATTAGGAATGTACACAATCTGGAGTTTGGCATGAAGGCAAAATATTTCACAATGCAGATTATGCAGCATGTTTAAGCATTTTAATGCCAGAAAGCTGCTTGCTTTGAAATTGGCTTCTGTGTGAGTGATGCCTTATAAGCTTATACATTACTACACTATTGACAATAAAAAATGGACCTGTTTTGTCCACAAAAATGAATTGCTGCTTAAATAAAGCCTTGCATACTAATGACCACAATGCTGAAGGGCTGATGGCACTATAAGAACACTCTACAAATATTATTTGATATATAAAGATATGTTTAATAATTATATGCTGCATGCGCCAAAAAATAAATAAATAAATAAATAAAATAAAATAATAATAATATTAAATAAATAAATATAAATAAATAAATAAATATATTTATACATATTTTATATATATATATATATATATACAATATTTGGCTGGGATACAACTATTTGAAAATCTGGAATCTGAAGGGTGCAAAAAAAAAAAAAAAAAAAAATCAAAATATAGAGAAATTTGCCTTTAAAGTTGTCCAAATGAAGTCCTTAGCAATTAGGGGTGGCACGGTACACATATGTCACGGTTGGGTATGTACCTCAGTTCGAGGGTCACGGTTCCATACGATTTCGGTACAACAGGGAAAAAAAAAAAAAAAAAAGAAATCTACTATGCTCTGTTTCTTTTCATTTATTTTGAACAGACAGTAGTGCAAATTACAATTTTTTCCATCTAGATGTGAAAATACTAAATATTATTACATGTTATATAAAATCTGTTTTGTTTTCATTGTGAGTGTACACAAATAAAACCAGACTTTTATACAGTGATTATTAATTAGACAATAAGTGTTTAAAGTTGATTCTACTGGTATAAGGAAACAATTGAAGTGATCGCGCCGGAGCACACACACAAAAACACATTGGTCCCAGCATTGCTAACTTGACAGCACAGTTGGTACATTATCATAATAAAATACAGTGAACCAAACATCATAATAAATAATAGTTTAGCATTCAGATATGTTACATCACAAATATGGAAATATTATGGAATATTTGGATTTGTGCTGAATGAGAGAGGTAGGATACACGAGCACAAAGCTCCATTTCAGAAACAGTTGAGTGTGCAAGCCTTTAAAGTATACTCCTTTGTCAGTCTATGTGAGAGACACATTCACAATCAGCACATGCTCACTGTCTAGGGGGCTTTGTTTTCAAGTGCGCATCTCATGGCATTCGCTGTTCTTCTGCTGGCGCTGACGGTTGTAAAACAGCGTTGTATTACTGTGGGCGCCCCCTTCTGGATTGGGGGTAAATTGCCTGTATTCGTCGTAAGGCCTCATGCACCGAACCGAGATGTCCGTACCGTGCCACCCCTATTAGCAATGCATATTACTAATCAAAAATTAAGTTTTGATACATTCATGGTAGGACATTTATTAAATATCTTCATGGAACATGATCTTAATGTCCTAATGTTTTTTGGCATAAAAGAAAAATCAACAATTTTGACCCATAGAGTGTATTGTTGACTATTGCTATCCGTGCAACTTTTTTTGTGTGTGTGTGTTTTGTTGTTTTTTATGACAACTTTTGAATGGTTGTTAAAGCAAGGGCTAATCCTGCAATCATCTCTGTCATAATGTACATATCAATTTTAATATTGGTAATTGCATAAAAATTCACTTGGCACATTGCATGATTGACTGTTTTTGCAAATATCAGAAATTTTAACTCATTTTCAGAGTACTGTATGTATCTGTATTGATTTCCACTTGATGTTTCAACCACAGATATAAACTGAGCATAATTATCTAAATGTCACTTTACAGTATCGTTTAAGCTCTTAGTGTTCTATGTTAGGCCAACACTGTTAATAATGCCACCTAACAAAAGTACTCAAACTCCATCATGACAAGTTCAGGACAATCCATGAGTCACGTCCCATCCGTCCCTGTCTGTCTTCTGCTCGGACTGACCTTCCTGTGTCTTTAGAGTGAGAAAAGAGAGGGATAGTACAACTGAGAAGGAAGAAGGGATTGTAAGAATGGTATTAGTGGATGAGTGGCCTGACAAATGTGTCGACTGGCACGCTTGGGGCTCGATTAATCTCCTTGATGAGTCTGGGCTAATGGGAGGAAGACCTTAAAGAGGACGGACGACCCCAAGCCCACCTCCCTCCATGACATCGAGGCTCAGATTAATGGTCTGCAGCAGAAAGATATTAACCACATCCTTGCACATACAGCTCCGATCAAAACTGAAGGATTGTTGTGGATCGACATAGTGTGCGCTTGACCAATTCACATTGTATTTCTCATTGTATATTCACTGGGTATTAGCTCTAAAATCAGCTCAGATATTGATGTTGTAGTGATGCCAGTGAATGTCAATGATGATAGCACATAGTGTAGTACAGTTACGATGTATCCCTATCATTCATTGTTTATGTTGTTTTTTTTTTTGTTTTTTTTTTCTGTCAGCTATAAAAAAAAATGATTTTTGCTACTTTATTCAGTTTAGATAATTAAAATTAACTAGTACATATTTTCTAGTGTTATTTTAGTACTATTTATGTATTATTTTATAGTATTTTAGAAATATTTATTTATTTATTTTATTTATTTATTTTTTTTTGCTTGCTTGTTTGCTAGAAAAATAATAATAATGCCAGTGTTGGTAAAAAATACATATTGTTTTTTATTATTATTGTTATTATTATTATTATTATAAATAATAATTGCTGCCACCATATTTTTTTATTAAAACCTGAGGATGAGCAACACACAAATAAATTAACAACAACAACAATAATAATTAAAAAAAATAAATAAATAAATAATAATAATAATAATAATCATCCATTTCCAACTTTCTTTTCTGACCACTCCACCCATGGATGTGGCAGCTGTGTTTCTCTCTCCATCTGTCTGGTTTGGTGCCTCCTGTCAATGCACTCTCCATCCAGACACCAGACGGCATTGAGCAGTGCTGCTCAGATACATCACTTCCATTCCTCTCTCCAGAGCACCTGAGAGAAAAACGCAATAATGACGTTTCAGCAGTCCTGAAGAAACCTTCAGAGTCAGCGACTCTCCTACCTGGTGCATTAGACTAGGGCTTTGATATCCTCTCACCCTCCTGTATGTGTGTGAGAAAGATCGTGCGAGGTCAGGGACAGAAAGGAAACGTTGGCGCTCGATGTTGGGACTCCATTACAGAGGAAATGGATTCGGGAGGTCACAGAGGTCAGCTCAACCAATCGGAGGTTCTGTCAAAGTAAAGCCCTGAGCAACATTTTCTGAAACTTTTCACCGTGCACCTTCACTGTGTGTCCGTGTGTCAAACCAAATGTCAAAGCAAGCAGAATGTCAGGCAGCCTATGAGCCCCAATGCGGTCAAGGAAGTAGGTGCTCCTCGTCTGTGACATTTGCTGACACGTTGAGAAGGGCCGCAGCTATACAGAAGCTTTAGTCCCAACGGCAAGAACATGATCGTTTGACCCTTTCGCTCATGACTGTTGCCGCTCGCTTTAAGATGAAGGTCACTGAAAACCTGTTTTTTCCATTCAGAAACCGACCTGACGCTGCAAACTTTCCTCCAAACGCCTGCGAGATGTGTGTTGACCTCAACTACCAGGTTCAAAACCGAACAGAGGCTTCCAGTGGGCCTCTGATGTTAATGATAGCTCTGCTCGCACATTACCCATAATGCTAAGCTCTTTTTGCTGCACTAACTCGCACGCAATTACCGCTGACATTTTTAATGTCACCTTGTCTGGAGGAAAATTGCTCCATTTATTCTTTATTCCCATATAAAACCATGAATTATTCCCTGCTGCATTTCTATGTTCATTTCCTGTTCATTTCTTCTCGCGCTTCTCACTCACACACAATTTTTCCAGCTGTGAGCTGCATTTGCTTGAGTTCAGGCGTTCGGGGATGAAGTTCTCCCCTCTGGTTTTTAATCTAGCCCAACTTTCTCTACCTTAATTGGGCCAGGAAAACCCCATTGTCCTTGCTTTTGAATGCCTTGGAATAAGCAATTGTCCTGGACACCGTTTCACTGTTGGATAGAGAGTTTTAAAGGAGTTGGGCCGCAGCGTGACAACATATAACACTTGTGAAGGTTTTGAATGTATACTCTTTATCTTTTGAGTACCAAGGTTGCGAAAATAGAACCATTCAAATAGTTTTACATGATAATTTGACAGCTTAATGATATAAAAGCAGAATGAACATGATTTATTGTAGGCTTCCAACAAAAGAAAAGTACAAGATTAGGTAAATGCACAGTGGCTATTATTTAATGTATATGTATTACTAATCATTTTCTTTCAGAGAAAATGAATGCTACTTGCATTGGGTTTTGCACAGCTCTTGAAGTGAAAAGGATTTTATCGCCAACCTTCAGATCCAGCAAAAGATGCATCATAAATAAACAGCTGAATCAGTCAAGGTAACGCATTAATATTTACATGACACAGAAACTTCTTACATACCTGCATTTTCCATCTTGCTATGGTTGGGCAGGCAAACACAATATCATGTTTTGTGTGTGTGTGTGTGTGTGTGTGTGTGTGTGTGTGTGTGTGTGTGTGTGTGTGTGTGTGTGTGTGTGTGTGTGTGTGTGTGTGTGTGTGTGTGTGTGTGTGTGAGTGTGAGTGTGTGAGTGTGTGAGTGTGAGTGTGAGTGTGTGTGTGTGTGTGTGTGTGTGTGTGTGTGTGTGTGTCTGGTTTTTGTGGTTTATGGGGACAAAATTTGTATAATGACATGGGTATGACAGAGGTATTACAATTTGAAGGTGGTTTATGAGGACACTGCCTATGTCCCTGTAATATAAAAGGCTTAAAAAAACATACTAAATGGTGTTTTTTTGAAAATCTAAAAATGCAAACACCTGCTGTTTTCTCAACTTCCTGGATGGACAAAAATAAATAAATAAATAAAAACAGCTGTCTCACCAAAAGCTAAAAATAAACAGCTAGTCCTGTCAGTCTAAGTGATTATCTGTGACTCACCATCAATCTGAACACTGTTATTCTTCATGTTTAGCTCAAAAAGTTCAAATTGGAAAGGATTAGTTTGCACAGCTATGAAAATTCTGCCATTTCATTATTTATTTTGCTTTGTTGACATTAACCAAGTTGTGTGGACCACAAATGCTTTTATGATTTATGATTTTTTTTTTTTTGGCAGCCATGGTCACTTTGAATTGTCATTATCTGGGTTTTTTATACAATGTACAGGTGCATCTCAATAAATTAGAATGTCGTGAAAAAGTTCATTTTTTCTTGTAACTTATTTCAAAAAGTGAAACTTTCATATATTTTAGATTCATTACATGTAAAGTAGAATCCATGTTGCTTGAAGTCCAGTGTGAAGTTCCCACAGTCTGTGATGATTTGGGCTGCCGTGTCATCTGCTGGTGTTGGTCCACTGTGTTTTCTGAAGTCCACAGTCAACGCAGCCATCTAGCAGGAAATTTTAGAGCACTTCACGCTTCCTTCTGCTGACAAGCTTTATGGAGATGCTGATTTCATTTTCCAGCAGGATTTGGCACCTGTCCACACTGCCAAATGTACCAAAAGCTGGTTCAATGACCATGGTGTTGGTGTGCTTTATTGGCCGGCAAACTCACGTGACCTGAACCCCATAGAGAATCTGTGGGGTATTGTCAAGAGGAAGATGAGAGACACCAGACCCAACAATGCAGATGAGCTGAAGGCCGCTATCAAAGAAACCTGGGCTTCCATACCACCTCAGCAGTGCCACAAACTGATCAACTCCATGCCACGCAGAATTGAGGCAGTATTAAAGCAAAAGGAACCCCTACCAAGTATTGAGTACATATACAGTAGATGAACATACTTTCCAGAAGGCCGACAATTCACTAAAAATGTTTGTTTTTTATTGGTCGTATGAAGTATTCTAATTTGTTGAGATTGTGAATTAGTAGGTTTTTGTTAAATGTGAGCCTAAATCATCACAATTAAAAGAACCAAAGACGTAAACTACTTCAGTCTGTGTGCATTGAATTTATTTAATACACGAGTTTCACAATTTGAGTTGAATTACTGAAATAAATTAACTTTTCCACGATGTTCTAATTTATTGAGATGCACCTGTACAATGTGCACTGCCATTCAAATGTCTTTGGTTAGTAATATATGGCTTCGCAAGTATACTTTAGTTTAAAAAAAAAAGTATTTAGTCTTATTTAGTTTTAAGGAGTAGTTGTTTTTGTATTTGTCTTTATTCACCTGAGGAGTTCAAATGGCACAAAATAATCAGTCACCTGTCACGCTTATCCTCTGTTGATTAATCCTGTCTGTTTTATGAAATGCTGGATGTACACATACACAATCATCAGAACACTGATTGGAAAACCCAATTAGGAAAGAATAATCCCAGTCCAGACATATCAAATCTGAGTCCCACTTACACCATCCTCAACCACAACTGACAGTCCTCATTTTCTCAACTCTCTTTTTCACACTGTCAAGGCAACAAGCGATGAAAAACTCAATGATTAAAAATAAATTAAATTCTTATTAAAACAAACAGCCCCTGCTCCTGAAGCCCATCTTAGCATTAGCCCTCAGCTCTGTTCAGGTGGTGGATATGTTGGGTGCTGAGGTCACATCCAGCTCCCCTTTCCGCACATCGTCATTCGCCTGTCTGTCAGACCTGAAATGATTGGTTATGCAAACCGTAATTCATCAGTGACAGCACGCAGAGTGGTTACTTTATCTCTAATGACCCTTCGGATGGAAAGGTGGAATCAATTCTGACAGCCGCACCTCATCTCGACGCCCGCTGATCTGCATAACACTAGACACGTAAATCAACCGCATATGTGACAAGGGAATTAATTTTGAGTGTGTATGTGTGTGTGTGCAGGCCGTCATGCACCTAATGTTTTTTAGGGGGCACCAGGGGTAGTTCTGGCTCACTCTATGCCCAAGGCAAAAAAACTATTTAGTTACTTTGTAATACATAATGGTAAGGTTTGTATGTAGCCTAATTAAAATCTCAACCAATATAATATAATATAGTGTAAAATATAATATTTATGTTTATATTTTTATTATTTCTGACCTCAAATCTTTGAATGTGTGTATATTATCTACATATGAGTTTAAAAATATATACATTTGAATTTAAAATACATTTGACTGGGATTTGAATTGACATGATGTTTCTGTGTGTGTGTGTGTGTGTGTGTGTGTGTGTGTGTGTGTGTGTGTCTGTGTGTGTCTGTGTGTGTTATATGTCAGTGTTCTATGTAAATGGAAGCTCACAGTTCATAGTCATATGCCACTTTCCTTGCCGCCACCTAGCTGATTTATCAAAGTCAGCGCTTGACCTTTTCCTTTGTCTGTAAAGATTTTCAGTACGATGCACCATAAGGGGCTCAATCGATGTGTGAAATGTTCAATATCAAAACCGCACAGTGTAGTAGGCAGCGCTGTCCAATATACCTGCTAAATGATGGCAGATCGCTTAATGAAACGGTTCAAATCAATGGCTGTTACACAAGCCAGTTAAAATCAAAACATCCATTCATATTTGTCCCTGAGGTAAGAGGGAATGAAAATGTTTTCGCTCTGTCGTACTGTTAATCGCTCTATTCATCTTAATTTGCGAGTGTGCTGTTTTTATTTGCTAACAGGAGGACAATCGGAGAGAACAGTGTGCTGTAGACAGCCATATGCAGTCTTGGGGTTTGCTAAGACTCGCATACACTAAACAGCTTTGTTTATGTCTGCTTGAATTGGGAAACACTGAAATCTCCAAATCCATAAGCTAAGCTTATGTTTCAGTAAGATCTGTCATATAGATGAACTAATGACAGTTTTGCAGTCATACCAGTTGATTCTGACATCCTTCACTGGCAGCAAGTTGTTAGAGATGAATGAAGAAAAAGGAATGGAGCTTAAAAACTCACCTGGCAGATGGAAAGAGAGAATGAGACGATCACTGTCAACAGATGACAGAAACCCAAACTCTCCGGGTTTAAGGGTTTGGACACTAAAAATTGATTTTGACAGGACACTAAAAAATTTCATCAGAAAATATAGCATGAGTGACATCAGACTCTTCAAGAGAAGATGTCCGGTGATAGCATAGTCTGTATAACACTCAAAGTAGCAAAATTGCAATAGTTTACAGCAAATAATACCTTTTTTGGCTAAATATGAGTTGTATAATAGCAGCAACAGCTCACAAACATGTATCATATGCAAGTTAAATTAGTTAATTCATTCATTCATAATTTATTTGTTTGTTTGTTGGTTGTGTGTGTGTGTGCGTGTGCGTGTGCGTGTGTGTGTGTGTGTGTGTGTGTGTGTGTGTGTGTGTGTGTGTGTGTGTGTGTGTGTGTGTGTGTGTGTGTGAGTGTGTGAGTGTGTGTGTGTGTGTGTGTGTGTGTGTGTGTGTGTGTGTGTGTGTGTGTGGGTTAAAAAATAAAATGCTATACATAAACTTGTTCAAGTAGGGTCAGTGAGAATATTTTAATATTTCTGAAAGAAGTCTGTCATGCTCACAAATACTGTATTTATTTATTTAATCAAGAAATACAGCAAAAACTATTTTGAAATACAGTGTGATCACTAATATGATTTCTGAATCAGGTGGAAATGCAGTTGGGAATCTTCACAAGATATTCACAAAACAGAGCCTGTTCAGTAAATTATAAATGCATTTCTGATGATCTTCAGTGTACCCTAATGAAACTCTAGCGCTGCTTTGAAATGGACATACTGAAGTTTCAGAGCTCTTGCTTACTGAATATGCTTTTACAGAGGTTAGTGCAACTGTGCTTTAAATATGCAGTGGTCTGCTTCGAGCTTAATGTATCCAAATTTGAGCCTTCTAGCTTTCAGGGGAGACTTCACAAGAAAGTCAAAGCATATGTACTTGTGTACTTAATTATAAAAGTGTTGAAACTGTGCAACCCTAAAAGCCAGTGTTGCAATTTTCCAGCACTTTTTTTTTTCAGCCTAAAAGAAAATATGCATAAACATCATGATTTTTTTATGATTTTTTTTATAACCAGTGGCTTCCTAAAAAACATGTTTAAGAGGGGGGAAAATAATACAACTCAATTTCGGTGCTTAGGGTCTCTGCGGGTTATCATCCAGTGGCAAGAAGGCAAATAATTTTAAAACAATTTCATTTACCATGTTTCTCAGTAATTGTTCCCGCTCGTCGTCAGCACACAAACTAATTCTTCCCAGCAGAGCTTCTCCTTGTTGAGCGTTCGTCAGGCTCACTGAAGCTTTCTAAGTCTGTGAACAGTAATTGTCTGCAAATGGAAACCCTTTCTTAGATTATGGTAATGTTTCACCTTTTTTTTTTTTTTTTTTTTTTTCAAGTTTTCTCATTCAAAATGCTATAAAATATGACTATTATTCTCTTTGGTCAACCTAAAGCACACATCAGGGGATAGAGAAAGAGAGTTTCTTCCAAGGTCAATTCAGTGGGCTCTGCTTAAACAAATTAATCTTTTAGCTTCAGGGTTGGAGGGAGCATCTATCAGTGGTGTAATATGATAACGGAGCAGGAAAGCGGGAGAGAGAGGTGCTTAGCCCAGGCTTACACTGATTCATTTCCTAACCTGACACAGAACCAGGTATTATACCGACTCACACACACACACACACACACACACACACACACACACACACAGACAGACACAGAGAGCTGTTGTAGATCTGCAGCCCAGGTTATTACACCACTATGATTTGTTCAAGGTGACAGCACAACCTGAGACGTGGACGCAATATGTAAACATATAAACACACACTCAGGATAAGATAAAGAAAGTGTTCGAGGAACTTTCATGAATAGAGTACAAAACGGCGCATGAAACTCTTAAAAAATATGTTCAGCATGCTTAAGTGTTTTTTTCTCTTTTTGGACAAATGGAAAGTGAAAGGAGGAGGTAAACCTAAGGAGGCTGGACTAAATTTAATATGAGCTGGTTTATTTTTTGTGCATTTATTATGAGTTTTAGGACATTTAGGCCTAAAAAAATATTTTATATAAATATAAATGTACTTCATTTGCGTGAGGGAAAAAAAAGTTCAACTAATTGTTAATTTGTGATATAGTCAAAAGCTCCAATGTGGGACAGTTCACAGATTTGACACTTCATTTTATCAAATATATATGAATGTTTGTTTCGCTACTTTTTTTTTTTTTTTTTTTTAAGAAAGAAAAATATAAGTAATTGTGACCTTTTTATCTCACAATTTTGGTTTGATTTCTCATTATTGGGCCTTTGTATCTCAAAATGAGACTTTATAGCTCACAATTTCACTTTATATCTCATGAGACTTAACATGTAACAATATCAGTTTATGTATCTCACAATGAGATTTAATTTGGCAGAATTTGACCTCACAATGAGGCTTTAAATGTGACAAACTGACTTGACAGTGGTGTTATTGTTAACTTAACCTTTTTTTTTTTTTAACATAAATAATACTGGAATAAAATTAAATTTAAATTTTAAATAAGAAATGTACGAAATTAGAAATGTTTTAGAATTTTTAAAAATGCAAAACCACGTAACAGAATTACTAAACTTAATAAACTTAAAATAAATAAAATGAAAATGGAAAATATAAAAGTTCATTTTCAAATCTAAAGTTTTATCTAATCTAAGTCTCACAAAAAATAAAAATAAATAAAAAAATAAAAAATGCTTTAAAATAAATTCATGGGACACCAAAGTGTACTGTATTCATGGAATGTGCCGGGAAAGTGTGTGTGTGTGTGTGTGTGTGTGTGTGTGTGTGTGTGTGTGTGTGTGTGTGTGTGTGTGTGTGTGTGTGTGTGTGTATGTGTGTGTGTTAGAGAGAGTGACAAAAAAAAAAAAAAAAAAAAAAAAAAAAAAAAACTCCTCTCGAAGTCTATAGTAGATATGAGTGAAGCAAGTGAATTGTTTGAGTGGACAAAGCTCCAGAGCCGCCATCGATGGGCAGTGACATTTAAAGATGCACATGCTTACGGTAATACAGTCTACACATGTCTCTTTGAGGAAGAGAGAGATGAATTAGAATTAGACAGGAATAGACTGAATGACTCTCGGTAGGCCGATCCAAGGTTCTGCAATGGGAATAACTGGCATTTAGACAAAAGGCTAAATGAAGACACTGTCTGCTGTGATTTTCACATTCTCTCCCTCACTCTCTCTCTTCCGTCCGTCTAGCTCATAATCACTACCTTCTGTCTTTATTCCTGTCTTCCTGTCGTGCACTGCATCCCACAATCCTTTGCTCTGCCGCACAGGGTTTGGTGAAAGCAGAGAGCGTTTCATGCCTGATTCCTCGGATGTAAGGCGCGTCTCCTGCACGCAGCCAGGCGGAAATATCAGTGCTCCTCTGAGGAGAAAAACTAGAATGAGAGAGAGAGAGAGAGAAAGAAGAAGAGAGTAACATCTCCACCCATCCCGCTGCAGCTGTTTCCAACAACCTGAATTCAAATCAGAAGAGACAATGCTGATTACAAATACTCTCGTCTCTCAAAAGCTCACCCCCAATCCTCACCCCAATTATTACTGAGAAAGAAAGATGGAATGAGATGTTGAAAGAAAGAGAGGGAGAATTTGTTATTAAATTTGTTTTGACAGAGTGGCAACAATTCATCTCAGGGATTCACAACCATTCCAGAGAGATGCTGAAAGCCACTAATACAAGCCTCCTTGAATAGATTTCTCTTTGCTACTTCTCCCACTGAGAGGATCTCACATTGAGCAACATAAAATTAAAGAAACAATTTACTCGCAATTAAAATGCTGTCCCATTTACTCATCCTCACGTTATTCCAAATGAATGACTTGCTTTCTTTGTAACAGTAATCAAGAAGTTTGGAATAAAGCATGCAATGACCAGGGACTATCAAGTTTCATAAAAGCAATACTGTATAAAAACTTCATTAAAAATATTCTTATTTTGATGTTCTTATTTAAAGTCTTCAGAAGCCATATAATAAATCAGCTTTAATATTTTAGTTTTTCAGTGACTCACTTCTATAGTTGCTTGTTCTGTTTCTGAACCAGCATTTTTGAAGCAATGATTCAGTGACTTGCTCATTAAGAGCAATGAATCTTTTGAATAAATGATTCAATGAGTCATTCATAAAGACTGTCACTTGTTCAGTCTCTGAATTAATCCATGTTTAAGACCGAGTCGTTTAAGTGAATGATTGAATGACTCATCCATAAAGACAATGAACTAATAGTTTGAGAGAATGATTCAGTGACTCACTCATAAAGACAGTTGTTGAATTCGGTACTGCATATTAGCGTACTACTTTGACTATTTGTGCCATAGAAAGTAGTACACTTTTATGTGGTTCTGAAGCTAGTCCCTTGTTTCATTCCTGAATTAATCATTGTTTTTGAACAAATTGTTTTAGTGAATGATTTGATGACCCTTTTATAAAGACAGTCACATGTTTGTTTCCCAAATCTTTCCCATTTTTTTTTTATTTATTTTTTTTATTTTTCTCTGATTCATTTGTGTCAATGATTCACTAATTTATGAAGATTGTTACATGTTTTTGATCAAATCGATTGAGTCAATGATTCAGTGTCTTATTCATAAATATGGTCAGTTATTTCCTTCCTAAATTAATCTGATTTTGATTTAAAAATTTGAGTTAATGAGTCATTCATAAAGACTGTCACTTGTTCAGTTTCTGAATTAATCCATGTTTAAGACCGAGTCGTTTAAGTGAATGATTGAATGACTCATCCATAAAGACAATGAACTAATAGTTTGAGAGAATGATTCAGTGACTCACTCATGAAGACAGTTGTTGAATTCGGTACTGCATATTAGCGTACTACTTTGACTATTCATGCCATAGAAAGAGTAGTACACTTTGATGTGGTTCTGAAGCTAGTCCCTTGTTTCATTCCTGAATTAATCATTGTTTTTGAACAAATTGTTTTAGTGAATGATTTGATGACTCTTTTATAAAGACAGTCACATGTTTGTTTCCCAAATCTTTCCCATTTTTTTTTCTCTGATTCATTTGAGTCAATGATTCACCATAATTTATAAAGATTGTTACATGTTTTTGATCAAATCCATTGAGTCAATGATTCAGTGACTTAATCATAAATATGGTCAGTTATTTCCTTCCTAAATGAATATGTTTTTGATTCTAAAATTTGAGTTAATGATTTAATGAGTCGTTCATAAAGACAGTCACTTGTTTAGTTCCTGAATGAATCAGTGTTACTGAATTAAGTGGTTAAATAACTCACTGATTTGTTGCTCCTACTGGCGTAATCAACTTGCAGATAAAGTCACAAAAAAATGCATTGCTATAAAAAGTGTTGTTGGATTTGGTGATATCGATACTGGTGCTATACAAGTTTGTCTAGTTTGAAACGACACAATGATGAGTTCAATTTTTGGTGAACTGCTCCTTTAAAAATGTACATGTGCGGGTGAACATGTGTCTATACTTATTCATTTATGACTTACGACCCAACCGTCATACGATCTAACAATGACAGGAAGAATGATGTCATAGATAGATGTGTAAAGGGAGGGAATAAAAGACAGATGGCCAAAAGACAGAAGAAAGAGGGATGGCAAAGCACACATCACAAGAGCGGCATGACAAAGCTCATGACATGCCGACCTCCCTCGACACATCAATGCCAAACGCTCACTTAACAGCATTCTTAACTGCAGTCAGAAGAGGACAAAAGCATTGTTAATTCAGTGACTGATTTCATGCAGATTACTTTCCTAATTATCGCTGCATTAGCAATGCTAAAACACACATAGACAGGTGTGACCCCCCACCCACCCCACAAGAGTCACAGTGTATAATTAACATTCAGGCAGCTGTTGACAGACACAGTGTTGAGGGGTGAAGGCAGTGTTTAAGACTCAAGACCTTTATCAGTTCATGTGGGCAGATGAGGCTGAAAAGACAATTTTGTCTTTAGGTTTTATTTTCATTTATTTTGCTTGGATTAAAAAAAAAAAATTGATTGATTGATTGATTGATTGACTGATTTGCATGTTTACAGATCTGTTGCATAAGTGAATTTAATTTGAATATACAGCCTGTATTTACAATATATGAACTGTAATATGCAATATGGATGAAAGTGTAGTTACTTTCCACATCTGCTATTTTCTGTCTCAGGCATTTAAATGGATCTGAACATCTGAGGAGTGGTGGTTCTCTGATTGGTTTTCTCTGGAGAGCTGAACTTTGCAGTAAAAGCCTCGGTTCTGTCCTCCGCCCACCCGCAAACAGTAGCGAAAAAACATCCAGAACCCTTCAATTATGTTTAAGATACACCACTTGAAAATCACTCAGGGGAAAATGAAAGTCAGCCTACAAAATTACATTGAAATTATATAGCAGAACAACCACTTTAAAGTGTGCTTTAATAATTAACGGCAGCTTTGCTATGTTTACAACCTGTAAAAGTGCTTAATATTATTTGCTTAAATCAATTCCTTTTCGAAGGTATACCCATTGGGTGAATCTCATGAGAATAATGAGAATTACAAACAAAGCTAAAAGAACAATAACTGGAAAATTAGTAACGAGAATTGGGGTGGAAATGTCACAGTGCAGAAATGTTAACGGTCCTAATAAGTTTATAATTAGTACATAATAAAAATATGTAGAACACAGATTTTTGTTAAAATTCATTAAGTGCCAACCTGCTGTAGTGTTACGGGCCAATTGAACTGTAAATGCCAATTGAATTCTGGTGGAAGAACACTATGATTGTTGTATTTTACCTCAGAGTCTTCAAAGTGGATCCAAACTGTATTAATCTCACAACCTTGAATAGACACCTAAGAACCTGTTATTATTGTCTGTTATTGGTCATGTTGTTGTGGTTGAGTTGGAAAAATGAAAGTCCTCTGTTGTGACTATCTCAGATTAATAGTAGATCTCTATGCCTGCTGGTGAACGAGTGTGTTGTGCCATATGTGTTACTGTATCATGTATTTTAGCACAGCTCGGGTGCTTTATTGACCAATCAACATTCAGCCCTAGAACTATCTGTTTTTTATATAAATGACTTCATATCACCGAGCCAAGTATTGATTTGGGAAAGCTGAAAGTGTCGATTCTTTTACTCTTCAACTGAGATTGCAAGAGGAACGCTGACCGAATAAGACATGTATGCGGTATGCAGTAATACATGTCACATATGGTCATCATTCCTCCCATAATCTCAGAATATGTTCCATCATAATGGAGTGTATGTGGCTTTCTACCAGACGTTAGCTTCAAACTGGCTTTGTGGACCAGACTAAAAACCCAAGACACACCGGCTATATTACCTGCTGCCATCTGTCTGCTCATCAGGTCTTTTTAATTCACTCATTGGGCTCCTGTGTTGCCATAGGAGGTCTGTTGCCGATTTGACATGCGCTGGTAACTGCTAGTATAGTATCAGTTTCAAATCAAATCCAAACTTTAATTAGACCTTAGATCATTGACGACATAGAGGATTTATGAGTGGGAAACACCTCAACCTGCTAGACTGAAACACTGAACTTCAGTTCATCCTGCACCTGCAACTCTTGCCATTGAATTTCCAAACAAATCATACTAATAAAAAGTTGTTTAAATGTTAAAGAAGAGAAATAAAGAGGGTTATTCGGCATAGCGAAAGCAACAACATCCTAGTGAAATAGTACAGATATGCACCAACACAAACTCACTCTTCCCTTCCTTCATGCAATTCTACCTTACCAATTTTTACCTCTCAACAGGAGGCGGCTTATTTGTTATTATATCTCTCTCCAGCTCCACTGGTAGAAATTTATAGATGTATCATTTCCCTGAATGCACCAGGAGGCTTATGGACAACAGCCCAGGTACGTGAGGGTACAAGGATCATTCTCATTGCTGTCATTAAATTACCAGAACAGATGCTTCAACTCTTCCTCTCTTCATAATTTACTGGTCTTACTGGTGCATATACGCTACTATGGTAATATATATTCACATACGCAGGGCACGTACTGCCCACAACATCCCTATAGCCATGCAGGATGGGTGGAAATGGGTCGCACGTATCCTGTGGTGTGTTAAAGCAGAAACATTGCATGAAAAATGACAGGACTGGAGGTGGAAAGACCTCCGTGCACATACACATAGTCACATTCACACATGGTTGTGAATGCTCTCCATGCATTAAATGCAGATCCTTCAGGAGGAGTTATGGAGACCTTGAGGAGTTGTTTGGGCATGAACTAGATTAAGTGCACATAGCATCCCGCCGTAAAGCACCTCACGCTGGGGTGACACCACACTTTACAGCGAGGGTCGACCTTCTGATCAGCAATCAGGAGTGTGTTGGTGTGTGTGTGTGTGTGTGTGTTTTCAGAAGTGCCTGTTGTTTTCAGAAAGCACAGATCTCACTTATTATAGCAGTGTACTAATATATGTGTTGCATTGTTGGTTCCAATGCTCAAACTCCTACTGAAGAGTGAAAATATTAAATGAATAGAATTGAATAAGCTGTCATTTTACAATGTTTGCAAATGACAATATGCAAGAAACAAGATTATGAACACCAAATTAAATGATTTATAAGTCATGACAGACTTCCATTAACTGCCTGTCAGTTTCTGAGCATTCTGTGTACCACAGTGTTTTTAAATTACAAGTTCTGTCAGTCATATCTTCATTCAGTCACTATTTCCGTTATTGGCCATTTGTTGCAAAGTCCACCCATTTGTGAGCTCACCCAATCATCATATAGAGAAGATGGGCTCCAAGACAAAAAAGCAACCTGGTCTCATGGCATAAACGTACCTGGGGGCACTTTTTAGCGAGACCGTTACTGCACGTTTCGCTGCAGTTTCAAAGAGAAATGTCCTCTGAGTGGCGCTAAAACACGGATTAAATACGTAAATCCTGACACGTTTTTATTACATTGATATAGGTACATATTGCTGTGTTTTTATTACGTTGCTTCAGGTACGTATTGCGGTGGTTCAGAATTCAAATATCCAGGGACCTTTGCTAAACAATAATTATCTACCGTGTTGGAAATATGCCCTACACCAAACCCAACCTGATAGTGTTGACAAATGCAAAACTGATATAAAAATGCATTTTTTTTTTTGATGCAACCGTGCTATTTGAACTTCCTTATATGCAGATTTGAACTGTTTTGTTGAACCATAGTTACACAGGATTCGAACTCTCAAGTATGTCTCCGTACTCCGTGAGCTACCGAACAAACCTACCGTCCATGAAAACCCATAGATATGAAGCTGGATATATGTGTGATGCTAATGTTCAAAAGCATCAGTTTTCAAATCTCCCAGCATATTAATATTATTTTGAAGTCATAACATGATATTCTTCAAGTAATTGTGCAAAAATTACGCTTTATTAATAAAAACTCGTAAATTTGTGTGAAAAGGAATAAAAAGCGTCAGAGTTTTACTGCCTCTAGTGTGAATTTATTTTGGAAACTGCAGTGATATGTACTTATTTGTACATATTTCGCATCTTGCTGAAAAGTGCCCCCAGGTAAGTTTATGCCATGAGACCAGGTAGCAAAAAATACAATGATTGTAATGATGTCCAATACACTTTTTTTCCCTGATGCAAATAGGGATCGAAATGATTTTTTTAGAGCGTGTTATGCAATAAACATTGACCTTTTCTCCATTAAACTCAATGGTACAGGTATCTGCCATAGACTGCCAATGACACACAGCTTCAAAGGGACACAACGATTTATAATAATTAAATTGGATCACAAACAGTTTGTGATAGTGTTGTGTGATATTTACCTTGTATTAAAAAATTATATATGTATATACATTACAAAGAAGTCTTATACTCAAGGCTGAATTTTTTTAATAAAATAGATCAACAGTAAAAACATTACGTACTATTACAATAACATTATATTACACTTTTTTATGGAATGTTAGGACAACAATTCATTAATTTTCTGCCCACACTCAAAGTGGAAATTCTACACAATGTGCCAAAATCTCAAGCATATAAATCATTGAGGAACAAAATTTTGGACCAATGAGATTTTACTGTAGACGGGGTTACTTATAGCATGGCACAAAAATTAAATCCAGGTTACTGACAAAATTACTTCTCTAATTATTCAGACTGTTAAGTAATGTCAGAGCTTTTAAACTCTTCAGGAAGTCAATCTACAAATGGATTATATATGTAATTGTCTCCTGGATAGGGAAAAGTAGGTTAACATGCAAAAAAATGACACACATCATCTTTAAGAATACTGCTGTCCCCCCAAGCATATGTCTTTAGCATTGCGTTTAGCTTGCACTAAAATTTGTTCTGTTATCGTTCCCTCTCTCTCCATTTCTCTCAGTCTTATCTGGTTTCTCTTTCTCTCTCCTCTCCAGGCATGTGTCTGTTGTGTCCTACTCCACCTTTCGCTCTCTGTCTTTCTCATACACACTCTCTCTCTCAAAGACAGCTTTTTGTAGGTTTAAACAGGACATAAGCGATAAGGACGCTGCTCTGACAGAGACTGATGTTCGACATACTACACTCTGATTGGACACTAGAAACACGGGCCAGGACAGAAGATTCACACACACACACACACACACGGCTTGATGACTAGTTGCTGGGATAGAAGGTATTCTCATGGGATGGACAGACTCATTTGTTGCTGACAGGACCTGTCTTAGTGAAGACCTTATGCACGAATGTCTTAAAGGGCCTTATGAATGTCTATGCACATTTGTTAAAAAATGGGTAACACTTTAGAATACTGTTCCGTCGTTAATGAATAACTACACAGGAACAAGTGATTAATACACTATTAAATTTGTAGTAACTACTATTAACTAACAAGAAACTCTGATTAACGATTTATTAAGTAATAGCGCTAAGTTGAAACTGGTAGTTCACTATTAGCTAACTAATAACTATTATTTTTTTAATATATCCTGAGAACTCCTAAGAACTACTGTATACAGGTTCATAATGAATGTGAATTATGCATATTGAATAATTAATTCTAAATTGAAGATCATGGTAACCCACTAGTAATGACTCAAGTATTGCCAAATCCTTCTAAAGGAACTACTAATTACTTGGATCAGTATTCTAAAGTGAAAATCATCATAACTTCCTAATATTGACTGATTTGAGATATATGTAAGGTTTTGTATAGTAATGACTCAAGTGTTACTACATCCGTCCCTTTTGAACATTCTGTTGACACTAAGTAATGCTGCAACTACATGTCAACAAACTCTCATTAGATTATTAGTAGACTGTTTGCTTCATATCTGCTAACTTTATTGTGATGGTCTCTCAACAGATATTCAACTGACTGTAAGTAACTTTGCAACTTTATGTCAACTTATTCCAACCCTAACCCTACCAGTCAACTAATACACTACTAACAATCTAATGAGAGTTGGTAGAAATGTAGGTGCAGTGTTACTTATAGTCAACAGAATGTGTTAAAGGGACCATCAAAATAAAGTGAAACCCTACATCCTTCTGAAGAAACTACTAATTATTTGGATCAATATTCTAAAGTGAAGATAACGGTAACCCACTAGTAATGGTTTAAGTGTTACCAAATCTAGCTAAATAAATTACTAACCAGGACCTTACAAAAACCTCAAAAGTTTATAATGACTTCAGTAATTACTAGGGTGGTATCACGATCTTCACTTTAGAATACTGATCCAAATAATTAGTAATTTGGTAATACTTGAGTCATTACTAGTGGGTTACCATGACCTTTACTTTAGAATTAATAATACATGATGTATTATTCATATTAATTATCAACCTGTATACAGTAGTTCTTGGGGAGGTATGAAAAAAAAAGTTACTGATTAGCTAATAGTGAATTACCACATTCGACTAAGCACTATTACTTACTAATTCATTAATCAGAGTTGATTGTTAGTTACTAGTAGTTACTAGAGTGATAAAATTGCGTTACTCAGGTGTTTTTGTGTAGTGATTCATTAATGATGGAACAGTATATTAACTGACATATTGTACGAGCCTTACTGATATATATATATATATATATATATATATATATATATATAAATAATTAATCTTTATTTGGAGTACTACTTGAGCACAATGCACCTTTCTTAAATGTAAGCCTAAAATGTGTTTTAATGTCTGTTTATGAGATTTGTATGGTCTTTGAATAATATTGGTCTTTAAATGCAAGATATTTAAAGTGTATCTAAAGTATACTTGCAGTAGTTCCATTTTAGCACAATCAAATATACTTCAGTATGTCTTTAGGTGGATCTCAGCACTACTTCTGCACAATTAAAGCACATTAATCACAAAATTAGCTGTAGTATACTTAGCATGAAATAAATGCATTTCAAATACTTTTTGTATATGTATTTTTCACTAGGGTGTATATTACGGTTAGTCTAGTCTATAGTATGTATAATTTGCTTAATTTTAAAACATTCCATGGTCCATGGTTTGTTCTCATTTAGAAAACTGAAAAAATGATGCAGCTCATGAAGGGAAAATGTCACATAAATGATAGTTTTCCAGTGAAACAGACTGTTATCAGTAAACAGTTTGTCTGATAGTGTTATTGAAACATCAGTGACAAACACAAAAAATGTCTCGCATTTACAAAGATTACAGACAGCATGAATGTAATTGTGCCTTAGAGACATGATGATTAAATAACAAAATATTAATATACTGTAATTCAAGATGTGCACAAAGTGTCTAAAAACAACTGTCTAGAAAACATTAGCAGAAAAAAAGAAATAAAAGTGTACTGGTATACTTAAAATTGAATCAAAATTATAGTACACTTCTTTCTGAATCTCGTTTTGTCCAAACCAAAGATCATATGCCTTTTTTACTTTGATTTGGTTGAGTGTCTTTGGGTCTGTGCTGGTCTTGGTTATTTTAAGCAGATATGCATCATGCATGTTCTGTCTTGCATGTTTGATGCAGCTGTTATGTTTTCCAAATCCACCTCAATCGAAAAAAAATATTTTGATTAACTGTCTTCTCATTACTCAAACCAATAGAGGAGAGTAAGATTTGGGTTTATGTATTATGGTTGTGCTGCATAACATTTATTCATTTATTAATCAAGATGTTTTGATTAATAGAAAGTTCATTATTTAACAGAAGTTGGTGCGGAGTATTAGCTTAAATTTTAGACTCAATGTGACCTTTTTAACTATGTATATACGTATAAAACATATTATACTAATTAAACTTAAAAATATTCTATCTTGTGCTATATTGTTATAGTACTCAAACTCTGTCTTTCTCTGGAGAACAGGTATATTTTTCTCTCTGTCTTTCATTTTCTTCCTCCAGTGCAGCATCACACATCACTCACTCATGCAGGCCTCACCTTTTGCAAAGTCACACTTCCTGTCCACCTTGGGTGCCACATGATTAATGGCCCCCGTGGAACTGGAGTGGCACGAAACACTGTGACATTTGCTCTTCTGGCATCCTCTGAGCCAAAGGTGGCTGGCAGGTCGTGGTGACAATGCCTACCCGTGCTGGGGCATCTGTGTCGCCGCATGCGGGTGTATGTGTGTGTTCATCTGGAATGGATAATCACCCCCCTTGACGCTTCAGCATCTGCCAAGTGAGAGGACAGATCTGCATGTGCATTTATGAGCAAGACGTCTCATAAACTCGTTGCTGTGTGTGTCCATTGCTTTTGCTATTATCACATCTGGGAGCTCTTCAACACTCGCGCCGCGGTGAGAAAATCCTGATTGTCCTCTTCAGGCAGTCCGATTCATTCTGTGCCTGAGGGTCTTGTCATTGTAATTACTGCCGTTTAACACAAAAGCCACAAAAATACTCTCTATAACAACAAATCAATGACCTGCAGCAGGAAAAAAAAAAAGACATTAATATCACCATGACAACTGGATACATGAATTGTGCGCTCCTAGCAACAGTTAGAGATGATAACACAGTACTGTTACTCTTTTTGTAGTGCACATGACCAGTCCATAGATTCTAACAAAGGCAGGTCTTAATTATATCCAGAAAATGCAGAAATTCTAATTTCTTATAAATTCACTCAAGAATATGTTAACTGCAGTTGTACGTGATATGCTGGTTGGGATTGAAAGCAGAAGGAATTTTGGCTGAGAGTGACTCGATTTTTAAAGATGGCCTGTTATTCACATTAGCTATATCAGTGCCCAAAGTGATTTAGCTGATGGGTTCTGCCTTTTTTTTTTGCATGTAAAATGTGTCTTTTGATATATTGTAGCTGAGATATATTAAACGCACTGAGCGTTTTTTATTTAAATAATCAAATCCAATAAATGGACCCGTCAGCTTCAAATCTTTCTTTTGCTGTCAGAGTGCACCTGCTCTTGGTTACATTTACGCTGCCAGAAAACTCAGAAGCACATGGAGGAAATAAATGCATATGACTTCATTAGATAAGCATTCTCTGAGTGGGGCTCTGTGTAAATGAGATTGTCAATGTATTGTTAGCACTGAGCAATCAGAGGAGACTCTCAACGTGCTTTCCCAGCATGCTCTGGGAAATCTGATAGCATTAGCGCCATATGTTCCTGTTGTATGTCCCTCTGTTGTAATAACATTTAATCTTCCTCCTTCCCTCCCTTCCTCCTTTCCTCTGTCTCTCACTTCCTCACTATTTCCCATTTGTCTTAAAGACTGGATTTTAATGTCATCAGGGCCGGCCCACAATGAGAAAAATGTTTTAATGGTCTCGATGGGTAATGTGGAGGATTTCACCATGAAGAAAGTGAAAATAAACCCGAGATGGGCTGAAAGTCACCACATAAAATTAATCAGACATCAATGTCTGACTCACCTCTGCCTTACCTGTATTTATTATGCTGTATATATGCTTAAAGGAGACCTATTATGCCCCTTTTTACAATGTTACATAAGTTACTCAGGTGTCCCCAGAATGTGATTGTGAAGTTTCAGCTCAAAATGCCCCACAGACCATTTATTATATCATTTTAAAATGCTTATTTTGAGTTGAAGTAGAAATAGGCTGTTTTTGTGCATGTCTTATTTAAATGCAAATGAGCAGCAGCTCCCCGCCCTCTTTTCCGGAATAGCACTATGCCTTTACAGCTTGTAACTCAGATACTTTGCTAAAAATGTCTAACACACTGAAATCATACATTTTAAACCTTATTAGTTTAAACTTCTGATATAGTTTTTTTTTTTTTTTTTTTTGAGCACACACATCTGAAGCACGCGCACAGAAAGCGGCTGTCACATGGCATGTGAGTACTAAACATGTGAGTTCTCTTTCATGTCTTATTGCACTTGAACTCTCAAATAAATACATGGTTATGTTAAAAACACACTTACCCCTGGTTTCACAGACATGGCTTAAGCCTAGTCCTAGACTAAAATGTAAGTCTTAGCTGTTTCAACTGAAATAAACTTGCACTGACTGATCTTAAAACATATCAGTGCTTGTTTTTTACCTTCACAGACATAACTGACTGTTTTTGTAACTTATGACCCGGTTTCACAGACAGGGCTTAGACTAAGCCAGGATTAGGACATAGTTCAATTAGGACATTTAAGTAATTTTTATAAACATGCTCAGAAAAAAAAAAAAAAAAAACATTACTGGTGTGCATCTTAAGGCAAAACAAAGGCACTGATATGTTTTAAGATGAAGTGTGAAAGTTCATCTTAAGTTCATCACATCGTTTTGTGCTCATCAGTGCAGCCAAAGACAGAACAGTTAGCATGCTTTGCTCGAACTTTCGCCAAGGCGTTTGAACTGGTACACCGTTGTTGCTTGCAAAAACACAATGGCAGCACCGTTGGTTGAAAATTGATGATAAAGGGGAGGTAATATTATAATATGATCCTCTTTTTATGTCACAGGGGGAATGAAATCTTAGCGGCAGAGAAAGGTTTACCAAAATAAATTTTTTGGGTTATTCTTTTTCATGTTTTCTGGGTTCGTAGATGTATTATTGTAGCACTTAAACATGGAAAAAGTCAGATTTTCATGATATGTCACCTTTAATGGAATATATATTTCTTAAAAATTGTGTTCAGGTTTGTTGTGTATAATGCATTCGCCGCTCTCAGACTCCTGACGGATCAGAAACACACGACCGTGCACATGCGGATATGTGCTAACTTTCACACTTCAATTGCAAATGGTTCCTGGTACTGATTTCTCTCTGTATTGTTTAGTCTTCATAACTACCCCCCTTTTCCAGTCGCCGTTGCCATGGCAACTAATTATTATTTCTAGCACTTTGTTGAACTTGGCAGCAACTTGCTGCGGAGAGACTTAAAATGCTGAAGCCTGAGATCTGAGTGAGAAATTGTTTCAGCAGTAGTGATTATTCATTACGTTTCGGGCTGGTGAAATGTGTGCGTGTGAGAGAGGGGTGTGTTTGAATGTATTTGATTTGTGTTCAGTATGTCTTTTACTCTCTGTGTGTGTGTTAGGCTCATTTGGCTGTAATAGTGATACACGAGCTCCACTCGCAGTCTTTCGTACTTCTGCCCTCTTTATAGACCTACCACTCTCTCTCTCTTTTTTTGCGCTTTCTTCTGCTCACTCTTTCCTCAGAGACCTATATGAACACCTAAACATGTCTGCCACATCAGCAGTATATATATATATATATATATATATATATATATATATATATACTGCATAAACATTTAGTCATGGACCAAAAGCTACGAAATTTAAAAAAGAATAATATTCCACATGTTGCTCCCACAGACATACAATATGAATTTTTGGATTATATGTTTTATTAAATACATAAACTACATTAAACAATTATTATTATGGATGTTTATTCAACTGTGGGCACTGTGGGACTTTTAGAAAATAAACTTAGTTTAAACAGTCTGCTAACAGTGTCTATAGTGTATTATATAGATGAATCACATTATTCACAGTATACTATAGTATGCTGTGGCATTCAGCATTATTGCAATAAAGTAGTTATGTTATGGCTAATTTTATAGCTGGCATTTTATGTATCATAAAATTAAATAAGTCTTTAATATTTTTTTTACAGATTTCATCTGTAGCATATTTCATCTCAAGCATGCTTTTCATTGACACTTGTCCTCATTTGTAAACAAGTAATTTTTCAGGAAGCAATTTATTTTTTTTTTTTGCTTTATAGAGGATATTATGTTTGGTTATGATAGAAGTGACACCACAACTCAGTAACAGTTATAGCTTAACTCGAATTATACATTGTTTTCACACAATAAATATAGAAAGTTTATTTCACTCTTCGTTCAAATAAGTGTTGATTTTGTTGCCGAATAATTTGTGTCATCATTTTTGCCAACACTTTTTTCACCGACGAAAACGAGACTATAACAAACTAAAACTCGTTTTGAATGACAAAAACTATGACGAAAAGCGATTGACATTTTCGTCAACGAATAAAAATTATATGAAAATGTTAGGGAGGGATGATTTGGGTAGAGATTCATTCAGAACGAATCTACTGTGTAGTTCGGAGGTACTATAGAACTCACTATAATCAGTGATGCTGTCTACACTGGATGGTACACGACAAATCCCCGACAGTAAACTGTTGCTGCGTTCTATTTATGACGTATTGACACAAATACGTCAAATGAATTTTTAATGGTCGCTTTGCCGCGTCTAGTGTAGACAGACTTAGCTGTTGCAGCGCGGCGTCCGGTGTACACATGGTGTAAGCCTTCTTTTGTTCCGCAGACATTTTCCTCTTTTGTTTTATTTATCCGCCATCTCTATCTTTCTGTCGTCGCTCGGCTCAGCTAATATTTCTTGTGCACTGAGCGCTCTCTCCTCCGGAGTCCGGATTATGAGTCGACACGCCCCTTACTACTGATTGGCCACAAGTTTGTTTTGGTACTGGGCCCGACTCAGTTTTCTAAAGCGTTTTTGAAAAAATACATACCCCACCTTTAAGTGAATGTAAACAGTAGGGAAATTGTCAGATGTGTATCAGTACATTGCGTCCATCTGTGCATTCGGTTTTAAAGGGACAGCAGCCGAATTTAGTTGCTATTGTCTGTGGCATCGATGTTAATCAAGCAACAAAAGAAAGCCAAAAAATCACTTACTGCTCTTGACTGAATCACTTTAGTAGCCCTAAAAATTTATCTAAATGTATTTATAGAAATAAATATGTCTGCTTCAAAGAATGAAGAATATGGTAAACAAGTTATAAATAATGCATAATTAGCCTATATAACCATTGGAATTTCATTGAAAAGATCATGTTCTTGTTCTTTATGAGAAGTGGTTTTATTTAAATTTAACATAACGGCATGTTGTGTGTCACCACAGTTAAATCGGTGTATATCATGATAAAACCTTAATATCAAACCTAGTTAATTTGGAAATTAGAGAAATGCTTAATAAATGCATTGCACTGTAACTAAACCCATTCGATTTTAGCCGACTAAATTTACTGTAGATTTAGTCAACAAAAATCTTATGATATTTAGTCGATTAAAACTAGACTAAAACTAAAAACAATTCAGATGACTAAAGTATGATTAAAACTAAATGGCATTTTAGTCAAAAGACTATGACTAAAACTAAATCAAAATTTGTTATCAAAATGCTGGTTCAAATTATCATAATTTATAAGATGTACAAAGTAACATTATTAGTAATCTGTGCAATGGTTTTCAAATGTTATGATTTAAAGATTCTGGGACAATGGTAAAACAAAGAAATACAAAATCTGTTCATTAAGGCGAACTGAAAAAAAAAATTGAAAAAATAAATAAATCATGAATGCATGATAAAACATTTCCCAAATACATCTTAATCATTTTATTTTTACTTGTATCATATCCTAATGTTTTTTCATGCATGAGTCTACATAAGTCAATGCTTGGTTTGCTTTCTGATTAAAACATTCTCTCCGCTGACAGTACAGCTCTATTCTGAGCTGTGTGCAAACACACTAGGGACTCGCGTCTGGTCTTTGTGGTGTGTGTGTGTGTGTGTGTGTGTGTGTGTGTGTATGTCTGTATATGTTGACAGAACGGCCGAGTAGAGTCTCATAAATCTGGGGTCATGCTTTCAGGCCTTTGAGAAAGAAAACAATGGGTATAAGGATAAATCTACCAGCATCGCCTCTTTGATACGCTGGCAGATCATTGCTTATTTAGTTAACTGTCACTGCCGTACTAAGCTGAGTAATATCTCTTTTCTTGAGCAGTGTGTTTGTGTATGTGTGAGGCCACATGACCCCACAATCCATCCCAAAATGCCTTAACTTGGCTAAGGGAACACACTAAAACAAATCTGAGTAAGGTTGTTACTCACTGTCTTCTAAAGATAGGACCTACTGTATGTTGTTTCTTCTACCATGCAGTAGAGATGACAGTAAACTGCTGTGACTTGACTTGAATCTGTCAGCTACACTGTTATTTGAGCTTGACAACTGAAGTAAATAATGACAATGATATTGCCAGTAGTCCACCGAAGACAAACTTTGAAGACCAAAGGCTGTCTTCAGTCCATCATCACTGCGATCATCTTTGCGATGTCCCTGAAGCTACTCTCAGTCATGCAAGTACAGCGCCTATCTACTTGAATAGAGAATGACTAAAATCTCCAAACTGATTTTTAGCCTGCATGTGAGTTTATGGATTTATGTTTTTATGAATCATAGTTGTAGAAAATCAAGTTTTGACAAGGCAGCAGGATGAACAATAATCGAAAGTTTTGGAAAGAATTAATTTTGTCTGCTGTCTGTAATCTAAAATGCAAGTTCTTCAAGCTTCTTAGACCATTTTGTGAAAAAAAAAAAAAAAAGGTCATGGTAGTTTGGTGACCAACAGTTTGGTGTTGTCATAGTTTATTACCATTAATTAATAATTCACAGGTTTACACTACTCACAAATTTTTACAATATTGTCATTTTTGAACCAAATATCTTTGGATATTGTGAAGTACTGTGGTATGATCAAATACTATAGTAGGACCATATGACCATTGCAGTACATTTTCTAAGGGATTTTTGTTTAGAAGTCATTTTGCTGTCTGCAAAAGAAATTTTGGACCACACAGCATTGGAGGAAAACAGGCATTTTGGGGTGTAGAACGAATGTGAGAGGAACTATCTAAAGGAGTGAGTAAGCACCTGTTTATATATTCTTATCATTGAAACTGACCAAATTGTATGAACATGCTCCTCCCAAACTTTTCTGTAGCTATAGTTTTCTCAGGATGGGAGTGAACACACATTCAAATGCGTTTTGCTTCTTTCATCACAGAATGTTCCAACAGTTGATACATTGATGGCTTTTTTTTTTTTTTTTTGAAAGATTATAAATAAATTTGTGATGTGGGGACTGTGTGTGTGTTTTAATCAGGAAGTTGTAACTGAAATAGTTTGACATTAAAGGAATAGCTCACCAAACAATGAGTATTCTGAAATTATTTACTTACTATCATGCTGTTCCAGACCTGAATGCTGTTCCAGAATGCTGTTTATTTTTCTCTATATTTTGTCAAAATAAAGGTAAAAATGAAGGTAAAAAAAGGTACAATTAAGACCCTTTGACCAATTTTATTGTATTATTTGTTTATTAAATTTTGATGTATTTATTTACAGTAGGGGAATATTTGAAGAATCTCCTCACAGTTAATTTCCATACAAATTTACATTTTTCTTGATTGAAAATCAAGGCATACAGGCCTAAACACACACACACACACACACACACACACACACACACGTTCTCCCTCAATAGAAAAAAAAATGTCATCATTATGAGGTTAGCATTTTTCCTTGCAGAGTGAAAAGATGACAAGTAGCAGTCCATTATGGTGTGTGTGTGAGTGTGAATGTGTGACATTTACTGAAATTGCCTTTAAAAGCAGAAAAAAATCATGTTCCTGCCTCTCCATTTGAAACTAAGCAGGGTGAGAAAAATCTCACATGTGCTCCTCTTCTCCGTAATGCTGCAAATCTTGCTCATTTCTGATGAAATCCATTGAAACCGCATTCAAAGTTAGTGCCAGCCGTAGGAGGTCTGCTAGCATTAGTCGAGCCAAGATGAGACTCCTCCTGAGACTGGCACGACCCGCCGACCTGGGCGCGCTGACCATTAACACATGCACATTAACACAAGTCATTATACCATATATATCCACACATTGGTAATGATTGAGACTAATGTTAGTAATTAACATTAGCAAATGACTGTCCTCCATTAGGGATAACAATGTTCGATTCCACATTAGACCACTAGTGTTTACTCCCTGAAGCAAATGTGTGCATTTATACTGCACACACACACACACACACACACACACACACACACCCCTATATGAACGCTGTTTATCTGCCGGATGTGTCACAGTTGCAGAATATGGCATATATGCTGGTCATTAGGAAGAAGGGTGGGCCGCAGTGGGATTTCACTGCTAATAAACTCTCATTTTAGCTGGGTGAGCGTCTGCGTGAGTGAAAAATACACACACAACTCATGCTATGTCAGCAAGAGCAAAGGGTGGGGGGGGAAATGTTGGAGAGGAGAGGAGAAACTCATTTGCTTGTTAAATTTGTGTGCACTGTTGTAATTTGGAAGCTGGAGAGGAAGAGAAACAAACAGAAGCCCGTTGGCTTTGTCTGGAGATCCAGAGATGTAGTCTGCAGGTCTGGCCCGAAGCCTGTGAGCAACTCCATTTAAATCTGGCCGCTTTGCAGTGTGACTGAATCCAGACCAGCCTTGAGCTGGAGTCCAAGAGATCCGTCCAAGTGTAGAGAGACAGCTCCCATTATACTGACCACTGACATGACCACGTCCCCTCTCAAGCCATCCATCTCCTCTCTGAATTTGTTCTCTTCCATTCAGCGTCATTTGCTATTGCAGCATGTTTCGGCTCTCCTTGTGTTCACTTTTGCGTTCGTGTGTTTATGTGTGTGAGAGAGCCAGAGGAGAATGGCGCCCCTCCCTGTGTTAAAAGCCCTCTTGAGTCTGGGCAGGTGTGTGGAAAGGGTTTGAAGTTTGCAGAAAAGTGCTGGTTGGTTACCATGGTCACTTACTCGCCATTAAGCATCTCTCTGTAATTACTGTGTCCAATCGATGTGCACGATGATGCATTTTGTGGTCTCGATAATGTCTTGAGGTTTTAGTGCATGCGTGAGAGAGAGTGCTTTGGTGGTTTGTGTGTTTCTTTCTGTGTTTTGTTCAAATTCATGTTTTTCACTCTCTTTTTTCATTGTTCTGCAAAATGGCTTTAAAAATTGTTTTTCAAAAGCGTGACAATTTATAGCCAAGGTTTAAGACACATGTTCTGCATGTGGACATTCAGTCAAAAAAATTACTTTAATTAAAATGTGTCTCCTGCACAAATGCTTTGGCAATTATTCAAGCTTCATACACCATTTTGCGAAGAAGAAAAAATCATTATAGTTTTTTGACATTTTTTGGTAATTTTATTATTACACAAATATATTTGGTAGAATTAATGTAAAACATTTTTTTTTTTGGGGGGGGGGGGGGGGGGGGGGTCTTAAAAGCATGACATTGACATTTTTTGTCAGATATGTTGTTCTAGTTAATCAGAAGTAAGCTCTGTGGTGCGAGGCTGGTAGAGGAGTATATATATATATATATAATTTATTTTTATTTTTTGCAATTTTGTTTAATGCTAGTGGCAGAAAACAGCTTTGTTGTGAATTTTTAATAACTTAATAACTTTAATAACTGTTTTTTTTTTTTTTTAATTAGACATGCTTAGGCTATTGTTGTATTTGTCATCATTTTGATGAGTGACAATCATCCTTCTTTTAACTTATATAGTTATGTATATTTCCCCTGACATTCATTCACAAAGTACCGAACTCACACTGGGAGTGACCGGCCGCAGGCAGAGATACAGTGCGCATACTTACAAACACACACAGTTTTCTTGAAATGACAGAATTTTTTTCTTTGGACAGACAAAAGCCTCTTTTATGCCTCAGTGAGAAAAAGAAAAAAAGAAATCAATTACACAACCTCTGGCTTACCATTGCGTTCCTTCTAGAACAGATCAGGCGATCTTAAAAGCCTTCTGCCCTGGTTCAGGGTCCAGCGTGAAGAGTTAAAAATCTCTAATCTCTTCCACCGTTTTCTTTCATGGTGCTTTGCCAATCACAATGTACACTAGCACTTCTTTTTTTTTCTGGATTAGGCCTGCTATTTTTCCGGTTGGGTTGTAATAGTGCAGGTATTATATTCCAGCCTGTTTCTTTTAATCAGGGACGTAAAGGAACAATCACTTACTCCAGCAGGATAGCCGCTCGAGAATCTGGACCAAAGTGAGATGCTTATTTGTTCAGAGTCTCAGGACCACGTTGGTTTATTTTAGCAGGCTGGGAGAACGTCTAAAGTCAGCGCATAGGAAGCGCAGCCCATGCACAGATCCATGTGGAAAACAAGCGTATATGTGTGCGTGTGTGTGTGTGTGTGTGTGTGTGTGTGTGTGTGTGTGTGTGTGTCAGAAAAGGGGATTTTTACAACTACATCGAAAATACTTAAAATGGGGTTTGGAGGGGAAAAAAGGAGGGGCGGTAAGAGAAAATGGAAGGTGCAAGCGACTGTTTTGAAACACTATATTGACGATGAATGAGCAGGGACATTACAGGAGAGAATTTGAATGGAGAAATAACATGAAACGAAAAAGAAAGAGAGGGAGAGGATGTGTTTAAATGGACTGGCGTCTGGCGACAGACGTATTTCCACCAAAAGAGGGAAACGGCATCTCTCTCCTGCTAAATAGACATGATGAATGAGGGAGAAGCTGCTTCTGACAGACATTATGCTATAAACGTTACAGGGATACAAGTGTGTGTGTGTGTGTGTGTGTGTGTGTGTGTGTGTGTGTGTGTGTGTGTGGGGAGGAGTGCATATGTATTTCATAAAGATGATTTCCATAATAAATGGGAGAAAAAGAACAGGCCATATAAGATAAAAGACTGTTTTAAATGACTACAGTATGTAAAGGATTTTTCTCTCTTACACAATGTTGGATGTATATGCTTTTTTTAATGTTTCTTTTCTTTCGTCCGTATATGTATTTCCTAATCTCTAAGGAAGTTGGAGCTGGTCCTTTGTTAAAAACAAAAATAGCTAACATGCTTTTATTTTTCGTCACAGCCGTGAATCTTGATTTGCAATTTAAGATATTAGAGGATGGAACATTTTCATGTTTCAGGAGTAGGCTACCTGATTGGACAAAAACATATACATTTATCGCTTTCCCTAGCTGTGACAAAGACTGTACATGTGCATATATATATATATATATATATATATATATATATATATATATATATATATATGATAAAAGTGAATTGTGTCAGTGTTTAGAAAAAATATTAGCATATTAGCATGACCTCAAAATAATGCATGGACTAACTACAAAACTAAGTTTTGATTTGCATTTTGCTATTTAAACGTGTAAGCCAACATACATGGAGTAACTAAAACTGAATTTTAATTTTACATTCTAATTGTGTATATATGATAAAAGTGAATTTTGTTGGTGTTTAGGAAAATATTAGCATATTAGCATAACCTTAAGCTAACATACATGTAATAACTACAAAACTCAATTTTTGATGTGTAAGCTAGCATGCATGTACTAACAAAAACTGAATTTAAATGTTCATTTTACATGTATAATTATGATAAAGGTGAATTCTGTTGGCGTTTAGAAAAATATTAGCATGTTACCATGACCTTAAGCTAACATGCATGTATTAACTACAACAACATTTTTGATTTATATTTTGCATTTCAAGTATATAATAGAAGCAAATTGTGTCAGTGTTTAGAAGCACTTAGCATATTAACACGACCTCAAGCTAAAATACATAGACTAAACACCACAAAACTAAATTATGATTTTCAATATTGTTTCTTGCTCTATATACATATCTCCAGCTCTCTCTCTCTTTCACACACACACACACACACATACACACACAAAGGTCACCCCTGGAGGAACGTGTAGAAAAAAACAGCAGAACACATAAAGCTCCACATTAAAATCAACAAGACAGACAGAATGATGCATTTATTCATCAGCTTCTTTCCGTCGTACCCCTCTGACAATTAAAACCTCCAATTATCATCGCTGGACACCCACTGATCGATATCAGCTGCCTCTTAGCTTGCCTGTAGCATTTTTCCTCTGTTTCGCTCTTTTCCTCTTTCTCTCTCTCTGTATTTTTGTTTTCCATTAGAAAGGAAATGTAGGAATTTATTGCACCCTGATCAGGTTTCTCCCCAACAAACTTTAAAACCCAATTATTTTCCTCCCGTCCCAGTGTGTGTATTGGTTTGTGCTGTGTTTATATGTATGAGATGCATTTCATGTGTTTTTTCATATGCACTGGGTGCTCCACAGATTGTCAGTCTCAAGTGTATATTGTGTTAAAGAACACGCTTTGAGTTTATGCGCTTTTATTTGTGTGTGTGTGTAAGTGTACACTCCGTTTCACAGGAAACTTGCAGTGGCACAGAGATGATGGAGCAATCCTGCCTTTTCAATGTCTCTCAACTCACCCATTAGAAGCCATTTGGGGCTTATGGGATACATAAATACATGGGTCAATGGCAGCAGCTTTAACTCCAAACACTGAACTAACAATCTCGGTGCAAAAAAACAAAACAAAAAAACTATCAAACTATTATGTCTATTATGTATTGCGGTTTGCTCTAATATCACTAATGGGGAACGGAGCATGGAGGAGCGCATGCCACATTAAAAACCTTTAGCACCCATTGCTAATTGCCCTGCATTTAATGTAATTGTTAATGCATCGAATTTAAGCCAATTTATCCCACGCTGTTTTATATGGCCACTGAAACAGCATTTGGGTGATTATATTGATGAGTCAGAGTTGTAGAGTACAGTGTTTTTCAGGGCGTATGTAATTGTGCCTGAAGAGCGGGCATATGTGTGATGCCTGACAGGAAGTGGGCAGTAAATGAAAGGGACACTAGGATTTGAGAAGAGAAATAGAGGAATAATTAGGCATCAGCAGGCCACACACAGAATCTGCAGATCTCCCAGAAAGCTCAGTCGATTAGGGCAGCGTTTGAATGCCTGTTGATAAGTGCACCTCCACTGCCCCTTATTTGTTCATTTATTAATTATCTTGGCTAATTTGACAATGCTTTCAGCTACTAATAAAATGTTGTACTTTTAGCTCCATTTGATACATTTTACATTTTAAGATTTGTCGGGGCCTACACTGTCTGAAAAATGTGGGGAAAAAAGGACATTTAGGAGTGCTCCTTTGTGCCTTTGAGGTTACTGCCTCAGTAACAAGCTAAAGTTACCATTTTTGCATTTTTTTTTTCTAACAGTGTGGGCATCAGTCTCAGTACCAAGATCTTCTTTTATTGCAAGCCTCCATTTCTGTATCGAGGAGGTCAAAGGTTTGAGACCTTAGACTAGCAAATGTTCTCTGTTTAATTCTGAATCGTGCTCAAAGCACAGAGAAAGTGTTTTGATTTTAAACTGGAGGACGTTTTCAAATGCTGATATTCTTGAAGTCTAAACTAAACATATTTCCCTCTGTTCCAAAACCTAGTGTGCTCCTAAAGGAGTGTTTTGAAAGAAGAAGGGAAAAAAATATATATATTATGTCTCTTGCACGCACCAAAACAGTTATGAAATGCCACAATTTAAAATAAAATATTTATTACAGTGTTTTGTATTTGTTTGTATGTTTCTGATGAATATAAAGTTCAAAGGAACAGCACTTATTTATTTATCATTTTTGTAACAATGTAACAATTTTGAGCATCACTTTTGATCAATTTAATGCATCCTTGCTGAATAAAAGTATTAAGAAAAAGAAAAGTATATAAAAAGAAAAGTATATAAAAACTAGTTTAGTATCCCATGAGCTTTGTGTTCCAAATCAGTCACTTATGAGGTTCCATGACTGTTTGGAAGCTGTCTAGGTAGGCAGCAAAGCAGCTTGCTGGGTTTTGGAAGAGATATACTCTCAATGAGACCGGAGTAAAGCTGAAAAGACCTTTCATTTTGTGATATATATATATATATATATATATATATATATACGCACACTGTGTCTGCATCGGTTTAAAATATCATAAATGTAAATTTGAATCTTTTTTGTATGACTGTAACAAATTATGGGTGGAAATGTTATGAAAGAACGGGTGGGTAAGTTACAAAGGGGGTAATAAGACAAACTTCTTTATCCTTTTTTTTCCCTCCCCTTTCACCCCATTCATTCATCTGTCTATCCAGCTGTGGCCTATTCATACTTCTTTTCTTTTTTCAGTCTTATGACAGCTCTGCCTCTCTTCAGACCATTGCTGCATCTCCAGCGATCATCTGCTCAGATCCCTGAGTCATTTACTCTCTCTCTCCTCTCCTCCCTTGCTTTCATTAAACCTCAAATGGGATGTCATGCTTCACCTTCATCCTCTCTTGTCCCGTGTGAAAGGCTAGACCTTTCAGAGGCGATGGAGGGATGAGAAAAAGACCTGAGCACAGCACGAGAGAGGAGGGATGACCTCTCTGTTTACATTTGCCTGGTGCCACAGCCCCGCTGAGGCATTGATGTGGTATTACGGTCCCGGAGCGAAGCCGAGATAGAGAAAGCGCTGGAAGAAGATGAACAAGAGAGAAAAGTCAAGCGCTTCTCAGAGCGAATCCGCAGGAGTTTGGGGTCTTTAGCCTTTTCGATCACATTTTGGAGCCACTGAATGACGTCTTTGGATCCAAGCACTCAGATCCACGTATTCCCATGCTTAGAGAGCGCTTGACCTGTTCAACTTTAGCAGTGCAACAACATAGAGGCGTACCGTATGAGTGGAATCCACCTGTGTATGTGTGTGTGTAGAGTATATCACAATCGAAAGCTAAAATCACTAATCTACTCTTATTAAAGGCCTCTTACTGTGCAGTTCTCTATCTCAACAGGATGACGGCCAAGGTGTTTAACGTCTCCGCCAGACAACACCCTCTTTGTGCAGCAGCTTTTCTGATTTCAGTTCAACTCTTTCTTGCTTGTCTGTGCTTCCTTTTGCTATCTGCACCTCTTACTCCCCCTAATGGACATAAGTGGCACTGCAGGACACATTTGTGGGTTTGTCTGAACGTGGGTTTGCAGTGCAACTGTATCCATCGTGCAAGGAGATCAGCTGAGTTTACTTACGTCGCCCGTGCTGGATATGTAGGTTTGCAGGCCTTGGCCTAGATACAACCATACCATAATCATATCAATGACTGTGGCGCTTTATGCTAAATAGAGCTTTGGAAAATGCTCATTTAATCTGTAGAAATAAAGCTTATCTGTTAAACCAAATAACATAATCCTATATTTGTTGACTCATACCACAGCGCATTACTTAACGCGCTTGTCCTCATGCTGTTAGATGGCCTGATGGTGAACCACCGTGCAATGAAATGAAATTAGACATACGTACACAAGCGGACCCATTCATCTCTGCTGTTTGCTGCCACATATGTTCAGAATCTCAAGAGAAAATGAAGCAAAAATGAAACCGGTTTCCGAGTTGCGACCAACTTCTCCGTTCGGATGTTTCTTGAACCGTGAAAATGGCCGCATGAGCAACATTTCTGGTATTAAGTATTCATGACAGATCTTCTGAGATGGTCTGATCGCAAGCTTGCTCGGCAGCAGTCGGAGAGCGGTGATGTAAAAAACAGAGGAAAGGAAAAATAAACCATTCGGTTTGTCCGTAAATGGATTTGCTTGTTTGTGGGTGAAAGCGCAGGATAGTCATGATGGTCGTGTCTTTTAAAAAGGAAATGCACTGAATGTCTTTCCTGTCACAGTGCTGAGACCTCTGTTAAAAGCTTCAAGCAACACTTTATACATTATGGAAAAAATAATGGGTAGAAATAAAAGCATTCTAAAAATACAGTCTGACAGATGAATAAATAGCACTCACAAAACAGAAAAACTTTTGCCATTTCAGTGTTTTAGTTGTTGTTGTTGTTTTTTTTTTTCATACTAGTTTATTAAGAGGTACTTTGTTCAGTAAATAATTCATGAAGTGTGAACATTAGATCGGGACA